>OX030948.1:123383689-123776189 GCA_943735915.1 Pherbina coryleti | reverse complement strand
AATTATTAATTATTAATTATTAATTATTAATTATTAATTATTTATTATTAATTATTAATTATTAATTATTAAAATTAATTATTAATTATTAGTTATTAACTATTAATTATTAATTTTTACTTATTAATTATTAATTATTCATTATTAATTATTAATTATTAATTATTAATTATTAATTATTAATTATTAATTATTAATTATTAATTATTAATTAATTATTATTAATTATTAATTATTAATTATTAATTATTAATTATTAATTATTAATTATTAATTATTAATTATTAATTATTAATTATTAATTATTAATTATTAATTATTAATTATTAATTATTAATTATTAATTATTAATTATTAATTATTAATTATTAATTATTAATTATTAATTATTAATTATTAATTATTAATTATTAATTATTAATTATTAATTATTAATTATTAATTATTAATTATTAATTATTAATTATTAATTATTAATTATTAATTATTAATTATTAATTATTAATTATTAATTATTAATTATTAATTATTAATTATTAATTATTAATTATTAATTATTAATTATTAATTATTAATTATTAATTATTTATTATTAATTATTAATTATTAATTATTAATTATTAATTATTAAAATTAATTATTAATTATTAGTTATTAATTATTAATTATTAATTATTAATTTTTACTTATTAATTATTAATTATTTATTATTAATTATTAATTATTAATTATTAATTATTAATTATTAATTATTAATTCTTAATTCTTAATTATTAATTATTAATTATTAATTATTAATTATTAATTATTTATTATTAATTATTAATTATTAATTATTAATTATTAATTATTAATTATTAATTATTAATTATTAATTATTAATTATTAATTATTAATTATTAATTATTAATTATTAATTATTAATTATTAATTATTTATTATTAATTATTAATTATTAATTATTAATTATTAATTATTAATTATTAATTATTAATTATTACTTATTAATTATTAATTATTAATTATTAATTATTAATTATTAATTATTAATTAGTAATTATTAATTATTAATTATTAATTATTAATTATTAATTATTAATTATTAATTATTAATTATTAATTATTAATTATTAATTATTAATTATTAATTATTAATTATTAATTATTAATTATTAATTATTAATTATTAATTATTAATTATTAATTATTAATTATTAATTATTAATTATTAATTATTAATTATTAATTATTAATTATTAATTATTAATTATTAATCTTTAATTATTAATTATTAATTATTAATTATTAATTATTAATTATTAATTATTAATTATTAATTATTAGAAAAATTTTGCCACACCCTCTTTTTCCGCCCACAAATCAATAAAAATGCTACATTTCCGACGGTTCAGTTCGTATTAGACTACAATTTGGTAATTTAGTTTGTATGCTCACTGTTGGAAACTGTACTAAAACTCGGTTGCCACACCTCCCTTTTACCGCCCACAAATCAATAAAAATTCTATATATCGGAAAATTTTGGTGGAATTGTACTTAAATTTGGTGCTTAATTTTGTTTGATTGCTGTTAGAAACTGTACTAAAAATAGGTTGCCGCACCCCCTTTCACCGCCCACAAATTAATAAACATTCCATATATCGGAAGGTTTTGGTGGTATTAGACAAAAATTTTGTAATTTAGTTTGTATGCTCACTGTCGGCAACTGTACTAACTGTACAACTGGGTTTCCACACCCCCTTTTACCGCCCACAAATCAATTAAAATGTTATATTTCCGATGGTTTCGCCGTAATAGGCTACAATTTGGGAATTTAGTTTGTATGCTCACTGTCGGCAACTGTACCAAAACTGGGTAAACACACCCCCCTTTTACCGCCCACAAATCAATAAAAACTCTATGTATCAGAAGATTTTGGTGGTTTTATTCTAAAATTTGGTATTATAAATAAGTTTTTAAATTATTATACTAATTTATTTTGTTTGCTTGCTGTCGGAAACTGTTCTAAAAATATGTTGCCACACCCCCTTTTACCACCCACAAATATATGAAAATGCTATATTTCAAACGGTTTTGGTCATAATAGACTAAAATTTGGTAATTGTGTTTGTCTTTTAAAACTACAACGTCATGTATTGAAAAAGTAGAAACAACGAATATTAAGTTAGGGCAAAACAACGTTTGCCGGGTCAGCTAGTTTTAATATAAATACAAACTGTTTTAAAAATGGTTGAGCAACTAGTTTTGGACCAGTCTATTTGGATAATAAAACAATTGTATAGTGGTGCTGGGGAATAGTGAATTTATTTGTACCCCCACGTTTGAAATACGTAAATGAAGGTGTATTAATTTTGTCACTACGTTTGTAACGCCCATAAGGAGGCGTGGCAGGTATTGAAAAGTGTATTTATTCTTGATCAGCATCACCACCCGAGTCGATTTAGCCATGTCCGTCTGTATGTCCGTTTGTCTGTCCATCTGTCTATGATCACGATTACAGCCGTAATTTTAAAGCAATCATCACGAAATTCGATATTTAAGATTGTATCTAAAAATAAAGGTCAAGTTCGAAAATGAGCCAAATCAGATGAAAACCACGCCTGCCTCCCATACAAAGTGACTATCAAAACGGTAAAATATAATATATGATGTGACATATGATATATGAGAATTCCACAAAAAAATTAATATATGAGTTTTGCTATTTAATATGCACTCTGTGTATAAAATTCAACCAAATCGAGTGAAAACCACTAATACCTCCCATTAAAGTGACTTCATTAAAACACAAAAACGAATATTTTCTGTAAAACATTCTTTTGGCTGTTTTAGACTTGGAATATATTTTAGTTCGGCCGTGGGGGTATTTTAACTTCGGCCCAGTCGATGATGATTTCTTACTAGTTCTTATATCTTTTTCTCTTCTTAAATTTTATTGACACATCGCCTACTTTTGTGACTTCTTAGGTTTATTGATATTTATTTTCGAATATAATTTTTCATGCAATTATTTTGGGGTCGATTTGCATGTAATAAAAAATTTTTACAAATACCTGGAAACAATTGTGGCTCCTGGTGGGAATTCGACGGTATCTTCTCGGATTTCGAGGTCATTAAAAAAGCTGGCGACATGAGCTTCATTATTTTTAAATAAGCAAGTTCCATTGGCTGTAGAAACAATAAGTTAGAAAATCCTGATTAAGAAGATAATTTTATTTATATATGTATGTTGATATATCGTCCCCTATGTGCCCAATTATCGTATCCGCCAATTTTTTGTTCCATAATTTATTAATTTAGCATCAGATACAGGATATCACCTACCTATTTTATTGAAAATGAGAAAGTAATAATAAAATAGTTTATCGAAAATAAATAATTTAAAACATGCATTAAAACAAACACACAAAATACTGTTTCCTGCAAAATTTCCATTTTGGCGCTTACGATAATTGGGCGCAAAAAGGACGTATTGTATATATTTTAATATAATTTGTAAAATATATGTACATAATTTATTGTAAACAGACCACAGTTATATGCGCGCCCAATCCATTCTCCGTTTTCACAAATTATTTTCCATGTATTTCTCTCCCCAGCACTACTAGGAATGCAATTGAAATACATCTCAGTGCCGCTATCATATACTCCCTCGTGTTCTGTGTTTGTATTCCTATAAGAATTATTAACAAAAAATTTTATAAATCATGTTTAATTACTCGTTAAGAATCACATAAGTTATATAAATTACTAGCTGACCCGGCAAACTTTGTTTTGCTCAAACTGAATATTCGATGTATTTATTTTTTTCAACAGATGGCGGTGTGGTTTATTTGTATTAACCGAGTTAACTAGTAAGTAATAACGTTTATTTTTGCCTAAAATGACGTAAAATTTAATTATTCATGTAACAAACAAAACAAAAATTAAAAAATTTTCAGCCCACCTTTTCATTATTATTTTTTTTTTAAATTTTTTAAATTTTTTTCCATATTTTTTACATAAACTATATATAAACACTCCTCATGGTGCATATAATATTATGTGTACATATATACATTTTTATCTTGATTAGTGCAGTAGTTCTTGAGTTTTGCGGTTCTACCTTCCGTACAAACTGAAGTTATCCGTTAAAGCCATGTATTGTGTGTTCTCTAATATAGCTATGTTGTGGGCACGCCTATTTCTAGAACAGTTGCCAACAGTAAATTAGCGCACAAAATTGCCAAATTTTTATCTAATACCACCAAAACCGTCGAAAATATAGCATTTTTATTGAATTAGGGGCGATAAATCTCGTACAAGAAAAAATCTACTGCCAAAATATTAGCTCAACCATCCCAGCAGTTTTTAGTCGATAGCCTTCAGATGTTCATATTTAATTTTATTATATACTGTCTTTTTCCCGGAGCGCGTTGCATTTTCTTTTGAATTTTCTTTTTGAACATACTTGGCCGTTCTTGTTGTCAACATACTTGGCCTAAAGCTCAAATTTGTTTTCAATCTAAATAATGAAAGGTCGTATTCAAAATAATAAGATTAAAATTTCTTATAGTGAGAGCACGCCTATAAAAATATTAACAAAAATTATTAGTTGTGTGTTTCTCACATAAAAACAACAAGGTCTTTCATAACAAAATGGTTTCACACCATCTTAGGTCACCATCAGTTAAACTAACTGAACCCTAAAAATTGAAGTGTGGAAAAAGGGAGGAGCTAACAGTAAAATAACAACAACTTCAATGTGCTCTGATAGCGGTAAACCGCTGTGATCGAATTTCGAAGATGCACATGAATTAAGGCTATGCCTTAAAGTATGATACGATATGATCTAGGTTAACCATGATACAGTATGCATCAAAAAGTAAATAAGAACTCAGTTACAAAAATTCAAGCGTTCTCTGCCAAAAATAAATTCCGAGTAACTTTCTCGGCATAATTGGCAATGAAAAATCACACAAAGACTACTGATGAGTTGGTGTAGCGGCCAACGAATCAGTCTGTATAGTCAAGCTGTGTGATTTGCTCTATACAGAGCCGTTGTTGTTGTTGTTGGTTGTTGTTTTCTTTGTCTTCATGTTGTCTTGTTGTCAACATACTTGACCTAAAGCTCAAATTCATTTTCAACATAATAATTATATTCAAAATTTTTCTTAGACCCATAGTTTGACACCACTGTCATTTTCTACTGCCCGTTACAGTTTCCCAGTAGCAGGACATCACCAAATAGTAACTCCATTTTGAGTTTGTATGTCAGTACTGTTCCTCTTACTTCCGAAACCTATTAGATATTACAAATTTTAATTGTATGCGTGCAGCCACACCCTCTTATACAATTCCCATCCCAGTTTTCTAGTAGATGGACATTACCCAGTTTTAGTACAGTTGCCGACAGTGAGCATATAAAATAAATTACCGAATTGTAGCCTAATACGGCCAAATCCTTCGGAAATATAGCATTTGTATTGATTTGTGGGCGGTAAAAGGGAGTGTGGCAACCCAATTTTAGTACAGTTGCTGACAATGAGCACACAAACTAAATTACCGAAATGTAGCTAAATCGACGAAAACCGTCGGAAATATAGCATTTTTATTGATCTGTGGGCGGTGAAATGGGGTGTAACAGAAATTTAAACCATCTCGTAATTAAAAAAAATGTACTGTCAAAATTTTAGCTCTATCGGCTCAGTAGTTTTGGAGTTTTTTGTTATTTTTTTTTTTTTTTTATTAATGTTTTTTGAATCACAAAACGGTTTTTAATTTTAGTGTAGAGGTGGGTAATAGCACAAGTTTTGATGTGCTTACTCACTAGCACATGTGCACCCTTAAGTGTCAGCACACTGTGGTAGCACAATTGTGTCACAGTTGAAAAAAAGCACTTCGCAGTCGAAAAGCAAAAGCAGTCGAATATTCGTCCCATAAGAAATACATGCAAATCAGCTGCGACCACAGTAAAAGCATTTGTCTCATTTACTCTTTCGTGTTTTCGTTAAAAGACGAAGTGTTGCTCCACACGCGTGTGTACTAGCACACATGCTCACTACTCAGTGTCACACAATACATAACTTAATTAACTCACACAATACATACTTTAAGCGTACAAGTGCTGCTCTTCATCGTGTGCTGTTGTCACTACGTGAGTCAACGTAGTGTGCTAGCACACATGACACACTACAGAGAGTCAGCACAGTGCCATAGCACAGCACTGAGTTACCCACCTCTATTTTAGTGTAGAATTGAAACTACTTTTGCTTATAAGTGTTATAACTTTTAAAAAGAATTAAAAATTTGCAAATTTGAATTTAAATTAGTTTTACAACAAAAACAATTTTTGTGGCTTTTTTTGAGGAAAACTCCAATATTTAAAAAATATTTACTCAACTAACGGTATTTTTGCAATAAAGTTTTCAGAGTATTTTGGTGAAGCTTTAAGACAAAAAAAAAATGCAAAAAAAATGTATGAAGAAGCAGCGGAGATTTTTGAATCGAAACTCACAAAATTGAATTTCTGATTGTTTTTTTCGCATTATTGAGCAACGATGTTGCATTAAATATATCGTTGTACTAAAAGTTTTAATAGTTTTCAAGATATGTTCATGTTTTTGGTGTCAAATTGATGGAATGTTTTTTTATGTTAAACGTAAATGTTTATTCATCAAATCTTGGTACACCGGTTTTGTTAAGGGAAATATCTCGCTTCTAAAATTTCATTGTAATCAAAATATTCGCAGTATTGAAGATATGTAAGTAGTTTTGGTATCAAAATAATGGAAATTTTTTTCATTTTACTAAATTTAAGAAAAATTTTATATTTGGTAAATATTTGCATATGTAATCTAAAAAAAACTATATCTTTTGTAGGCATATTGTTGGTTTAGCCGATTATGTAAACAATTTGTACTACAGCGCCATCTGATGTCCAAGGTGGATCAAAGAAGATAGTGTCAAAAACTCACCGTATCTGAAAACCACTACATACCGATTTTCACTCTAATCGCATGGGCGGCTTTTTGAGTTTTAGGTGGTTTTGTAAAAAATGTGTACTACAGCGTGTTCAAGGTGGAAAACCTCAAAACACGCACCGTACCAAAAAACTTCTCTGCGCTAATTTTCGTTCTAATTGGATGAGTAGTTTAGGAGTCTACTGCATAGTTAAACCCAAAATCTATTTTTTTATACATAGATATAGTTGCAGATGCATCAATTGCGTCCGTAGGCCTAGAGAATCTTGGTTCAAATCTCACTTGATACAGATTATTTGGACAAATATTCCATCTGTCATCTCTCTATAGACAGTGCCAAACCTCAGGAGTAAAAACTTTAATGTAAAGGGAGTGAGTGGGTTCAAGCCCACAGTGGCAAATTTTTAGGGGCGGCAAATTTAGCAAAAACAAAAGAACAATTTGTTTTTTTTATTACGTAATAAAAGTTTGAATACGTAATTTAAAAACTTATTTTGTTTATGTTATTATAAAAAGAATAATGTAAATGATGTCTGGGGGTTGTCTGTTGTTGTCGTGGTTGTTGTTGTCTGTTGTCTGGAGAATAATGTAAATAGTGGGTTACTATTTTGTGTGATTCTAACGATGTCATAGTGTTTTATATATTTTGGCTACGCCTCAAAAGATGGCGCAACAGCAACTATTTTCAAACAGTAGACTTTTCTTTCTCTATAAATTAAAAAGTGAAAAACGAACTAATATTTTTTTCTATAAAATTTCCATCGTGTCGCTAGAAGTTAATTGCTTTAGTTAAATTAAATTTATGGCTTATAGGCTTCTAAGTCCCGCCAATTTAATTTTTTTTTTGACCTGCGGTTTTTTGCATTATGTAGCCTAGAGTGTCCCTTATTTTGCGATTTTTGGAAATGTCATGGGGCTGAAAGGTTTTTTTATGAGTTTTTATATTCTAAGAACGAAACCAAAAAAACTTTTTTTGCGACAACGTTTACCCGTGCCAATCGGGCCCGAAATTTTCGAAAAAATGTCCATATTGGACCATATTTGCATATATTAAAAAAAATCTTTTCTCTGCTTTTCATAAATGTTTTGCATGTTTTCGAACACATATACAAGAAATATGATATCTATTAAGTTTTTTATGGTGGGCGTGGTTACCGCCCCTGCTGCGTCGAAATTTCTCTCGCAGCCTTTTCCCACTTTTTCATGAAATTAGTGCAATTTAGGTATTAAAATCAACAATAAATAAAAACATTTTTATTATGCTAAAAATATTATTACATTTCATTTAATTCACATTATGTACTTACGAAAATAAACAATAAATTCAAAAAAACTAGTATTTTATCCTGCGGTGGGCGCGCAACAAGCTAATACCTACAAGATGTCTTATTGCGGCTTTTCAACTGAAATCATGGTTGTTTTTTTTTTTGTTTAAATAAAAAATATCAAAAACCAAAAATGTATGCCCCTAGAGGGTTAAATTATGATAACAAATACAAATTAATTAAAAGTCTTTTATAAGAGTATTTTTTTGACAGTTCGAGATTATTTTTCGAGCATTTTGGGCCACAATAAGTAGGTTTTGTAGCTGCGCTTCTGATTTTGTAAGCTCGAGAAATTCTTGAGCAAGTTGTACCCCACGCTCCGCAACATCATTTACAACAAAAAGATCTTTTGTTCCACCACAAAAAAACTTTGTTGATATCATAGTTCTTGTGTATGTGTTCCAAAACATGCAAAACATTTATAAAAAGCAGAGAAAAGATTTTTTTTTAATATGTGCAAATATGGTCTAATATGGACATTTTTTCGATTCTTTCGGGCCCGATTGGCAAAGGTAAACGTTGTCGTAAAAAAAAGTTTTTTTTTGGTTTCGTTCTTAGAATACAAAAACGCATAAAAAACCTTTCAGCCCCTTAACATTTCCAAAAATCGCAAAATAAGGGACACTCTAATGTAGCCGTATGAGTTCTGCAAACTAACAGCTATTTGTTCTATTGTTAGCTGTGAGCGTGTTCATTTAGTAGTCGTTCTCTGTAGAGTGAAATTGTCAAAATCAAGATCAAGATCGGTTCGCAAAAAAAAGTTTTCAAAAACATTAAAATAATTTTTTTATTGTTAAACCAAGTAAAGGAAATAAATAAATAAAGGTAAGTTAATTATTAAAACAAAAAAAAAACATGAAAAAGTGCTTAGTTTGTCCAACCTCTACCCAATGTTGCCTTTAGACAACATCCTGTAGCAAACCACTAAGGACTTTAAAATAATTGTCAGTTCATATTTGTGTCAAGACTAACACATATTTGTCCTCAAAAAACTTATAGCCCCGCCCATTTTAATTCGGACATAAAAGGGTTAAGTAACAATAATGGATGGACGGAAGCGGCTTAGTGGCTGCCAATACTCTAAGATTAAAAAAATGAAAGATCAATGCAATGTTTTGAAAAATACATCTCGTCTTACAAAAATTTTTCAGCCCCATTGAAACTTCCGAAAAAAGCGACTGTGCATCTGGTTAACACCATTCATAAAAGAGATGTCGCTTTGCTTATGTGAAAACAGCAACCACAATCAAGAAAATATAATAATTCAGATGGCAAATATAATTCGAAATAACCAAGTTGAAAATATTTTCCCAAATTGGGACATTGCATTTCGAATGTTTTTATGCCTTTTTGCAACAAATTGCTTATCCGAAAGATAATTTTCAGGAATGAAGATTGAAAGGTTCATAAGAGCAACCATGACAAATGAAAAAGGGAACTGCTTTGCAGTATTGTTCATTGAAGGACTTTTAGTAAACTCAATTGATAATGGATAATTTCTTTGGGGTGAATAAATACACTAAAAAATTATTTACAAATAAAATTTTTTTTATTAATATATAACATTTATGTATGAAACATTAATTTGAAGTTGACGTGTCGATATCGGAAAGAACTGATGGTTACCATAATAACTAAAGTTTGGCAGCACCTAGAAAAACAAAAAAACGAAATTCATAAATAATATGAGTATGGTTATCGTGTGAACTAAAATTTTTAAGTTTGGCAAAAAAATAAAAAAAAATGATGAAGATTTGAAAAAAAAATCTTAAAAAAAGGAGGTTTTTTCTGGATTTTGTGCGAAAAAATATAGAAAAAATAAAAATCGTGCAATATTTAAATTCACACGCAAACTTTACATATGGAAAGTATGTGGTTAAAATTTGGAGATAATTGGACAAGGTAATTTTGTGTAACGATGGTAACCAGGTATAAAAATGTACAAAATTACAAATTAAAGTTTCATACATAAAAAATGTTAAAAATTAATAAAAAAATTTTTTTTTGTAAAAACTTTTTTGTGTGCATTTATTCACCCCAAAAAAATTTTCCATTATTTCTTACTGTTTTTCTATAAAAAAATTTTAAATTTTCACTCGAATACCGAGCATGCCAAGTAGGAACATGCCTTAAAGAATTACTCAGTAATTAAACTATATTCAACATTTGCACTAATTATTTTTAGATCCTTAAAAAATAGTCTTATGCAACAAAACAAATTCTAAATAAATATATAAACTGTTGTCTTTGGAAGAAAAAATTCAAAATCTTTTCTTAATAAGGATTTATATTTTTCAAACGAACTCATATTTAATTGAAATGTCTTATATCTGGGCGGCATTTTAGTCTAGCCTACAGCGGCAAATTTTGTTAATCCGGCCGTGCTCGTAGGTTCAGTTCTTGATCATTTATATTCAAACATTAATACGCTTAGCACAATTGATCCTAAGAAGCTCACTTCAAGTACTTTGAAGAGCTGAAATTGCCAATCCGTTTAGTATACTTAGGTGAACTTGGCAACAAAGTTGTACAGAAGTGCCCATAAAAATAACAGAAAACGTCAAAAATGTTTAGTTCTGCATTTTTATTATAGTCTAAAAGAACTTTAATAAAAGTTAAAAACTTTGAACAAATCGAAAGTTCATATTTAAATATAACTGGTGATTATAGTGGAATCAAATAATATTTCTTTGCATAAATCATCAATAAAAATGAAATTTTTGGGATGTAACGGTAATTGGTTATTTTTCGCAGATGGATCTTAAGGCTATAATTTAAAAATATTTTTTCTTGTTCGTTATAGTGTAATTGATTTATAGTTTATTTACAATAACGAACAAGGTATATTTATTTAATTTATTTATTTCATTTAAACATTTAATTTATTTAAATATTTTTATTGCATATTTTAGTGGAAACAAGGCAAATACAGCAGCAACAAGACTTTTATTCTAGCTTGCAATTGTCCTGAGTGGTAACTAGACCAATATATTTATTATGAAATAAATTATATTCATATATTGGTTCAGAAGGGGTGGATTTAGATAGATAGATATCTTAAGTTAAGTTTAAAAAAAATAATAAATTTAGTAAAAAAATAATTTTTGATGTCATTTACAAGGTGGTAAAATTTTCTATAATTTTGTTCTTAGATGCATTTCAATCCAAGCTGAATCAAAAAAAGACAAAGCCTGCAGACAAAGGAAGAAGGAAGAGCAACAACAAAAACCATGCAAAAAAATGTAAACAATCCAACCGTCCGTCCGCATAGAATTCCAATGGAAAAAATAAAATAAACTTGGCTTCTCGACAACTTTGTTGATAAGATTTTGACATATTAGAGTCTATCAACAAATTCTAGCAACAAAGGTCCGCCGCCAGCGCTGCTTTTTCGCTGCCCGTGCCAATGTTTTTCGCTTGGGCCAATCTTTACATCATTCGGTATTCACAATATAGATGTGGTGAATCTCATGCAATGTCTATGGAATATATAGTCTCTGCCCACAGCTTATTAACTTTTAAGTTCTTGTCTCACATTAATCAACAATACAGTAAATACAGGTATGGTTAATTTTTTTACGGTACCTTCTTATTGTATCATGGCCAATATGTTATTGTTTTTTACAGATCTTAATTAATGTGCGATAATATTAAAGTAAAATAAAAAAGTAAATCGACAATACAAATCCACAATACATCTGTATTTGTTGTATTATTATTAGCGACGCCAATATTAAAACAATTTTGAAGATTATAAGTAAAACCCATAGAGGATTTCAATTATGCTATTTAAATGCGCGTTGGCCCCTATTAGGTACGACAACTCAACTTAAGTTGACGTGACTTAAGACACCTCAACTCAACTTTTTTGCCATATTACATATAACATACATTTTCAGTTGAGCTGTGGTGTAAACGTCGTGTAAACGACGTAACGGTTCACGGGGGGGAATTGCGATTTACTTTCGAAACTACTTACAAAGTAAAGTTATTTTTAAATAAAATAATGAATGTCAAGTCGAGTATATTGCCGTTGAATTTGTAGATAGGTTGCAGAAATGTCTTGTAATCTGTGTTTACAATCCCCACAGATCATTTTCGTTAGACAATCTATTTGCGACTGTGTCTGAGTATGCTTCGTCATATGAGCACATTCTGATGTGTGGTGATTTTAATGTAGATCTCCTTCTGCTTGATGCACGTTCAAAATCACTATTAGATTTTATTAGCTCTTGTGGGTTGAATTTATTAAATGACTTGCCAACTACTTTTATCAGTGACTGACGGCATCTGTTGCAGAAATATACTGACTGATTATATTTTTTGTAATTAGAATATTCTTCACCTATATATTAAATTTCAGATTTTAGAAAGTACTTGCACGATGTACCGATTTTTTACAACTTTAACGTGTGACTGACGGGCTATGTTGCAAGAATAGAGTGACTGACGGTCGTCAAACTTATTTTTAATAAATATACTGTACGCAAATTAATTTTCAAGCTTTAGAAAGTAGTTGCGAGGTATACTGTTTTTTTACAAAATTGAAGCCGCCCCCGCGCCAAACGCTACGGAAACCACCTGACTGACGGCAGGCTATTTCTCTACACCACAAATGTGACGTAATATCAAAGAATCAGCCTTTAAAAAACAGTTGCAATTTTTTGTCGCTCGCCTCCCCGACTATTAGCCCTCTTATGTGATAGAGAATTTTATAACAAAAATTTCAAATATAAACATGTCTAAAGAAAAGTCATAATTCACTAACTTTTTTAACATCAATTAACAGAAGCTTTCCGCCCGACGTGATAAAAATTTCAATCGAGATTTCCGTCGGGAAGGGGTAAATTAAAATAACACGACAACATTGTTCCTCTCAATTTCGATGTTCATTGTCATATTTTCGAAAGTGAGTGAAAAGTATTCACAATGGAGTGTTCTAAGAAATAGGACATATGGGACTTTTTGAAGAAATAAATGTATAAGTTATGCTTTCATAAGTGAATATTGAAACGCAAATTAGCTGTGTAACATTAAAAAAACATATTTGTGGTAAAACTATCAGATTATATTTGTAATAATTGAAGAAAACTTATTTGTTTTTGTGTTGCTATCAGAATCCCATGAAAATAAAGAACACTCGTGGTAACAACAACAACAACAACAACAACAACAACAACACCACCACCGGAATAGGACTATGACATGAATTAGGATATGGATTAAGACACATAAAACACACCTTTCCAAACTAGGAAAGGGATCAAAAAAAGAGGGGAAGAAGTTTTGGAAATGGAGGAAGTTGCTCCACAACACCTTCAACATCTGTGCACCACGCTGTTACAAACGAGGAGAATGCTGAAAGTGATGGTAAGATGTTTCAAAACATTGTAAGATTTTGTATCAACATTCCTAATTTTGAAAGAGGAAAACACAGTTGCTGCAAGTGAGCCTCTTGCTAGGAAAGGACGAATGAATTACTTGAAGACCAATTATGTATATTTTGGAGGCATTGAATATTATACGCGACGTATAGCCGAAGCACCAGAGGAAAACTTGCAAGAAGAAAAAAAATGCACAATAGTTTTATGGAAAAACTTAGTTTGAAGAAGTTTGAACTGGAAAAAGAATCAATTGAAGTACAACTCGCCCAAATCAAAATAAATTTATTTTCCGTGCTGCTCTTATATGCTAATTTTTTTTTTTTTTTTTTATTTATTTATTTATTTGAATAATTCTTCTTAGGACAGCAAGATGTTAATCTTATAATATTGCCCTAACAACATGAGTTTAATGAAATACATAATAAATAATTTAATAATTTAACATAAATTGCTTTTAATGAAATATATATCAATAAATAATTTTAACATATCATAACATAACATAACATGAGACATATTAATGAAAACATATTAATAATTATTATGGTTAAAAGGAAGTACATAATGAAAATTACCAAATTTTAAAATTTAGCAATGGATATTAACAGTTTATTATAAATTAAAGAAGAGAAAAGATGAGAAAAGAAAAGATGTCAAAAGAAAAGAAGTATTTAAAAGATTTATGAAAATAACAAGCATTACAAAGCACACATTTAAAACATCATGTATAAGTAATTTAATTAACTAAATATCACAAATTTATTGCACTTGATAGATTTTAATAAGCATTTTTTTTAAATTGTTCTACATTGCTTATCATTTGCAGTCGGAGTGGCAATGTGTTCCATAGTCTGACAGAGTATAAGAAAAATTGACGTTCAGACATTAAAGATAAGTTCCTAAATGGGACAATTTGATTATTACGACTTGAGCGTGAAAGGGTGAGTCTATTATACAAATAAGGTGGTTCTTGAGTAGAGATAACTTTGTGCAGTAGTATAACAGTTTTATAGTCAAGAAATTTGTTGAAACTCATGGTCAAAATTTGTTTTGAAAACGAGGATACGTGATCCCGATTTTTAAGGCAAAAAACATATCTCGCGATGTTGTTAAATACAACGTTTAGCTTTTGTTTACTTGCAGCATTACAATTTGTAAAAATTTCGCTGCCATAGAGCAATTTAGGTATCAGGTAAGCTTTAACAAGTGTCATTCTGATTCTTTGAGGGATAAAATGTTGCGTAGCCCAGAGTGCGCGCAGCATTCCATAAACTTTTCCAACCGTCCCTACAATGTGCGAATTCCAGGAAAGTTTTGCGTCAAATACTATCCCTAGGTTTTTTGCGGACTGTACATAATCAATTTCAGAAGTATGCATTTTTATTCTAGGTAGCATTCCATTTTTTGCTTGTTTATTACCAGACATTTCGTTTTTTTAGGGTTGAGGCACAAGCCATTGTTACAAGCCCAATTGTGTATTGTTATTAAGTCTTGTGATACAATCAGGTATTTGGTCACGATAGCAACTAGTGTAAAGTTGCACATCATCTGCATACATATGAATTTTAGAATCACGCAATACATTCGGCAGGTCGTTTATATAAATTGTGACAAGTAGAGGTCCCAAGATTGATCCCTGAGGCACACCTCTTATCGTAAAGAGCGATTGAGATATGGTGTTGGTTCCATGGTTATTTGGCTTATACACCGCTTGTTGTCTACCAGAGATATATGATTTAATAAGTTTTACTGCAGTCGTAGAAAAGCTGTACAATTTAGATAATTTAGTGCATAAAATGTCATGGTCTACTGTATCAAACGCTTTTGAATGATCCAAAAGTGTCAAAAAGGTAAGTTTATTGTCGTCCAGTTCCGTCCGAATGTCCTCAGTTACGTCAATGAGCGTAGTTATGCAACTACGCCTTTGTCTGAAACCAGATTGATATTCACTTATTATTGAATTATCAGCTAAAAATTTATTAATTTGTTGTGCCATTAAAGATTCCATTATTTTAGATAGGTAGGGCAATATAACTATTGGTCGAAAGTCGTTATCTGCTTTAGGTACTGGTATTATTTTAGTCAATTTCCAGCTATTAGGAAATGAAGATGTCGTGAATGCTGTATAAAAAATATGTGTCAAATAGGGTAGAAGCTTAGGAAGAAGCGCTTTGACAAACACAGGATGAATGTTGTCGAAACCGCACACATTAGACTTTAATCGAAGGAAAAACTGTAAAACATCTAGAACACTAACACAATTAAAAGTAAACACATTTTCTGTAGAAACTACACTGTTGGCTTGAAGGTATGAATTTATTCCGATTGGTTCACATGTGATATTTACAAATTTTTCATTAAGGGTATTTGGATCAATATTAGAACATGCATTACTAGAAGCATTTTTCTCTATACCGATATTTCTAATTTGTTTCCACGTTTGCTTACCATTAAGGGCACTATTAAATTTTTCTTCATAAAACCTTGACTTAGCAGATTTTACTTCTTTTACAACTTTTATTCTTAAACTCTTGTAAGTCTCGTACAAGGATGCCAAACGGTAGCGCTTCCATCTCTTATAAGCAATATCCCGCATATAAATTAGATGTTTAATATTAGTACTGAACCAAGGTTGCTGGCTCTGATTCAAACTGCGCAGTTTCAATGGAACAAATTCTTCGAAAATTGTTGTGATCATAGCTTGAAGGTACTCAACTTGTTGATTTGAGGAAGACATGTAGAAAATCGCGTCCCAGTTAACCATGTTTACTTTAAGTGAAAGCTGTTGATAGTTAATATTTCTAAAATCACGATATATGTAGTGCTGCGAAGAGCAATTTTTTTCAAATTCATACGTTAGAAAAATTAGATCGTGTTTTGAAAAACAAGGAACGGAAAGCTGATTATAAAATTTAATTTTCGATTTGTCACTTACAAAAAATAAATCTAAGAGTGAGCTGGCAGTGCTACTAAAGTGAGTTGCAGTTGTTGTATTAACAATATAGTGACCTAAAGCAGTCATCTCCGACCAAGGGCGTCCTCAGGGGGCGGATGGGGGGCACTTGCCCCCCTCAACTGAAAAATTTTATATATTTTTATTTCCTATGTGTATATGTAACATTTTTGTTTATATGTTACAAAGTTTTAAACCCTTAAGTTCTGATTTCATATACTATGTTTACATTACCTCGAAACTACACAGTTAACTTTGAAATTGGATACTTAACTGCATAGTTTCCCATACAAAATCTTAGCTATCTCGCAAAGCAGTTAAGTTGAAACCATCTCATTTTGCTATGCAACACTGTGTTGCCATCCAGAACAAAAGGAAATTAAAAAAAGGACAAGGAAATGCCACATAAAAAACGCAAAAAAATATTAAATTCTTTTTCTTTTGATGATTCGGTCAAAGACCACCAGTTTAGAAAACACTTCCTGCTGATGATGAACAAAAACTCCTACAAGGCTTTTATCACATAAATTGTAATATTTTTAATTTTTTTTTTTGCATGAAAATAAAATTTTCAATATGTCTCAAAATTATGTGAATCAACGAAAAATTAACGCTAAATAATGACAAAGTCAACTACGCTACTGACAGTGTAAACATCAAAAACAGTTACCAAACTATTATAGCCAAACTGCATAGTTAAATGTGTAATGTAAACATGATATTAGGTCGTACGAAACTTAGTTTTATCTGACTTTTTGTTAAGATTTCATTAACTACATTCTTCATATAGCAAATTTGAGTAGCGCTACGACACGCTCTGTTACCTTTGCATAACCAGCCCTGAGTAACGATCAACAACCGATTTTGTTCTCTAATTATCGTCTGTTGTGCAACTTTTGTTTTTATTAATTGTGTTGTATATGTGGAGTCTAAATATTATTTGAGAAATCAACACGAAGTTCTTTGATGTGTGAATGGCAAAGTGTATCAATACTTTGTTCCTCCCAAAAGTTTCGAGGCAGCCCGCAACCTTTGTTAAAAACAATATTGATAATTTTAAACAAAGTGTCAACGCACTGCGCCAAAGGGAGCTAGAGACGTGTCGGTTTCAAAAAAGCCACTTAGTCCTGTCTGAGTCCGTTGCCTAGTCGTCTGAGTCTAACGATGTCTGAGTCCTTATCTAACTACACTCAAAGTGAGAGCAAAAATAACTTACTCTCACCGAGTATTAGTTTACTTGAAATGAGAATTAAATCATTCTAATCCCAAGTCTAGCTACTTTCAATTATTTTTACTAATCAAAATCTAATCTGTTCTTATATATAATTCTGTATATAATTTTAAATATAATTCTGTTCTTATATATAATTGTCATAAAATATATAATAAAATATATAATAAAATATATAATAAATAAAAAATATATAATAAAATAAAAAATACCAAAAATAGACATAAGTAATACACAATATAATTTTTAATAAATAACTGTATAATAAAAAATAAGTAGCGATTAAAAATAAATAAAGAAGAAACTTACGAGAACTAATAAATAATATTCTACAAATAGTAAACAATGTATAAGAAATAATAATAATGAATAAAAATAAAAATTAAACAGATAATTTACTATCTTAAATAAAAAAATTGTTTGAATAAATATTAACAAAACCCTAGCTCATCTAAAAAAGAGAATGAGCTTTAATGAATAAAAAGTTGGATATTAGGATAGAACTTTCCCATTGCTAAGTGGGAGCTTAACAATAAGAACGAAGAAAGCCGAAAAAATATAAAAAGATATTCAACCCGATGAAAAAGTGGAAAACGACCTATTACCTAATGCCTGGTTAAAGCCGTGTAGGCGCGTGTGTTTCCTTTAAGAATTCTTTTCGCTTACCACTAATTAAGCTCATCAGAAGGATTTAAAAATAAAAATTATTCTACCGACCCTCTATAGACTGAATGTTACACATTCGAAAAAAAACTAAGGCTAATCAAAAGAAATTTTTGAAATTATAATAAACATTCATGTCTAATTAAGGTACTATTACCGTCTAGAATGCTAAAAATTAACATATATTCAACAATTTTTTTTTCACTTTCTTTATTATATATGGTTATCAAACGTTTTTTACAGTATTAAACAGTTCTTGAAAATTACGAAAAAATTTTTTTATTTTTATTTTCTATTAATTGTACATTTAATATAGGGCGCTGAAATTCTTCTTTTCAAAAAAACACTGCTGCCGGTTAAAAAAACGGCGGACATTTGAAAATGTTTTTAAAAAATCGCCTTTTTTTCAACCTTTTTTCAAATTCAAAAATTTTATATATTTTTTTTTTTTTTTGTGGTCAAACTGTGGTAAACTATTACACAGGATATAAAAACAAACAAAATGCTGCAAAAATTATTAATAACGACATAGTAGATGCGGAGATTAACTGTCCGCCAGTTAAAAAAACCTAAACTCGAGAAAAATGCGTGTTAAGTTTTTTTTACACCTGCGAGCCGAGAGCGCACTTCAATTGAGTCGTTATATCTCGGCACTGGCTTCGAATTTCGATTTAATATTTTGGACAGTTATTATTGAAGGTATAAAGAATCTAAAAATGTAAAAAAACAAAAATTCATTTTTTAAAATTTCTAGACGGTAATAGTACCTTAAAAAAACATTAAGTATGTTGCTCTGTTCATAACTGAACGAGCATTCAAGAAAAACGAATATAAAAAATTTTTAAAATACAAACACAAGATTATCATGCACTCTTTTTATAAATTATACACACACACACACACACATTCATACGAACAAAAGAAAAAATCAAAAAAGCTATTTTACATGATAATAAAATAAAATATATACCTTGAAAATATCTTTTTCAGTCTGCACGAATCTTTAACTATATTTAAACACGAACGACAATTATTTTAAATATATTTAAATGCATTTAATAAATGTAAATCTGATTTTGTAAACTAAAAGTTCGTTATACTGGTTAAAAGTTAAATTGAAAAATATGAATTTTCATATAATAACAATGTTTACAAAGTTTGCACAGAAAATCTCATGCAATAAAATTTCATAGGTAACATTCCAGGCTCATTTTCATAAACGTGCACACCAATGCATACCTTTGCCCCCCTCCCCCTCGACAAATTCCTGCGGACGCCCACGTCTCCGACACAAGCCTGTCTTCTGTAAAAATGTTGCTATTGAAGTCCCCTGTTATTATGCAGTTTAAGGATATATCTTGTAAGGCATCATGTAGCGGTTTAGGTCTATGGAACGATGTGGCCTGTAAACACAACCTATAAGAACATCTGAATTATCATTCGTAATGCGGATGAACAAATATTCAATGGCACTGTTCATATCTGACTTACTATAAAGATTACAATTTAAACCCTCTCGCACAAAAATGGCAACAAAATGGCCCCCCGCATGACTTTCTCTATCGGATCTAAATAATCTATAGCCAGAAACTTTAAAAATATTGCTATGCATTGTGGGCGTCCGTGGCGTAGTTGGTTAAAGTGCGTGGCCGCTATGTCAAAGAACCTGGAGACCCAGGTTCGAACCCCAGCAGCGACAGAAAATTATTTGAATTAAAATAATTTTTCTGTACTGCCGCCACCTCTCTGCAGACAATGGCAAACCTCAGAGAGTAATAAAAATGCCATGTAAAGCTTCTTGAGAACGAGAACATTCCGTTCATTGCCGTTCGGAGTCGGCGTTAAGCATGTAGGTCCAGTTCTCGGTCAATTGTGTACAAAACTTAATAACACGCACAACACAATTGATCATAAGAAGCTAGGTCAAAGTCCTTTCAAGGGCTGAAA
Organism: Pherbina coryleti; assembly: GCA_943735915.1. NCBI lineage: Eukaryota > Metazoa > Arthropoda > Insecta > Diptera > Sciomyzidae > Pherbina > Pherbina coryleti. Next base: position 123,755,706 of record OX030948.1, on the reverse strand, counting down.
TGGCCAGTTATTTATTTTTTTTTTTATTATGCATTGTGGACAAAAACCACGTTTCGAAAATACATAAAACATCGACATTCGAATTCACAAATAGATGCCTTAACTCGTCAATTTTTCTCACTAAACTCTGAGCATTGATGTGACATATTTTTAAACCCGACTGAATTTTACAAAAAATACGAATCATAGCATAAGTACAATCTCTAGAATACAACATAAAAAATTATTACATTAAAAATTAAATATAAATCTCTGATGAGCAATGTAGATAAACATATATAGACGCAACTAACATACTTTTCAAGTACAATAAAGTTAAAACAGTCAAAAATTTTAAAAGTTAACGCAAATGTTAAAAAAGTTATTAAATATAGATGATTTATCAAAATTTTAAATATATTGCTTTGGACAGAGACTATAAATAATATAAACATTGCATCAGAAACACTCGAGAGACTCCACTCAGAGTTTAGCCCGCAAACATGGGCACGGCGAAAAAACGGTGGCCAGGCGAACTAAAGCGCATGGCGTCGATAAAGTTATGTTGCTAGGATTTGTTGATAGACTCTAGAACTACAAAACTTTATCAACAAAGTTGTCGTAAAGCCATGTCTATATTTGTTTTCATAGGAATTCTAAGCCGACGGACGGCTTGTTTGTTTACATTTTTTTTGCATATTTTTTGTTGTTGCTCTTCTTTCTTTGTTTTTCTGCAGGTTTTTGTTTCGCTAAGATTTTTAATAATGACGATCGTCAGAAATTTTACATTTTTGCGATTTTGTCTATCTCGGTGAAGCTATAGGAAAATCGCTGTAACTTTTTTAATTCAGTTTGAATTGAAATGCACCCAAGGATAAAATTGTAGATAATTTAACCACCTTTAAAATGACGTCAACAATTATTTTTTTGCTAAATTTATTAATTTTTTTTTAACTTAACTTATCTTAACTTAATATATCTATCTATCTTAATCCACCCTTTCTGAACCAATATAATAAATATAATTTATAAACAAATTAGGGTGATTTGCTCTTGTGATTGTTTCGCTGATGCTGGCGTACAGGCGGCAATAGGTGCTGCGATATAGAAGCTTAGTCAGGTCTAGAATTGCAAGTAAATCTTGTTCAATTGGTGACCAAGATTTACTCGCAAACGCACCGAAAGTAAAGAAATAAAAGCGGTAAGTTTTAATTTTACATACAATATTGTTTTATTTAATTATACCTTTATTTACAGTTTCCAATATGTGGAGTGCTGAATAATTTCAAGTATTGATGTTGGCACGAAAAATGGATCACAAATTTTTTTGAGAGTGTTAGATTTCCAAAAAGGCGTCTGATAGTTTCGGCTGACCAAAAAAGAAGGAAGGGAAGCCATTTAAGCCGACCGAAAACTCGTCGGAGAAGCCGATCGAGGGACTCCTTCGGCTATCGAAAATCGATAATCGAACTAGTCGGTAAGTAAGTATGTAATCTTTTACATCGGTGGGCATTAATCCTCTACCTTTCTTTCTTTAGGGTTGCCGCCTAAACATGCCGGCCCCCTTGCAGTATTACTGTAAGATAAATTCATATATAGCTTAGAAATACCTTAAATCTAGTAAAAAAGTGTTGATCAATTCATTGTGTCTCAAAGCTTTATTAAAAATAAAATTCAATTTGTGCAAAAACAAGTTCATAAAATAAAAAATATGTTCAAGACAAAATATTATTATTGTGTATTGTTGTGTAATATTATTGGGCGACCGTTCCTGACAGTAGCCAACCAAAAATGGAGTTTTGTATTACGACTCCCCCCAAACCACTCGGAGATATTCCCGGTTGAATAATTTTAGGGTATACGTCTACCCCTAGCACCATACCGACCGGAGATGAAGTGAGGAAGTCGGGGTCCGCGAGCATCAGGTTCGAAAACTGTGCTCTGATAGACGCGTCCAGACTCTGCCTAGGCGTGACTCGTGTGAAGTGACGTAACACCTTTGCTTGGGTTGTCACCGATTGGTTCGACTCATAGTTTGCTCGGAGGGTTAAGGAGCAAACCTCTTGAGAACCAACCATCCTCGATGGCAACCCAAGTTGGCGAACGAGACGCTGGGAGATGATGGAACTTTCCGAACACGGGTCTATCAAAGCACGAACCCGATGCAGGCAACCCTTATCGATCACCTTGACGACCGCCGTGGGGAGGAGCGAAGTCACCTGTTGCAGACACGGCAACGGTGATGGCGAGGGCAGGCGCTGAGCGCCACTATTTGAGCGGCGGTGCATTGGTCGTGTCCGTCCTTGACCACGATTGCGATGCTCTTCCTTGGATGCTCGTGACCGTCTGCCGGAGCGCCGCGTTTTACGCGATCTTGGCTGTGCATTGTTGTGCAGCGATGGTCGGAACGCACGCGACTCTTCTGCGTTTCGGATGCATCGAGCCAATCGCGCCTCATCATTTTCGGAAGGCACCTGATCCCCCTCAACGCTCAATGCAACCACATTAGGCTGGTCGGCAAAACTCCCCTCGGCGCCCGTCCCACGCTGACTAGAGGGCTTAGATAAGCTGGGCCTCTCTACGTCTTGCGGCTTGGGCGGTGACGACTTTCCTGCGTCCTTAAACTGGTTCAGATGCAGCATGGTGTGATGCGACCCCTCGTATTTGCTGCAACACCCGTCGCTGGAACACTCGCTGGTTTTGTGGTTTGGGGAGAGACACCGGGAGCAAAACTTAAACAGTAGCACCAACCGCAGGCGATTGGCAACATTCCCGGCGACAAACGCCTTACAAAAACGAAGCGGGTGCCGCCCCAAGCACACTTGGCACTTTAAGGCGACTTCAGCGGGCGATTGTCCGACACTCGACATTTTTGTTGCTAGAAAAGAAAGAAAGATTAAATATGTTAATCCCTCGAACCGAAAGTAAGGACAACACGCACACAATAATTACGGACGAAGACTTCTAGCTACGACTTGAACGGACGAAGATATATATCTACGGAGGTGTGGGCAGAATAATTAGTTTGACGACAGGCCGAGTAATAATGCCACGTTCCGTGCGCAGATCGGCGACACGGACACGATTGTCAGAGCCGAGATACACCTTCACGACTCTCTCTAATCGCCATTCGGTGGCCGAAAGGTTGTCTGCTTTTATTACCACCAAGTCGTCAACTTGCAGGTTTTCGTGGGGATGTTTCCACTTATTTCGTTTGTGAAGTTCTTTGAGGTAGTCATTTTTCCAAATGTGGCAGAACTTCTGGTTCAATGCCTTCAATTTTTGCCAACGATTTATGATAGACATTGGATTTTCATCAATATCTGGCTCAATTGGAGCAAGTAAAGGTCCCCCTACTAAGAAATGCGCAGGAGTTAAGGACGCAAGGTCATTTGGATCTGACGACATTGGGCTAAGAGGGCGTGAGTTCAAGCATGCTTCGATTCGCGATAGCAATGTTGAGAGCTCCTCAAAGGTATATTTCAAGTCTGAGGCTACTTTACGAAAGTGTAATTTAAAACTTTTGACTCCCGCTTCCCACAGACCTCCCATATGGGGAGCGCCTGCTGGAATAAAATGCCAAGTTACGTGTTGGTGAGCAAACTTGGACACCACTTTATCTTTAGAGTCGTTGAAAAAAGCTTTAAAATCTTCTTTAAAGGCTCGCGAGGCACCGACAAAGTTGGTTCCATTGTCCGAGTACATTTTTTCCGGACAACCTCTGCGTGAGACAAATCTCGAAAATGCTGCCAAAAAGGTGACAGTGCTGAGATCGCTAGTCGCCTCTAAATGAATTGCCTTTGTAGCAAAGCAGACAAAAACACAAATATGTTGAAGATAAATTTCCATTAGCAACACTTTATATTTGCCACTATTATATTCTTATGTGCTTTGCCACTACTGTTTTACTTATTCTATTGTTTGTTCTTTATTTCCTTTTCTTACAAATCCTTCTCATTGTTTCACCATTGTAATATAAACTCACTCCTGAAATAAACTTTGATCGAAAGAGACGCGTTCGTGTTCTTAATTAAAACGGAAAATTCCAACAGGTTATGGGCCCAGTACGCTTCCACTGCGCCCGAATAACTGTACCCGAAGAAATGATGGTAATAATCTTGTTGTCAAGCCTGCCAAAATCGTATGACAATTTTGTGGTCGCTATAGAAACACGTGACACATTACCACATCTTAGTGTGCTGAAGGTCAAGCTACTTGAAGAAGGAGCAAGACGAGAAGAGAAAAATGAAAAAACAGTTTATGGCGACGGACAGCACGCGTTAGTAGCACAAACAGATTCTGGAAGGAAATCAAATGTATACAACAATAACAACACCTACAGCAACAATAACAGCAGCAATAACAGAAACGAAAAGAAACGCACTAGCGGCAAGTGTTTTAAATGCGGGCGACGTGGTCATTATGCAGCGAAATGTTGGGAACCGCGGAGAGTACAACAAAAGCAAGAAAGGGGTGAGAAGTCTTTTTCTATTCTTGCGTCTGTTGCTTCACTTAAGCTTTGTCGCGAAACTTGGTGCATCGACAGCGGCGCTACCTCTCATCTTTGTTGTAATCGCTCACTTTTCAACACATACGAAGAACACAAGGAGAAAATAGAGCTTGCAGGAAACAAATATATAGAAGCAGATGGTCGTGGTGACGTAAAAATTTCCAGTGGCGGTTTTTTTATCAAATTAAAAAATGTGTTGCATGTCTCTGAGTTGAGTTGCAATTTTATTTCAGTGAGTAAAGCGTGCGAAAATGGACTTAAAGTAAACTTCGAAAAAAATAAAGTTGTCATAAAAGACGAAAACCAATGCGTGTGGTTAAGAGGCGAGGAACGTGGCGGTTTGTTCATGGTAAAGACAGAAGGCAATAAGTGTTTTATGAACAATGTACACAGTGATATTATGCTATGGCATAATCGTTTCGGCCATTTAAACTTCGATAGTCTTAAAGACATTTCTAATAAAAAACTAGCACATGGGCTTCAAATCAAAGACGTGAAAAATAAACAAGAATGCATTACGTGTGCTAAAAGTAAAATACATGTGAAGCCATTCCCTCGCGTTTCCGAAAATCGTGCACAAAAATTATTAGAAGTGGTTCACACCGACGTGTGTGGTCCCATAAATAAAGACTCTATTGGTGGTTCTCGGTACTTTTTGACATTCATTGACGACAAATCGCGTTATATGTTTATTTATTTTTTGAAAAAGAAAGATGAGGTTTTTAATTCATTTAAATCATTCAAGTTGATGGCAGAAAAGCAGGTAGATAGCAAAATAAAAGTTGTGCGTAGCGACAATGGCGGCGAATATCTCAATAAGGACTTTGAGAACTTTCTAAATGAAAATGGCATAAGGCGACAGTTAACTGTTCCACACACTCCTCAACAAAATGGTGTTGCAGAGCGTGCTAATCGCACATTGATTGAGATGGCACGGAGCATGTTGGTACATAGTGGTCTTGACGAGTCGTTTTGGGCGGAGGCAGTAGCGACCGCAGCGTATCTACGCAACCGAGCTGCAACAAAAACTCTCGTGAATAAAACTCCGTATGAGGTTTGGACGAACAGAGTACCATGTGTTAATCATTTGAGAGTTTTTGGCTCATTGGCAATCGCAATCGACAAAACGCACTCTAAGAAGTTTCGACCAAAAGGCAGAGAGCTAATCATGGTAGGCTATTCTTATACCGCCAAGGCATATCGCTTGATGGATGCAGAGTCAAGAAAAATAATCACAAGCAGGGATGTTATTTTTATGGAGAACGTATGTGTCGGTTCTAATGAAGAGCAGTGTGACATAGTTACATTTGACGCTGATATTATCACGCCTGTTGATTTGAATAAGGACATCGATTCTCCTACAGCTGAACTCAATGAAAATGCAGATTGTGTTCACTACGGTCCGGGCAGACCTAGAATTATACGTACTGGAAACCCTGGACGCCCTCGCAAAGAAAGAAATGTGCTCAACCTTATCGATAGAGTTAATATTAAAATACCACAATGTGTTGAAGAGGCTTTATGTGGTGATTTTTCTGAACAGCGGAAGGACTCAATGAAGAAGGAGTTCGATATGTTGGTTAAAAACCGTACCTGGTCGCTTGTGGAGTTGCCAGCCGGAGAAAAGGCCATCAGCTGTAAGTGGGTCTACAGCATAAAACAAAATTCAGACGGTAGTATCCAACGTTTCAAGTCTAGATTAGTAGCGAAAGGTTGCAGTCAGCGTTTTGGTATAAATTTTACCGAAACATTTTCACCAGTAGTACGATATGCAACAATTCGTATGCTGCTTGCATTGGCGTGCGAGCATCACCTATATTTACATCAAATGGATGTATCTTCAGCCTACTTAAACAGCGATCTACACGACATTGTTTTTATGACACAGCCAGAGGGTTTTGTGAGCGATGAATTTCCAAAACGTGTTTTGAAGCTGGAAAAAGCGCTGTATGGTTTGAAGCAGAGTGGTCGCGAGTGGAATACGAAAATTGACGCAGTATTAAAAAAGCTGGAGTTCTCACCTTGCATCAGTGAACCCTGTGTATATACGAAAAATAAAGATGGTAATTTTAATATAATCGCCGTTTATGTTGACGATCTCATTATAGGTTGCTCTAAATTGGTTGACATGACGACGATTAAGTCCCAAATAGCTGACGAGTTCGATGTGGTAGACGGTGGCCAGCTTAAATATTTCCTTGGCATGGAAATAGATCGTGAGGGCGAAACGGGCGCTATTTCTGTGTGTCAGCGAAAATATATTTTCGACCTTCTCTCACAATATGGTATGGAGAACTGTAAACCTGTGGTAACGCCGTTAGCCGTTGGATTCCAAGTCATGTGTGCAGACGACAGTTGCAGAAGGGTTAACGAAACTGAGTATCAATCATTGATTGGGGCATTAATGTATTTGGCTATTTCGACGCGGCCTGACATCTTACATTCGGTCTGCAAATTATCTCAACGTAACACCGATCCTCATCTCGAGCATCAAGCGGGTGCAAAACATATCCTTAGGTACTTAAAGGGATCGGCCGATTTGAAGATACATTACCGCAAGACTGGGCGGCCTATAGAATGTTTCGTCGATGCTGACTGGGGTAGAGATGCCAGTGATAGAAAATCGTTCACGGGATGTGCTTTTATTGCAGCAGGTAGCGTATTCTCATGGGAATCAAAAAAGCAAAGCATCGTTGCACTTAGCAGCACGGAAGCCGAGTACGTCGCACTTTCTGCTGCTGCAAAAGAAGCAGTTTACATAAAGAAGCTGCTTAATGAAATGGGTTTTAACATCAAGGCACCTATGGTCCTCAACAGCGATAATCAGAGCGCTCAGCACTTGGTTAAAAATCCTATTTACCATGCAAGGAGCAAACATATTGATATAAAATACCATTATATACGAGATATTTATAAAAATAATGAAATAGATTTGAATTATGTATGTACTGAAAATATGTTATCAGATATTCTAACGAAAAAATTTACCAAAAATCAAGCATTGTAAATTCACAAATGAAATGGGATTATATTAATATTTTTAGTATTCTTATCAAATATATGTGTTGAGAAGGAGTGTTGAAGATAAATTTCCATTAGCAACACTTTATATTTGCCACTATTATATTCTTATGTGCTTTGCCACTACTGTTTTACTTATTCTATTGTTTGTTCTTTATTTCCTTTTCTTACAAATCCTTCTCATTGTTTCACCATTGTAATATAAACTCACTCCTGAAATAAACTTTGATCGAAAGAGACGCGTTCGTGTTCTTAATTAAAACGGAAAATTCCAACAAAATATAGCCCTTGGTTATGAGACAAGCGCGTCCCGTATAATTTTTAATATCATATGGACCCGTAAAGTCAACTCCAGTGGAGGCAAATGGACGGGATATTTTGGTGCGCTCTGGAGGTAGTGATGCCATCATCTGAGTCTGCAACCTCTTGCGGTCGATAACACAGACCTTGCAGTTGTGTATGATGGATTTGATCATATTTTTTACTCTGGGAATCCAGTATTGCATCCGAATAAGTCGCAACACAAGTTGGTTCCCACCATGAATGGAGATTTCGTGGGTGAACTTCACGAGTAACTTAGAAAATTGACAATCATATGGTAGAATTATCGGGTGACGTTCATCATAAGTGATGTGTTCCGTCTCCGATAAGCGACCGCCAATTCTAAGTATCTTTTGACTGTCGAGAAAAGGGTTCAAATTTAATATTGAACTCTTTGAATCAATAAGGATCTTCTTCGACAACTGGGCATATTCAGATGGATAGCCCAATTTTTGACTCTCAATAACGAGTCGTTTGGTTGTATCTTTAATTTCTTGCTGGGATATTGCCACAGACTTATGAGAAAAATTGCTCTTATGCTGCCGGTGAGTTCTATGGAAGAATCGTAATACGTACGACAGAACTCGCAAGGCTCGAGGCAATGAAGAAAAGCGCTCTAAGAAGTTGATATTCTTAGAGAATGCCACATGAGCTTTTATGGCTTTTGCTTCCATCGTGGTTTCGTATTCGTCACCTCGATTTGGCCACGAGCTGGGCTCCTGTTGTAGCCAGACTGGTCCATGCCACCACAATGAACTATCCTTCAAATGTTGTGGCTCCAAACCTCTGCTGGCCAGATCTGCTGGATTGTCTGCTGAATCCACATGACTCCAGTTATCGGTTCCTACCTTTTCGCTGATTTTTGCGACTCGATTAGCGACGAAAGTGGTCCAGGCACATGGCTGTTTACGCAACCACGCCAGCACAATGGTCGAATCTGTCCATAAGTACAGCTGATTGTTAAACGTTTCTAAATTTGTCAGAAACGCTTCGACCATCTCTGCCAGCAGAAGTGCACCGCACAGCTCGAGTCTAGGTAAGGACACCGTCTTGACTGGTGCCACTTTTGTTTTCGCTACGAGGAGATGGACGCTTATGATGTCTAAGCGTCTAACGCGAATGTAGATGGCGGCTCCATACGCTTTCTCTGAAGCATCGCAGAAGCCATGGAACTGGAGATCGCCTTCGGGAGAAAAATCTATCCAACGTGGAATTCGGATACTGCTTATGTGAGGGTAGTTTTCCAAAAATGCTTGCCAACGCTGCAAAGTCGACGGGATCAGTTGATCATCCCACCCGATGCCATCCAACCAAACTTGTTGCATCAGGATTTTTGCGATGATCACGACCGGCGCCAACCACCCTGCAGGATCAAAAAGTTTTGCGATCGCCGACAAAACCTCTCGTTTGGAAAAACTACCTTCTTGATTTAGCGGCCGAGCGTGGAAGTAGAAGTAGTCAAACCGGGCGTTCCATCGAATGCCCAGTGTCTTCACGTTGCTCGTGTCCTCCAGCTCCAGAAAATATTCACGTAGCCGATGACTTTTCGGGACTCCACGTAGCACTTCATCGGAGTTGGCCTTCCATTTTCGCAGTGTAAAGCCTGCTGATTCGGCCGCTTTCTCCAAGTCTATTCGAGCTTGGACTGCTGACTCTACGTCATGACCTCCCGCCAGTGCGTCATCTATGTACATATGGTGACGCAAAATTTTTGACGCTAGTGGCAAGCTACTTTCCACATCGTCGGCTAGTTGCAACAATGTTCGCAGCGCTAGGAATGGAGCACAATTTACCCCAAAGGTGACAGTTTTCAGCTGAAAATCTTGTAGATGATTCCCTGTTTGGTCGCGAAAAATTATTCGCTGGAATCGCTGATGGTCTTCCCTCACTAAAATTTGGCGGTACATCTTTTCGATGTCACCATTGAAAACAAATTGAAAGAACCGCCACTTCAGGATTAGCAAAGTTAGATCACTTTGCAAGACTGGTCCTGCATGCAGAACATCGTTCAGCCATTCGATGTAGGGCTTGACGCGTTGAAGACCACACGAACCTTTGTAGTGGTGCTATCTGGTTTCATGACGGCGTGATGAGGAAGGTAATAACTCTGAGTCGGCTTCGGAGTAAGACAGGACGACACTTCTCTCATATGGCCTAGTTCCAGATATTCTTTCAGAACACCATCATACTCCTTCTTATAATCTATATTCTTATTTAACCTGACCTCGTTGCGCAGAAATTGTCTGACAGCAATGTAGCGTGAATCTCCTAAAATGATTTTCTGCGGATAACTTTCCTTAAAAGGTAAAGTCACTACATACCGACCATCCGAATTACTCCTTGTTGTGTTGACAAAGGTGTCCTCACAGAATTTGTCTGCGCTGTTGGACACAATATTTTGAGGTAACTCCTCAAGCTCCCAAAATGATGCTAACTGTCGATCCAGTGAAATTTCACTGAAATATGACACGACAGTCGAGGAGGGAGGTTTCTGCGCGGTGGTTGGAACGGAGCCGGTTAATATCCAACCGAATATTGTTTCTTGAGCAATAAGTGACCCAAGAATATTTCGACGGATACCGTCAAGAAGAAGTTGTGGGTATAAATCACCACCTAGTAACACGTCTACTTGATCGCTGCAGTAGAAACGTTTATCCGCAAGAACAAGCTCTGGAAAGGCTTGCTGCATCAACGGATCTACTGAGCATGAAGGAAGGTTTCCTGTGATCTTTGCCAGAATTAAAGCGCTTGTGGTAAGTTGAATGGTCGTATCAATAGGTGATCCTATCACCAAAGTGCAGGCTTTTTGCACTCTGGGAGATACCACATTATTAAGTCCGGAGACTTGAGCACAAACACGGCGAGTGGGCAGCTGGATGATTCGCTGTAGTCTTTCAGAAATGAAAGAGCCTTCGGAGCCAGAATCAATAAGTGCTCTGGCTTTGAATACAGCTCCTCGATGGCAAATGTTAATAATGGCGGTTCCCAGCAAAATACCTTTGCTGCTTGAGGCAAAACACGATTGTATATTCTCGCTAGCGCTTGCAGATGTTTGCGATGGCGCTGCGAGCGGTCGAGTGGACTGTATCGAGCTTGTGTTTGGACCTCCCGCATTTAGATGATTATTTGCACCTCGAAAGTCTCTATGAAGCAACGAATGATGTCGTTGTCCACATGTGGAGCAGTTGTACCCGCTTTTGCAATTTTTTGCAACATGGCTAGTTGACAGACAGTTTAGGCAGCAATGAAAACGCCTTACAGTTGACGATCTGACATTAATACTCATCGCCAAAAACTTTGGACAGAACTTCAATGCGTGTTGCTGGTTTTTGCACAGTTTGCAATTGTTGTTCGTCACATTTACCTGGTATGTGTTGACTTTCTTCACATTTGGTGAAGGTGCATTAGGTTTTGGCCCTTTTGGCACAGCACCTCTAAAGTCGCACACTGTTTCTAAAGTCTGAAACCGACTTGTTAGAAACTTATCAAGGTCGGCCCATTTGGGTATTTCTGCCTTGTTTTCAATCGATTGCTCCCATAAGGAGAGCGTCGTTTCTGGCAATTTCGTGGAACACAAATAAGTAAAAATAGCATCCCAGTTGCTAATGTCTACTTTGTGTATATTTAGAGCAGAAATACAATTATTTATATCTCTCTGTAGCTTTTTAATGCCACTTCCAGACTCAGCTGCAACAGCTGGCAAGTTAAATAGAACCTTAAGTTGACTGTTCACCAAAATCCGCTTATTCTCATAGCGGTCAGTCAAGTTTTTCCAAGCTGTTGCAAACCCTTCATGCGTGAGCGGGGATTTTTGAACAATCTCTTTTGCCTCTCCGCGGGTTTTCTGATTGAGATGAAAAAGTTTCTCAACAGGTGTTAGCCGATTATTTGAAATGTAAATGGCTGAAAACATATCTCTGAATGAAGGCCATGTTACATAATCGCCATGAAAAATTTCCGTGTCACATGGCGGCAAGTTGATATTGTGGCCTGACATCGGCAGCTCCACTCGTGAAATATCAACTTTACTACGTATCTTCGCCCTGGACAACTGATCGCTTAGTTCGTTCATTGTTGCAAGACATCGAACGTATGTTTGATAACATAGGCGATATTTTACTTTCACGAGGGTGACAGTCTCATCATCATCATTACTCGCTGCCACTAATTTCAGCAAGCAAGCGTCATATGAAGACTTAAGGTTGTTCCATTGAGACTTCAGTTCATCCTCTTGAATTCTAAGCGCGAAAATTGTGTGTTCCTCTTGAGGAATTTCATTGAAATCTTTCTCAAGATCAATAATGGTGTCCGCATTTCTCATGAAAGAGGTTAGCTTCGCCATTTTAATTTATTGAGAAAGTATAATGAAGAGGAAGAGAAAAAAAATTAAAATTTCGACAAAAATCGAGAAAATATTTTTCTAATATGTAGAAAATGTTTTTGTTTTGGTAAATTTTAAGCTAAAATGCTTAAAAATATTTTTCACCAAATAACGAATTCGTCGAAACTAGACAAAATCGACAAAAATTCAAAAAATATTTTTCTAATAAGTAGAAAAAAAACTTTAGGTTTTGGTAAAATTTTAAGCTCAAAATGCTTAAAAATATTTTTTACCAATTAATAATTCGTCGAAACTAGAAAAAATTGACAAAATTCAAAAAATATTTTTCTAATAAGTAGAAAAAAAACTTTAGGTTTTGGTAAAATTTAAGCTCAAAATGCTTAAAAATATTTTTTACCAATTACTAATTCGTCGAAACTAGAAAAAATCGACAAAATTCAAAAAATATTTTTCTAATAAGTAGAAAAAAAAAACTTTAGGTTTTGGTAAAATTTAAGCTCAAAATGCTTAAAAATATTTTTTACCAACCACTAATTCGTCGAAACTAGAAAAATCGACAAAAATTCAAAAATATTTTTCTAATAAGTAGAAAAACTTAAGGTTTTGGTAAAATTTTAAGCTCAAAAATGCTTAAAAATATTTTTACCAAGTTTCTAATAAGTAGAAACTATGAAAAATTGGCAAAAATTGGACCAATAGTTTTCTAATAAGTAGAAAAAAAAAATTGGAATTGTTAATTTGAAGCTCAAAAATGCTTAAAATATTTTTATTTTTTGACAGTTTCTAATTTGTAGAAACCATAAACCAGTAGGTAATTTCAGGCTTAATTTGCTTAAAACGTTGTATACCTGGTTTATATTCCGTTTGAATCTTCACAAATAAAACTAATATAAGTGGTGTTAAATTTTTTTTTTTTTTTTTTTTCGCGAAATAAAATCGCTGATAAACAAAAATAACAACAAAAATATTTTTTTTTTCTTTGCGAAATAAAATCGCTGATAAACAAAAACAATTTTTTTTTTTTTTAACTATTTTTTTTTCTAAGTTTTTTTTTTTTTGAATTTGTTATTTATTACAATTTATACTTTATCAATATATTAAACTTAAAACAAACTCCCACGAAGATTCGTCAAGCCTTTTTGATGACGAAAGCCCCAAGGTTGCAAGTCGCAATAGGTGCGATAAGCTTTCGTCGAGTTGGCAACTCTTTTTCGAAGTTGCTTATCCAGCTGTCTCGAATGCCCGAAACTTCCTTCTCTATTTGATGTGTTGTTTATTTTCGTGTTGTTGATTTCGTTGTCCGCTTCTTCGTTTGTTTTTGCGTTGTTTCGCGAATAATTTGACACGATTTTAAACAAATATAACACAATATAATAATATAATATCAATTAATGCAGTGCGGTAACAAAACAAAAACCGAAAAAAAAACGTTTAAAAAATCGTGACGGGCCAATTATGTGGCGAAGCAATTGATTTGCTTCTATACGTGTGTTCGTGTGAGTGCTTGGTTTTGTTTAAACAAAACAAAAAATTGAATAATAAATTTATAATAAAACACTGTGTGGTTTTTTTTTTTTTTTTTTTTTTTTTTTAAAACAAACAAAAAACGCGAAATAATAAAAACCGCGAAATATATCGATTAAGAATCGAATATAAAGGTAATAAAAAACCTCAACGAAAGTGCAGAATAAAACCTGCTAAAACTTTCGGACGGACAAAAAGTTTTTTTTTTGCTCGCGCGTATGTATGCGAGTGTGTGCTCTGTTTTTGTCAATGACAAAACAACCCCCAAAAACAACGCAAAAAAAAGTGCTTTGTTGTGCAGCAATTGCCGACGGACAATTGCTTAAGGTTATTTTTATAGTTTTTTCCAATAGGCAAATTTTCTAATATGTAGAAAACTCTTGCTCTATTGTAGTCCACCGTGGACAGACACGGTTTTGTGTTTTTTTTTGTTGTAGCACAAAATTTTAAGTGCTTTAAAAACTCCAATGAATTTTATATAGAATTTTATATAGAATAAAATAATGAAAAAAACAAGAACATAAAATTTGTTAAATTACATATAACTAATAAATATGAAATCAAAATATTTTTGTTCTCGCGTGTGTGTGTGTGTGTTTTGTTGCACAAATTTTTAAGTGCCTTTTAAATGAATTGTTTTATTCGTGTATGTGTGTGTGTGTTTTGCTCACCAAGTTTTATTAAAGGTAGAGTGATTAAATTAAAACGCACGGATTGCTGTTGATGAAACCAAATGCCGACGGCAAAACACTTTTTTTTTTTTTTTTTTTTTTTTTTTTAAATTTTCGCGACAGCTGACGGTAAAGCAATTTTTAATTTAATTACAACTATTTTTTTTCTCTTTGTTTTATTTTTTCAAACACACATTTTTCTTTACCACACTTTTATACACTTTTTTATCACAATTTCTGGAAGAAATAGTTAGAAATTTGTAATTCAATTTTTTATTATTTTCAGTGTTTTTATCAGGGACCGAAAATAATTGTTATTTTTTATTTCACAGCAGAAAAAGTTGGGCAATTTTAATCCATAAAAATATATGTTATGAATTGTTATGAATAACTTTTATTTTTAAGAAAAAATTTTTTTTTTGGTTGCCACATAACTTTTATTTTTGAGGAATAAATTTTAAGGTTGACTAATAACAGTTATTTTTGAAATGAGATTTTTTTTCGGTTATTAGTGTCAAAAATGTAGATGACGACACAAGCAGAAATTAGTGTGATAAAAACACTGAAAATAATAAAAAATTGAATTACAAATTTCTAACTATTTCTTCCATTTGTTTAATACTATCAACAATTTTAAAAATCTTAAAAGTATGAAACAAAATTAAATAAAAATGAAATAATAAATAACAATTTAACAAAAATTGTAAAATTGATAAATGATAAAAATTTAAATGTGAAAATCAATATTATTTATAAAAATTAAATAAAATTCTTTTTATATTTTTAAATATTAAGAGTAAGAATAAAATAAAAAAGTATAGTTTTAGCAGCAATAAAAAATAAGTAATCAATAAATCAAATCAAATAAAATAAAATAACAAACAAGGTATATTTAATTTATTTAAATATTTTTATTGCATATTTTAGTGGAAACAAGGCAATTACAGCAGCAACAAGACAACCTAGTTGTTCTAGCTGGCGATTGTCTTGCGTGGCAACAAGCCCAATATATTCTGAAATAAACTATATTTAATATATTGGTTCAGAAAGGGTGGATTAAGATAGATAGATATATTAAGTTAAGATAAGTTAAGTTAAAAAAAAATTAATAAATTTAGCAAAAAAATAATTGTTGACGTCATTTTAAAGGTGGTTAAATTATCTACAATTTTATGCTTGGGTGCATTTCAATTCAAACTGAATTAAAAAAGTTACAGCGATTTTCCTATAGCTTCACCGAGATAGACAAAATCGCAAAAATGTAAAATTTCTGACGATCGCCAATTATTAAGCTAAAAATCTTAGCGAAACAAAAACCTGCAGAAAAACAAAGAAAGAAGAGCAACAACAAAAAACATGCAAAAAAAATGTAAACAAACAAGCCGTCCGTCGGCTTAGAATTCCTATGAAAACAAATATAGACATGGCTTTACGACAACTTTGTTGATAAAGTTTTGTAGTTCTAGAGTCTGTCAACAAATCCTAGCAACATAACTTTATCGACGCCATGCGCTTTAGTTCGCCTGGCCACCGTTTTTTCGCCGTGCCCATGTTTGCGGGCTAAACTCTGAGTGGAATCTCTCGAGTGTTTCTGATGCAATGTCTATATAATTTATAGTCTCTGGTGTATACTCAAACTTGTTTTATACAAACGCCGATATGTACTGCTGAAATCGAAGCAAACTTCGCACAGTGTTTGGCATTGGTTTGATCGGCTACTGCAAGTTCTTGGACAGAACTTCAATGCGTGTTGCTGGTTTTTGCACAGTTTGCAATTGTTGTTCGTCACATTTACCTGGTATGTGTTGACTTTCTTCACATTTGGTGAAGGTGCATTAGGTTTTGGCCCTTTTGGCACAGCACCTCTAAAGTCGCACACTGTTTCTAAAGTCTGAAACCGACTTGTTAGAAACTTATCAAGGTCGGCCCATTTGGGTATTTCTGCCTTGTTTTCAATCGATTGCTCCCATAAGGAGAGCGTCGTTTCTGGCAATTTCGTGGAACACAAATAAGTAAAAATAGCATCCCAGTTGCTAATGTCTACTTTGTGTATATTTAGAGCAGAAATACAATTATTTATATCTCTCTGTAGCTTTTTAATGCCACTTCCAGACTCAGCTGCAACAGCTGGCAAGTTAAATAGAACCTTAAGTTGACTGTTCACCAAAATCCGCTTATTCTCATAGCGGTCAGTCAAGTTTTTCCAAGCTGTTGCAAACCCTTCATGCGTGAGCGGGGATTTTTGAACAATCTCTTTTGCCTCTCCGCGGGTTTTCTGATTGAGATGAAAAAGTTTCTCAACAGGTGTTAGCCGATTATTTGAAATGTAAATGGCTGAAAACATATCTCTGAATGAAGGCCATGTTACATAATCGCCATGAAAAATTTCCGTGTCACATGGCGGCAAGTTGATATTGTGGCCTGACATCGGCAGCTCCACTCGTGAAATATCAACTTTACTACGTATCTTCGCCCTGGACAACTGATCGCTTAGTTCGTTCATTGTTGCAAGACATCGAACGTATGTTTGATAACATAGGCGATATTTTACTTTCACGAGGGTGACAGTCTCATCATCATCATTACTCGCTGCCACTAATTTCAGCAAGCAAGCGTCATATGAAGACTTAAGGTTGTTCCATTGAGACTTCAGTTCATCCTCTTGAATTCTAAGCGCGAAAATTGTGTGTTCCTCTTGAGGAATTTCATTGAAATCTTTCTCAAGATCAATAATGGTGTCCGCATTTCTCATGAAAGAGGTTAGCTTCGCCATTTTAATTTATTGAGAAAGTATAATGAAGAGGAAGAGAAAAAAAATTAAAATTTCGACAAAAATCGAGAAAATATTTTTCTAATATGTAGAAAATGTTTTTGTTTTGGTAAATTTTAAGCTAAAATGCTTAAAAATATTTTTCACCAAATAACGAATTCGTCGAAACTAGACAAAATCGACAAAAATTCAAAAAATATTTTTCTAATAAGTAGAAAAAAAACTTTAGGTTTTGGTAAAATTTTAAGCTCAAAATGCTTAAAAATATTTTTTACCAATTAATAATTCGTCGAAACTAGAAAAAATTGACAAAATTCAAAAAATATTTTTCTAATAAGTAGAAAAAAAACTTTAGGTTTTGGTAAAATTTAAGCTCAAAATGCTTAAAAATATTTTTTACCAATTACTAATTCGTCGAAACTAGAAAAAATCGACAAAATTCAAAAAATATTTTTCTAATAAGTAGAAAAAAAAACTTTAGGTTTTGGTAAAATTTAAGCTCAAAATGCTTAAAAATATTTTTTACCAACCACTAATTCGTCGAAACTAGAAAAATCGACAAAAATTCAAAAATATTTTTCTAATAAGTAGAAAAACTTAAGGTTTTGGTAAAATTTTAAGCTCAAAAATGCTTAAAAATATTTTTACCAAGTTTCTAATAAGTAGAAACTATGAAAAAGTGGCAAAAATTGGACCAATAGTTTTCTAATAAGTAGAAAAAAAAAATTGGAATTGTTAATTTGAAGCTCAAAAATGCTTAAAATATTTTTATTTTTTGACAGTTTCTAATTTGTAGAAACCATAAACCAGTAGGTAATTTCAGGCTTAATTTGCTTAAAACGTTGTATACCTGGTTTATATTCCGTTTGAATCTTCACAAATAAAACTAATATAAGTGGTGTTAAATTTTTTTTTTTTTTTTTTTCGCGAAATAAAATCGCTGATAAACAAAAATAACAACAAAAATATTTTTTTTTCTTTGCGAAATAAAATCGCTGATAAACAAAAACAATTTTTTTTTTTTTTTTTTTTTAACTATTTTTTTTCTAAGTTTTTTTTTTTTTGAATTTGTTATTTATTACAATTTATACTTTATCAATATATTAAACTTAAAACAAACTCCCACGAAGATTCGTCAAGCCTTTTTGATGACGAAAGCCCCAAGGTTGCAAGTCGCAATAGGTGCGATAAGCTTTCGTCGAGTTGGCAACTCTTTTTCGAAGTTGCTTATCCAGCTGTCTCGAATGCCCGAAACTTCCTTCTCTATTTGATGTGTTGTTTATTTTCGTGTTGTTGATTTCGTTGTCCGCTTCTTCGTTTGTTTTTGCGTTGTTTCGCGAATAATTTGACACGATTTTAAACAAATATAACACAATATAATAATATAATATCAATTAATGCAGTGCGGTAACAAAACAAAAACCGAAAAAAAAACGTTTAAAAAATCGTGACGGGCCAATTATGTGGCGAAGCAATTGATTTGCTTCTATACGTGTGTTCGTGTGAGTGCTTGGTTTTGTTTAAACAAAACAAAAAATTGAATAATAAATTTATAATAAAACACTGTGTTTAAAACAAACAAAAAACGCGAAATAATAAAAACCGCGAAATATATCGATTAAGAATCGAATATAAAGGTAATAAAAAACCTCAACGAAAGTGCAGAATAAAACCTGCTAAAACTTTCGGACGGACAAAAAGTTTTTTTTTTTGCTCGCGCGTATGTATGCGAGTGTGTGCTCTGTTTTTGTCAATGACAAAACAACCCCCAAAAACAACGCAAAAAAAAGTGCTTTGTTGTGCAGCAATTGCCGACGGACAATTGCTTAAGGTTATTTTTATAGTTTTTTCCAATAGGCAAATTTTCTAATATGTAGAAAACTCTTGCTCTATTGTAGTCCACCGTGGACAGACACGGTTTTGTGTTTTTTTTTGTTGTAGCACAAAATTTTAAGTGCTTTAAAAACTCCATTGAATTTTATATAGAATTTTATATAGAATAAAATAATGAAAAAAACAAGAACATAAAATTTGTTAAATTACATATAACTAATAAATATGAAATCAAAATATTTTTGTTCTCGCGTGTGTGTGTGTGTGTTTTGTTGCACAAATTTTTAAGTGCCTTTTAAATGAATTGTTTTATTCGTGTATGTGTGTGTGTGTGTTTGCTCACCAAGTTTTATTAAAGGTAGAGTGATTAAATTAAAACGCACGGATTGCTGTTGATGAAACCAAATGCCGACGGCAAAACACTTTTTTTTTTTTTTTTTTTTTTTTTTTTTTTAAATTTTCGCGACAGCTGACGGTAAAGCAATTTTTAATTTAATTACAACTATTTTTTTTCTCTTTGTTTTATTTTTTCAAACACACATTTTTCTTTACCACACTTTTATACACTTTTTTATCACAATTTCTGGAAGAAATAGTTAGAAATTTGTAATTCAATTTTTTATTATTTTCAGTGTTTTTATCAGGGACCGAAAATAATTGTTATTTTTTATTTCACAGCAGAAAAAGTTGGGCAATTTTAATCCATAAAAATATATGTTATGAATTGTTATGAATAACTTTTATTTTTAAGAAAAAATTTTTTTTTTGGTTGCCACATAACTTTTATTTTTGAGGAATAAATTTTAAGGTTGACTAATAACAGTTATTTTTGAAATGAGATTTTTTTTCGGTTATTAGTGTCAAAAATGTAGATGACGACACAAGCAGAAATTAGTGTGATAAAAACACTGAAAATAATAAAAAATTGAATTACAAATTTCTAACTATTTCTTCCATTTGTTTAATACTATCAACAATTTTAAAAATCTTAAAAGTATGAAACAAAATTAAATAAAAATGAAATAATAAATAACAATTTAACAAAAATTGTAAAATTGATAAATGATAAAAATTTAAATGTGAAAATCAATATTATTTATAAAAATTAAATAAAATTCTTTTTATATTTTTAAATATTAAGAGTAAGAATAAAATAAAAAAGTATAGTTTTAGCAGCAATAAAAAATAAGTAATCAATAAATCAAATCAAATAAAATAAAATAACAAACAAGGTATATTTAATTTATTTAAATATTTTTATTGCATATTTTAGTGGAAACAAGGCAATTACAGCAGCAACAAGACAACCTAGTTGTTCTAGCTGGCGATTGTCTTGCGTGGCAACAAGCCCAATATATTCTGAAATAAACTATATTTAATATATTGGTTCAGAAAGGGTGGATTAAGATAGATAGATATATTAAGTTAAGATAAGTTAAGTTAAAAAAAAATTAATAAATTTAGCAAAAAAATAATTGTTGACGTCATTTTAAAGGTGGTTAAATTATCTACAATTTTATGCTTGGGTGCATTTCAATTCAAACTGAATTAAAAAAGTTACAGCGATTTTCCTATAGCTTCACCGAGATAGACAAAATCGCAAAAATGTAAAATTTCTGACGATCGCCAATTATTAAGCTAAAAATCTTAGCGAAACAAAAACCTGCAGAAAAACAAAGAAAGAAGAGCAACAACAAAAAACATGCAAAAAAAATGTAAACAAACAAGCCGTCCGTCGGCTTAGAATTCCTATGAAAACAAATATAGACATGGCTTTACGACAACTTTGTTGATAAAGTTTTGTAGTTCTAGAGTCTGTCAACAAATCCTAGCAACATAACTTTATCGACGCCATGCGCTTTAGTTCGCCTGGCCACCGTTTTTTCGCCGTGCCCATGTTTGCGGGCTAAACTCTGAGTGGAATCTCTCGAGTGTTTCTGATGCAATGTCTATATAATTTATAGTCTCTGGTGTATACTCAAACTTGTTTTATACAAACGCCGATATGTACTGCTGAAATCGAAGCAAACTTCGCACAGTGTTTGGCATTGCTTTGATCGGCTACTGCAAGTTCTTGGACAGAACTTCAATGCGTGTTGCTGGTTTTTGCACAGTTTGCAATTGTTGTTCGTCACATTTACCTGGTATGTGTTGACTTTCTTCACATTTGGTGAAGGTGCATTAGGTTTTGGCCCTTTTGGCACAGCACCTCTAAAGTCGCACACTGTTTCTAAAGTCTGAAACCGACTTGTTAGAAACTTATCAAGGTCGGCCCATTTGGGTATTTCTGCCTTGTTTTCAATCGATTGCTCCCATAAGGAGAGCGTCGTTTCTGGCAATTTCGTGGAACACAAATAAGTAAAAATAGCATCCCAGTTGCTAATGTCTACTTTGTGTATATTTAGAGCAGAAATACAATTATTTATATCTCTCTGTAGCTTTTTAATGCCACTTCCAGACTCAGCTGCAACAGCTGGCAAGTTAAATAGAACCTTAAGTTGACTGTTCACCAAAATCCGCTTATTCTCATAGCGGTCAGTCAAGTTTTTCCAAGCTGTTGCAAACCCTTCATGCGTGAGCGGGGATTTTTGAACAATCTCTTTTGCCTCTCCGCGGGTTTTCTGATTGAGATGAAAAAGTTTCTCAACAGGTGTTAGCCGATTATTTGAAATGTAAATGGCTGAAAACATATCTCTGAATGAAGGCCATGTTACATAATCGCCATGAAAAATTTCCGTGTCACATGGCGGCAAGTTGATATTGTGGCCTGACATCGGCAGCTCCACTCGTGAAATATCAACTTTACTACGTATCTTCGCCCTGGACAACTGATCGCTTAGTTCGTTCATTGTTGCAAGACATCGAACGTATGTTTGATAACATAGGCGATATTTTACTTTCACGAGGGTGACAGTCTCATCATCATCATTACTCGCTGCCACTAATTTCAGCAAGCAAGCGTCATATGAAGACTTAAGGTTGTTCCATTGAGACTTCAGTTCATCCTCTTGAATTCTAAGCGCGAAAATTGTGTGTTCCTCTTGAGGAATTTCATTGAAATCTTTCTCAAGATCAATAATGGTGTCCGCATTTCTCATGAAAGAGGTTAGCTTCGCCATTTTAATTTATTGAGAAAGTATAATGAAGAGGAAGAGAAAAAAAATTAAAATTTCGACAAAAATCGAGAAAATATTTTTCTAATATGTAGAAAATGTTTTTGTTTTGGTAAATTTTAAGCTAAAATGCTTAAAAATATTTTTCACCAAATAACGAATTCGTCGAAACTAGACAAAATCGACAAAAATTCAAAAAATATTTTTCTAATAAGTAGAAAAAAAACTTTAGGTTTTGGTAAAATTTTAAGCTCAAAATGCTTAAAAATATTTTTTACCAATGAATAATTCGTCGAAACTAGAAAAAATTGACAAAATTCAAAAAATATTTTTCTAATAAGTAGAAAAAAAACTTTAGGTTTTGGTAAAATTTAAGCTCAAAATGCTTAAAAATATTTTTTACCAATTACTAATTCGTCGAAACTAGAAAAAATCGACAAAATTCAAAAAATATTTTTCTAATAAGTAGAAAAAAAAAACTTTAGGTTTTGGTAAAATTTAAGCTCAAAATGCTTAAAAATATTTTTTACCAACCACTAATTCGTCGAAACTAGAAAAATCGACAAAAATTCAAAAATATTTTTCTAATAAGTAGAAAAACTTAAGGTTTTGGTAAAATTTTAAGCTCAAAAATGCTTAAAAATATTTTTACCAAGTTTCTAATAAGTAGAAACTATGAAAAATTGGCAAAAATTGGACCAATAGTTTTCTAATAAGTAGAAAAAAAAAATTGGAATTGTTAATTTGAAGCTCAAAAATGCTTAAAATATTTTTATTTTTTGACAGTTTCTAATTTGTAGAAACCATAAACCAGTAGGTAATTTCAGGCTTAATTTGCTTAAAACGTTGTATACCTGGTTTATATTCCGTTTGAATCTTCACAAATAAAACTAATATAAGTGGTGTTAAATTTTTTTTTTTTTTTTTTTTCGCGAAATAAAATCGCTGATAAACAAAAATAACAACAAAAAAATTTTTTTGTTCTTTGCGAAATAAAATCGCTGATAAACAAAAACAATTTTTTTTTTTTTAACTATTTTTTTTTCTAAGTTTTTTTTTTTTTTGAATTTGTTATTTATTACAATTTATACTTTATCAATATATTAAACTTAAAACAAACTCCCACGAAGATTCGTCAAGCCTTTTTGATGACGAAAGCCCCAAGGTTGCAAGTCGCAATAGGTGCGATAAGCTTTCGTCGAGTTGGCAACTCTTTTTCGAAGTTGCTTATCCAGCTGTCTCGAATGCCCGAAACTTCCTTCTCTATTTGATGTGTTGTTTATTTTCGTGTTGTTGATTTCGTTGTCCGCTTCTTCGTTTGTTTTTGCGTTGTTTCGCGAATAATTTGACACGATTTTAAACAAATATAACACAATATAATAATATAATATCAATTAATGCAGTGCGGTAACAAAACAAAAACCGAAAAAAAAACGTTTAAAAAATCGTGACGGGCCAATTATGTGGCGAAGCAATTGATTTGCTTCTATACGTGTGTTCGTGTGAGTGCTTGGTTTTGTTTAAACAAAACAAAAAATTGAATAATAAATTTATAATAAAACACTGTGTGGTTTTTTTTTTTTTTTTTTTTTTTTTTTAAAACAAACAAAAAACGCGAAATAATAAAAACCGCGAAATATATCGATTAAGAATCGAATATAAAGGTAATAAAAAACCTCAACGAAAGTGCAGAATAAAACCTGCTAAAACTTTCGGACGGACAAAAAGTTTTTTTTTTTGCTCGCGCGTATGTATGAGAGTGTGTGCTCTGTTTTTGTCAATGACAAAACAACCCCCAAAAACAACGCAAAAAAAAGTGCTTTGTTGTGCAGCAATTGCCGACGGACAATTGCTTAAGGTTATTTTTATAGTTTTTTCCAATAGGCAAATTTTCTAATATGTAGAAAACTCTTGCTCTATTGTAGTCCACCGTGGACAGACACGGTTTTGTGTTTTTTTTTGTTGTAGCACAAAATTTTAAGTGCTTTAAAAACTCCAATGAATTTTATATAGAATAAAATAATGAAAAAAACAAGAACATAAAATTTGTTAAATTACATATAACTAATAAATATGAAATCAAAATATTTTTGTTCTCGCGTGTGTGTGTGTGTGTTTTGTTGCACAAATTTTTAAGTGCCTTTTAAATGAATTGTTTTATTCGTGTATGTGTGTGTGTGTTTTGCTCACCAAGTTTTATTAAAGGTAGAGTGATTAAATTAAAACGCACGGATTGCTGTTGATGAAACCAAATGCCGACGGCAAAACACTTTTTTTTTTTTTTTTTTTTTTTTTTTTTTAAATTTTCGCGACAGCTGACGGTAAAGCAATTTTTAATTTAATTACAACTATTTTTTTTCTCTTTGTTTTATTTTTTCAAACACACATTTTTCTGTACCACACTTTTATACACTTTTTTATCACAATTTCTGGAAGAAATAGTTAGAAATTTGTAATTCAATTTTTTATTATTTTCAGTGTTTTTATCAGGGACCGAAAATAATTGTTATTTTTTATTTCACAGCAGAAAAAGTTGGGCAATTTTAATCCATAAAAATATATGTTATGAATTGTTATGAATAACTTTTATTTTTAAGAAAAAATTTTTTTTTTGGTTGCCACATAACTTTTATTTTTGAGGAATAAATTTTAAGGTTGACTAATAACAGTTATTTTTGAAATGAGATTTTTTTTCGGTTATTAGTGTCAAAAATGTAGATGACGACACAAGCAGAAATTAGTGTGATAAAAACACTGAAAATAATAAAAAATTGAATTACAAATTTCTAACTATTTCTTCCATTTGTTTAATACTATCAACAATTTTAAAAATCTTAAAAGTATGAAACAAAATTAAATAAAAATGAAATAATAAATAACAATTTAACAAAAATTGTAAAATTGATAAATGATAAAAATTTAAATGTGAAAATCAATATTATTTATAAAAATTAAATAAAATTCTTTTTATATTTTTAAATATTAAGAGTAAGAATAAAATAAAAAAGTATAGTTTTAGCAGCAATAAAAAATAAGTAATCAATAAATCAAATCAAATAAAATAAAATAACAAACAAGGTATATTTAATTTATTTAAATATTTTTATTGCATATTTTAGTGGAAACAAGGCAATTACAGCAGCAACAAGACAACCTAGTTGTTCTAGCTGGCGATTGTCTTGCGTGGCAACAAGCCCAATATATTCTGAAATAAACTATATTTAATATATTGGTTCAGAAAGGGTGGATTAAGATAGATAGATATATTAAGTTAAGATAAGTTAAGTTAAAAAAAAATTAATAAATTTAGCAAAAAAATAATTGTTGACGTCATTTTAAAGGTGGTTAAATTATCTACAATTTTATGCTTGGGTGCATTTCAATTCAAACTGAATTAAAAAAGTTACAGCGATTTTCCTATAGCTTCACCGAGATAGACAAAATCGCAAAAATGTAAAATTTCTGACGATCGCCAATTATTAAGCTAAAAATCTTAGCGAAACAAAAACCTACAGAAAAACAAAGAAAGAAGAGCAACAACAAAAAACATGCAAAAAAAATGTAAACAAACAAACCGTCCGTCGGCTTAGAATTCCTATGAAAACAAATATAGACATGGCTTTACGACAACTTTGTTGATAAAGTTTTGTAGTTCTAGAGTCTGTCAACAAATCCTAGCAACATAACTTTATCGACGCCATGCGCTTTAGTTCGCCTGGCCACCGTTTTTTCGCCGTGCCCATGTTTGCGGGCTAAACTCTGAGTGGAATCTCTCGAGTGTTTCTGATGCAATGTCTATATAATTTATAGTCTCTGGTGTATACTCAAACTTGTTTTATACAAACGCCGATATGTACTGCTGAAATCGAAGCAAACTTCGCACAGTGTTTGGCATTGCTTTGATCGGCTACTGCAAGTTCTTGGACAGAACTTCAATGCGTGTTGCTGGTTTTTGCACAGTTTGCAATTGTTGTTCGTCACATTTACCTGGTATGTGTTGACTTTCTTCACATTTGGTGAAGGTGCATTAGGTTTTGGCCCTTTTGGCACAGCACCTCTAAAGTCGCACACTGTTTCTAAAGTCTGAAACCGACTTGTTAGAAACTTATCAAGGTCGGCCCATTTGGGTATTTCTGCCTTGTTTTCAATCGATTGCTCCCATAAGGAGAGCGTCGTTTCTGGCAATTTCGTGGAACACAAATAAGTAAAAATAGCATCCCAGTTGCTAATGTCTACTTTGTGTATATTTAGAGCAGAAATACAATTATTTATATCTCTCTGTAGCTTTTTAATGCCACTTCCAGACTCAGCTGCAACAGCTGGCAAGTTAAATAGAACCTTAAGTTGACTGTTCACCAAAATCCGCTTATTCTCATAGCGGTCAGTCAAGTTTTTCCAAGCTGTTGCAAACCCTTCATGCGTGAGCGGGGATTTTTGAACAATCTCTTTTGCCTCTCCGCGGGTTTTCTGATTGAGATGAAAAAGTTTCTCAACAGGTGTTAGCCGATTATTTGAAATGTAAATGGCTGAAAACATATCTCTGAATGAAGGCCATGTTACATAATCGCCATGAAAAATTTCCGTGTCACATGGCGGCAAGTTGATATTGTGGCCTGACATCGGCAGCTCCACTCGTGAAATATCAACTTTACTACGTATCTTCGCCCTGGACAACTGATCGCTTAGTTCGTTCATTGTTGCAAGACATCGAACGTATGTTTGATAACATAGGCGATATTTTACTTTCACGAGGGTGACAGTCTCATCATCATCATTACTCGCTGCCACTAATTTCAGCAAGCAAGCGTCATATGAAGACTTAAGGTTGTTCCATTGAGACTTCAGTTCATCCTCTTGAATTCTAAGCGCGAAAATTGTGTGTTCCTCTTGAGGAATTTCATTGAAATCTTTCTCAAGATCAATAATGGTGTCCGCATTTCTCATGAAAGAGGTTAGCTTCGCCATTTTAATTTATTGAGAAAGTATAATGAAGAGGAAGAGAAAAAAAATTAAAATTTCGACAAAAATCGAGAAAATATTTTTCTAATATGTAGAAAATGTTTTTGTTTTGGTAAATTTTAAGCTAAAATGCTTAAAAATATTTTTCACCAAATAACGAATTCGTCGAAACTAGACAAAATCGACAAAAATTCAAAAAATATTTTTCTAATAAGTAGAAAAAAAACTTTAGGTTTTGGTAAAATTTTAAGCTCAAAATGCTTAAAAATATTTTTTACCAATTAATAATTCGTCGAAACTAGAAAAAATTGACAAAATTCAAAAAATATTTTTCTAATAAGTAGAAAAAAAACTTTAGGTTTTGGTAAAATTTAAGCTCAAAATGCTTAAAAATATTTTTTACCAATTACTAATTCGTCGAAACTAGAAAAAATCGACAAAATTCAAAAAATATTTTTCTAATAAGTAGAAAAAAAAACTTTAGGTTTTGGTAAAATTTAAGCTCAAAATGCTTAAAAATATTTTTTACCAACCACTAATTCGTCGAAACTAGAAAAATCGACAAAAATTCAAAAATATTTTTCTAATAAGTAGAAAAACTTAAGGTTTTGGTAAAATTTTAAGCTCAAAAATGCTTAAAAATATTTTTACCAAGTTTCTAATAAGTAGAAACTATGAAAAAGTGGCAAAAATTGGACCAATAGTTTTCTAATAAGTAGAAAAAAAAAATTGGAATTGTTAATTTGAAGCTCAAAAATGCTTAAAATATTTTTATTTTTTGACAGTTTCTAATTTGTAGAAACCATAAACCAGTAGGTAATTTCAGGCTTAATTTGCTTAAAACGTTGTATACCTGGTTTATATTCCGTTTGAATCTTCACAAATAAAACTAATATAAGTGGTGTTAAATTTTTTTTTTTTTTTTTTCGCGAAATAAAATCGCTGATAAACAAAAATAACAACAAAAATATTTTTTTTTCTTTGCGAAATAAAATCGCTGATAAACAAAAACAATTTTTTTTTTTTTTTTTTTTTAACTATTTTTTTTCTAAGTTTTTTTTTTTTTGAATTTGTTATTTATTACAATTTATACTTTATCAATATATTAAACTTAAAACAAACTCCCACGAAGATTCGTCAAGCCTTTTTGATGACGAAAGCCCCAAGGTTGCAAGTCGCAATAGGTGCGATAAGCTTTCGTCGAGTTGGCAACTCTTTTTCGAAGTTGCTTATCCAGCTGTCTCGAATGCCCGAAACTTCCTTCTCTATTTGATGTGTTGTTTATTTTCGTGTTGTTGATTTCGTTGTCCGCTTCTTCGTTTGTTTTTGCGTTGTTTCGCGAATAATTTGACACGATTTTAAACAAATATAACACAATATAATAATATAATATCAATTAATGCAGTGCGGTAACAAAACAAAAACCGAAAAAAAAACGTTTAAAAAATCGTGACGGGCCAATTATGTGGCGAAGCAATTGATTTGCTTCTATACGTGTGTTCGTGTGAGTGCTTGGTTTTGTTTAAACAAAACAAAAAATTGAATAATAAATTTATAATAAAACACTGTGTTTAAAACAAACAAAAAACGCGAAATAATAAAAACCGCGAAATATATCGATTAAGAATCGAATATAAAGGTAATAAAAAACCTCAACGAAAGTGCAGAATAAAACCTGCTAAAACTTTCGGACGGACAAAAAGTTTTTTTTTTTGCTCGCGCGTATGTATGCGAGTGTGTGCTCTGTTTTTGTCAATGACAAAACAACCCCCAAAAACAACGCAAAAAAAAGTGCTTTGTTGTGCAGCAATTGCCGACGGACAATTGCTTAAGGTTATTTTTATAGTTTTTTCCAATAGGCAAATTTTCTAATATGTAGAAAACTCTTGCTCTATTGTAGTCCACCGTGGACAGACACGGTTTTGTGTTTTTTTTTGTTGTAGCACAAAATTTTAAGTGCTTTAAAAACTCCATTGAATTTTATATAGAATTTTATATAGAATAAAATAATGAAAAAAACAAGAACATAAAATTTGTTAAATTACATATAACTAATAAATATGAAATCAAAATATTTTTGTTCTCGCGTGTGTGTGTGTGTGTTTTGTTGCACAAATTTTTAAGTGCCTTTTAAATGAATTGTTTTATTCGTGTATGTGTGTGTGTGTGTTTGCTCACCAAGTTTTATTAAAGGTAGAGTGATTAAATTAAAACGCACGGATTGCTGTTGATGAAACCAAATGCCGACGGCAAAACACTTTTTTTTTTTTTTTTTTTTTTTTTTTTTTTTAAATTTTCGCGACAGCTGACGGTAAAGCAATTTTTAATTTAATTACAACTATTTTTTTTCTCTTTGTTTTATTTTTTCAAACACACATTTTTCTTTACCACACTTTTATACACTTTTTTATCACAATTTCTGGAAGAAATAGTTAGAAATTTGTAATTCAATTTTTTATTATTTTCAGTGTTTTTATCAGGGACCGAAAATAATTGTTATTTTTTATTTCACAGCAGAAAAAGTTGGGCAATTTTAATCCATAAAAATATATGTTATGAATTGTTATGAATAACTTTTATTTTTAAGAAAAAATTTTTTTTTTGGTTGCCACATAACTTTTATTTTTGAGGAATAAATTTTAAGGTTGACTAATAACAGTTATTTTTGAAATGAGATTTTTTTTCGGTTATTAGTGTCAAAAATGTAGATGACGACACAAGCAGAAATTAGTGTGATAAAAACACTGAAAATAATAAAAAATTGAATTACAAATTTCTAACTATTTCTTCCATTTGTTTAATACTATCAACAATTTTAAAAATCTTAAAAGTATGAAACAAAATTAAATAAAAATGAAATAATAAATAACAATTTAACAAAAATTGTAAAATTGATAAATGATAAAAATTTAAATGTGAAAATCAATATTATTTATAAAAATTAAATAAAATTCTTTTTATATTTTTAAATATTAAGAGTAAGAATAAAATAAAAAAGTATAGTTTTAGCAGCAATAAAAAATAAGTAATCAATAAATCAAATCAAATAAAATAAAATAACAAACAAGGTATATTTAATTTATTTAAATATTTTTATTGCATATTTTAGTGGAAACAAGGCAATTACAGCAGCAACAAGACAACCTAGTTGTTCTAGCTGGCGATTGTCTTGCGTGGCAACAAGCCCAATATATTCTGAAATAAACTATATTTAATATATTGGTTCAGAAAGGGTGGATTAAGATAGATAGATATATTAAGTTAAGATAAGTTAAGTTAAAAAAAAATTAATAAATTTAGCAAAAAAATAATTGTTGACGTCATTTTAAAGGTGGTTAAATTATCTACAATTTTATGCTTGAGTGCATTTCAATTCAAACTGAATTAAAAAAGTTACAGCGATTTTCCTATAGCTTCACCGAGATAGACAAAATCGCAAAAATGTAAAATTTCTGACGATCGCCAATTATTAAGCTAAAAATCTTAGCGAAACAAAAACCTACAGAAAAACAAAGAAAGAAGAGCAACAACAAAAAACATGCAAAAAAAATGTAAACAAACAAACCGTCCGTCGGCTTAGAATTCCTATGAAAACAAATATAGACATGGCTTTACGACAACTTTGTTGATAAAGTTTTGTAGTTCTAGAGTCTGTCAACAAATCCTAGCAACATAACTTTATCGACGCTATGCGCTTTAGTTCGCCTGGCCACCGTTTTTTCGCCGTGCCCATGTTTGCGGGCTAAACTCTGAGTGGAATCTCTCGAGTGTTTCTGATGCAATGTCTATATAATTTATACTCTCTGGTGTATACTCAAACTTGTTTTATACAAACGCCGATATGTACTGCTGAAATCGAAGCAAACTTCGCACAGTGTTTGGCATTGGTTTGATCGGCTACTGCAAAATCATTGCCGTTGGAAGTAAATTCAATAGCGCAGAATCCTTTGCATGGTATCAATGAGATTGAGTCATACAAAAAGCCAGTATTAACTGAGTGTACAAGCAATTGCAGTGTAACGCTGCAGACCTCTCGTAAGAATGTATTTTTGCTGTTTTAGATGTAGTTTGTTACTTAATTTATTATTAGAAATTATAATTTTAGAGAAAAAAAAATTGATTTGTACACAACGTGTTCCAAAACGTCAAACTGTATACTTTATTTTATTTTAAATTCTTTATTTTTTCTTAACTAAAAGACTCTTTTGTTATAATTTTACAATTTTATATTTTGTGTTTTACTTGTCTTGTTCAGTTCTCTATTCTATCTAACTATCTGTCTATTGCTCCCGTTTTACAAAAACCCATGACGCGGTAAATTCTCCCGATCTCATTTTTCAGCCAATCAAAACAGTGGTCCCGCGCTTTTTCTGACGACACAATGTAGAAAGAAAGTGATATTCAAATCGCAGCTGTCAGTTAAATCATACTGCAGTTGTCTCGCTTCTCAGAAGCGTTGCCACTTTAACATTATGGTGAGTTTTCATGCACACTACAATTCAGAAAAAGCCGCGACAAGACTGGGACAAGGTACAGGAGCTGACTACAGTTCGGCCGTCTTGACGACAAAATTGTCCTCAATTCCGCCGGACACTAAGTTTAAAATACACTAACGAGCAGTGGTGGTAACCATATCAGCCGAAGCTGCAAACCATTTCGTAATTTATTTGCTTCTCAAATCCCATTATAAGGTATTTGAGTTATTTGACAACCCGAATAACATATCGATCATTCGGTAATTTTTTACACACAACATAAGGGCCTCTATACCGAGGAATCAGTTTTTTGTTACATTCTACTGTGTTGTCGACATTTTGTATAACTACATACTCTCCCGTGTGTGCCGTCCGTGGCGTAGTTGGTTAAAGTGCGTGGCCGCTATGTCAAAGAACTTTGGAAACCCAGGTTCGAACCCCAGCAGCGACAGAAAATTATTTGAATTAAAATAATTTTTCTGTACGGCTGCTACCTCTCTGCAGACAATGGCAAACCTCAGAGAGTAATCAAAATGCCATGTAAAGCTTCTTGAGAACGAGAACTTTCCGTTCATCGCCGTTCGGAGTCGGCGTTAAGCATGTAGGTTCGGTTCTCGGTCAATTGTGTACAAACTTAATAACACACACAACACAATTGATCATAAGAAGCTAGGTCAAAGTCCTTTCAAGGGCTGAAATGGCCAGTTATTTATTTATTTATTTTTATTTTTACATACTCTCCTTCTTCAAACTCAGGTGCTGCTGTATGTGTCCTCATGAAATTTTTTATATTACGCTCTTGCGACCTGCTGATATTTTCCTCAGCTTTATACCTCATATTTTCTAAGTCCCGGTTAGTACTTTCGTTTTTAGTTGCTAAATGTTTTGTTAATTCATCAATTACTGTACCACGTTGTGCGAGTGGAGTTATAGACCGTGGAGAGGTATAGACCGTGTTATTGAGAGCGTATTCTGCAGATCCTAATTGAGAACTCCAATCATAGTAGTTAAAGGGGTTAGAGAGTTTACTTAATATTGGCCAAAGAACCCGGTTGACCCTCTCCACTTGCACATTCGCCGGAGGGGATGCAGTGGCGTTAAGGACGTGTTCAATATTTCGTTCATGTAGAAATTGCTTAAATTCAGTGGAGGTAAAACAAGTGCCACGATCACTTATAATCCTTCTTGGGCGACTGTAATAAGAGAAATATAGGTTTAAGTCATAACAAACCTCTCTAGTACTAGTGGTGGCAGCGGGATGTAATTTCGTAAACTTAGTAAAGGCGCCAACAACAAGGAGGACATACTTTTTCTTGGACTGAAGAGACGGAAGCGGACCTAAGTGGTCAATATGAATAGTATCAAACGGCATAGGTACCTTCGGAATGTTAAAAATATTTTGTTGATTCTTTCGATCGGGAGCAGAATAAATGATAAATTTTATGCAATTTTGTATAAAATTTTCGAAACGTGTTTTCATCAAAGGAAACCAATAATTCTTTTTGAATTGGTTACAGCATTTATCCACTCCCAAATGACCCACTTTCTCATGAATGCTTCTAATCACATTGTCAACCATTTCCTTAGGGATGTGCAATTGGAGTTTTTAAGAAGGCGACTTACGGAAAACCAAACTTGGGCCGTTGACAGGCCCAATTTCTAGATTTGATTTAATTGTTTCAATTTCCGAATCACGAGACTAGGTCAATTGTAATTGAAAATCAAGGTCTGACTCATCAAAAACTATGTATACACCTGCTCGGCTTAGTGTATCAACGTGCTTCATTGCAGTACCAGCACGATGCTCTACTATATAGTTGTAATTTTCCAAGAAAAGAGACCAACGAGCAATTTTAGCGGAATTTGTTTGATATTTTAAAGTTTGCGCCAATGAATCACAATCAGTAACAACTTTAAAAGGAATACCCATGATACAATAAGAAGGGTAAGGAGCTTTGACAAGACCTACTGCTAATGTCAAAACCATGAAATACTGTGCTGCCATATCTTAAGAAAAAATCCTATGACAAATCCATGTTTCATGGTTTCAGTAGGTAAGCGTTTTATATAAAATGCATTGATGAAAATATTGATAAATGCGAAACTTTTAAGAAATGTTGATTTATCTTCAACAGTTCTACTATCTTAAGAAGACTTAAAAAAGTTTTTTATAAGATATCGTATGCACTTTAGAATAAAATTTTTACACAAGAAATTAAGAATACAAAAAGATCAACCAAAAATTATGGGAATATTAAATTAGTGAAAATAAAGCTGTAAAATAACTTAAAAAATTCGTTGTTTCATTTATGGACACATTGATTGAAATTTTTCTTATTTACCCTATATAAAATTCCTTTTTTATGTGTTTATCCCACATTTATGATATATACAGAAAAGTGGCATCGCTAAAATGCTATTTGACTCAAGCAGTAGGTCTTGTCAAAGCTCCTTACCCTACCTTCTTATTGTATCATGGGAATACCATCAACGTAAGTGTGAAATCGTTTAAGAGCGTAAATAATGGCCAGTGTTAATAGTTCATAATTATGTAATTAAGACTCATCCGAGGAAGAAGTTTTAGAAAAATACGCAACAGGATGAAATTTTGCATCATCTTGCTTTTGAAGAAGCACAGCTCCAAAACCATACAAACTCGTATCGCAATGCAGTTCAGTTTCTCGCTTAGGATCACAAATGGCCAATATGGGAGACTCAAGTAATTTTTGTTTCAATAAATTAAAAGATCGCACGCAGGCGTCGTCAAAAACGAAGTGAGCATCTTTACGCAACAACAAGGGCATATGTCTGGATATTGTTGAGAAGCCTCCAACAAAACGGCGACAGTAAGAAAATAATCCAATATGTCTTTCTAAATGATGCCTATTTGTTGGCATAGGATAATTTTTGATCGCTTTTAAATGCATATCACTAGGTCTGATTCCCAAAGCGTTTACACAATAGCCCAACAAATCTAGTTCTGTATAACCAAATTTACATTTTTCTTAAAATTATTCTACCACTATTTCCATAACTCCTCCCTAAATTCCAATGTTTAATTTTGTTTCTTTATATAATAAAAATAACCAATCACATATTACCTTGAAATATCGCATTCTGTCTTCCCCTCAAAATATTCATTTTAAAGTAGCCGATGTAACTGATGGACAAAATGCATAGCCTTGACTTTGAAGAGTCTAATGCCGTTGACTATATTTCAATTTACCACTTGTTGTTACATTATGTTTTCGTGCAATAAGTACGTAACTTAATGCTCGCAGCCGCGTTCATGCTTGTGTAGCGACTAGCGGAAGAAAACGAAAAGTGGTGCCAAGTTCATTGAACATGAATTTGAGATCTTGGCTATTATAGATATAATTGTTGACTTTAAAAATTCAATGGAAAATTTTTGAGTTCTTATTTGGCAATAAATTATTGTTTTAGTTGGTGGTTTAGATCTTTGTAATATTGTACTTTATTAATTCAAAAGAAAGAATGTAGTTAAAGAAGGACTTCTTTTAGTTGGTGGTAATAGTGACTTTTAAGAGTACACTATAAAATGTCAGAAAAAAGAAAAAAAAACCAAAAATACAATTTTGCAAAGGCATAAGCCGTGTGTTATTCATTTTGAATTAACCTGCAAAGTGAATAAAACGCTCTAGGTTTACCTTTTCGTTGTTTTTTTTCCGATATGGGGTTGTTGAATTTTGAAAATCTGTTGATTTGGAAATAACAAAAAAATTTAAAAAGCTCCATCGAGTTCGTTCAAAAATGGGATGTTTATATCAAGATATGAACACCAATATTTAAAAAAAAATTTTTTAATTTTTAGATAGTGCTACCAGCGGTTATCTGTTTTAGGTGAAGAAAATCGAGGAAAAAGCTTTTTTTTTTTGATTCGCCCGGAGGTAAGAAATCTTCATAGAAACGTAAGACCCGCACCATACGCATGCACGATTTACATTCTAAGAAGTTCCCGGATCAGCCGGACTGATAGAATGCACATACGTGCTAAAACTTACCACCTATTTGCAAATAAAAGCCTCCACTAAGCACAATTGCTTGGCCTTTAAGCGGAAATTAAAATTTAATAAAGAAACATTTGAAATTTGAGAATTTTTGTGCTTATGTAAACATCATAAACATCATCGAATAAAGGCACATTCTTCATAATACTAAAGGGTGATTTTTTTGAGGTTATGATTTTCATGCATTAGTATTTGACAGATCACGTGGGATTTCAGACATGGTGTCAAAGAGAAAGATGCTCAGTATGCTTTGACATTTCATCATGAATAGACTTACTAACGAGCAACGCTTGCAAATCATTGAATTTTATTACCAAAATCAGTGTTCGGTTCGAAATGTGTTTTATCGACAAATTTTGTTCAGCGATGAGGCTCATTTCTGGTTGAATGGCTACGTAAATAAGCAAAATTGCCGCATTTGGAGTGAAGAGCAACCAGAAGCCGTTCAAGAACTGGCCATGCATCCCGAAATATGCACTGTTTGGTGTGGTTTGTACGCTGGTGGAATCATTGGACCGTATTTTTTCAAAGATGCTGTTGGACGCAACGTTACGGTGAATGGTGATCGCTATCGTTCGATGCTAACAAACTTTTTGTTGCCAAAAATGGAAGAACTGAACTTGGTTGACATGTGGTTTCAACAAGATGGCGCTACATGCCACACATCTCGCGATTCTATGGCCATTTTGAGGGAAAACTTCGGAGAACAATTAATCTCAAGAAATGGACCGGTAAGTTGGCCACCAAGATCATGCGATTTGACGCCTTTAGACTATTTTTTGTGGGGCTACGTCAAGTCTAAAGTCTACAGAAATAAGCCAGCAACTATTCCAGCTTTGGAAGACAACATTTCCGAAGAAATTCGGGCTATTCCGGCCGAAATGCTCGAAAAAGTTGCCCAAAATTGGACTTTACGAATGGACCACCTAAGACGCAGCCGCGGTCAACATTTAAATGAAATTATCTTCAAAAAGTAAATGTCATGGACCAATCTAACGTTTCAAATAAAGAACCGATGAGATTTTGCAAATTTTATGCGTTTTTTTTAAAAAAAAAGTTATCAGGCACTTAAAAAATCACTCTTTATTATTATTATTCTTTATTCAGTCTTTTGACAAATTCCTTACAGACTAGAAACTATTTACAATAAAGTTAAGGTTAAAGTAAGAATAAGCTATTCAGATAATTTTTAAAAACTTCTTTATAAACAGCAAAATCAAAAAAATAATTTAATGATAAATCATGACATAAAGACAAAGCCCTTGTTATTGGCTCATTTTTACCATAATTAGTTCTAAATCGTTTAATAAAAAATAACTTAAAATGTCGCAGCTGTCTTGAAGGCACATTGAACATAATTAGTTCAAAAAGAGACGAACAATCAATATTACCGGCTATAATATCATATATGAAGACTAGAGAACTAATCTTCCTTCTCGTTTCTAGAGTTTTCAGACCCAAAAGCATGCATCTTGCATTATAAGAGGGCATAAAGTCAACAAACAGAGGTCGCAATGCAAATTTAGAAAAAGATTTTTGAATTCTTTCCAAGCGAAAAGAGTGAGTGGCATAATACGGGTTCCAAATTATTGCTGCATACTCTAATCTAGATCTTACAAACGAATTGTAAAGACATTTGAAGGTGTGAGGATCCTCAAACTCAGAACAATTTCTTCGAATAAACGCAAGCATAGAGTACGCTTTAGGAATTATAAAATTAAGATGGTCAATGAATGTCAGCTTTGAATCAAAGATAACCCCCAGATCCCGAATAGTATTTACGGACTGCAAAGGAGACTGACCCAGGGAATAACTCGAATTGGTAACATTAGATCCCCTAAAAAAGGACATATGAAAACATTTCTTTATATTAAATGGTAAACCACTTACACTGCACCAGCTAAAAACATTATCCAAATCGGACTGTAATGCTGTAATATCAGCCAAACACGCTATATCCTTGAACATTTTTAGGTCATCGGCATACATTAAAAATTTTGATGATCTTAAACATTTGCAAATGTCATTAATGTAAAGAATAAAAAATAAGGGCCCAAGTGTACTTCCCAGTAAATTTGGCAGAATTTACATTGTTTATAGAAACAAAACAGGAGCGGGAGCTCAAGTAGGATTTAATCCATTCAAGAAAATATGAGTGGCAGCCAATTTTAGCCAGCTTAGCAACTAATAAATTATGTGGTACCTTATCATAGGCCTTTGAAAAGTCGGTGTAAAGAACATCAACTTTATTGCCCAAGACAACAGAAGAAATGCAGAACTTCGAAAAAAGGGCTAGATTTGTTACAGTCGATTTACCGGAAACAAAGCCATGTTGTTGAGGGCAAATAAAACGTTTAATGATGGAGAAAAGCTTATCTTTGACAATACTTTCAAAAAATTTTGAAACATTTGATAGCTTCGAAATGGGTCTATAATTAGACACATCATGCTTAGAGCCAGTTTTGAAAACTGGAGTAATTGCTGCAATTTTCCAATAATCAATAAAAGAACCCGTAGATAAAGATTTATGAAAAATTATGCAGAGAGGCACAGATAAAGCTTTAGCACACCTTTAAAGCACAATTGAAGAAATTCCGTCAATGTCCGCTTTAACAGAACTTTTCATGGCCAACATCGCTTTGAAAAAATCAGATTCCGTAATAGACAAAGATCCGATGTCAACTAATGCATCAACATTAGCCAAAAATAATAAATTAATCGTCGCCATATCTTCATTATAATTTGATTTAAAAAAGTTTGCAAAGAGGCTAACAGTATCAGTGAGCGATGTTGATTTTAAGCCATTGTAAGTCATTGACGAGGGAATATAAGAGTCACTCTTTTTTGATTGGATAAAATTCCAGAAAGATTTGGGATTTGCACTAATGTTATTTTCAAAGAGCAAAATATAATGCTTATATAAAAACTTATTTAAGAAATTGAATTCCCTCATATAATGCATATATTTGCATTTATGCTCCGGTAGATTGGTTAATTTAATACGAAGCAATACAAGACAACATCCAAAGTAATTTATTAGACCATATATAACCGCATTTATAATTGTTGTCATTCGGCTTGGGGCCACTGTCCAACCCAAGATTCAACGTGGAAAAGAGATGCAACTCTCAAACACCAAACCAATACCAAACATAGCACAGATGTAGAAGTATATATTGTGCAGGCACAATCTATATATATAAAAATAAGTTGCATTGTGTATGAAATTGATGTTCTCTGTAATGCGTGAACCGATTTTGTTTCTTTCAATTTCCCATGAAAGGTGACGTCAATACGAAGGTTTTTATGTACAAACACTCTTTTTATGTGCATTGGTTCATGAATTGTAGGCATTTTAGTGAACTTATACAACAATACAGGTGTGAACAAATATAGGTGAGCACATATGGTGTATATGGGGAAATATTTGCAAGGGAAATTGGAAATAAATGGAATATTGGAATAATTTGGCAAGATTATATATATCATGGCCACACAGGCCAAATTTATGATATCGAATTGCTTTGGAACTAAATGTCGTATAACAATGAAGGTCTTTGCACTGAAAAACTGGCACGGGCATTCGAAAACGGGGCGTAGCTCCACCCATATAAGACAAATTTACGATAAAGAATAGCTATGGAAGTAAAAGTTACAGAACATTGAAACTCAGAATGTAGATACCATTTGGTGATGTCCTTCTACTAGAAAAGGTGACATGCATTGGACAAGGGGGTGTGTCTCAACCCATACAAGCCAAATTTATGACACAGAAAAGCTATAGAAGTAAAAGACAAGAGCATAGAAGTAAGAATGAAGTTACTACTTGGTAATATCCTGCTACTGGGAAATGAAATATACAAAAAATTTACAATAGAGAACTATATGCTATAGACTCCAGAACTACTGAGCCGATTGAGCTCAAATTTGCGTAGTAACTATGGGGTCATTCATAAATTACGTTCCCAATTTACTAGAAAGAGAGGTTTTAAAATGTACTACGATAAGAAACGAATGGGGGGAGGGAGTCTCAGATATAGTAATATGACCAAAAATAAAAAAAACTCGAAAAAATTGAAATTAATGCAATCCATTTCATCCTTACATCTTCATGTTTGACCGTCTAAATTGACTATTGACTGACTATTGGCATAATTTGACTGACTAAATACACTATAAGTGTAGTAAGGGCATAATTTTTCGTTGCTTCCTTTTCGACAGTTATTTTTTCTATTTTCGAATATTTTTTAATAAATTAATTTTTTTATTTCATATACTACGTTACTTGATGGGGGTGGAGGGGAGTGTTTTTGAAATGCACTACGAAGAGTACCGAAGGGGGGTAATAAAAAACTGAAAATCGGTCACGTAATTTATGAACGACTCTTATGTTTCGAGTACGAGATGGTTTAGAAATAATAACGCTGAAGGCATTGCAACATTTTCCGGTACTTATCTAGATAAGGTGCAGCAAATCGCATCGGGAAAAAGCTAGTATATTTATATACTCGGGTCACTAAAATAAGGGAACACCGAGCTAAAGTTATTATTTGGATATGCATTTGAGCCAACGCAGGTAAAAACTTGTATGGAAAAGAGATAAACTCTGACACACCAAACCGAGAGACACGGTATACATGGTCCCATCTCAAATTTGGGAAGCTATAGAACTGAAGATCTAAAATAATTTCATGAAAAAATAAAGCAATGAAACTGAATAAAACAAAAACTTAAAGTATCTATCATATTCGATGATACTTATTTGTTAAATCGTAAAATCTTTAACGCACAAGGAATGCGTTAAGTATTCAAATGTAATATCATTTTGCGTTTTAAGACATTCACCGAGTCAGAAAAATTTATCAAGTTCAAGTTGCCATTGAAATCACTACACATACATCGCAAACGGTCGTGAAGGGCATAATTAGAAGTGCACTGACTCAACTTAAAAAGCTGGAAATGTCTTTAAAAAGCTCCGCTCCTAGGGATGTTGAAGTTTAATGAAGAAAGGATGTACTGTGAAAGTCTATATCACCACTGAGTAATTTGAAAAAAAGGAGACATTGAGTATAATTCTTTTGCTTCTTAAGGAAGGCAGGGAAATAATTTTAAGGCGGGTTTCATAAGGAGGAAGAATAATATTGGGGTTCCAACGATAATTTATTTTTATTTATTTTTCAGATTTAAATAGGTGTACAATAAGACAAATCTTTTATAGTACATCAAGGGAGGAAATTCAAGGTTACAATAATTACCTTATAAGAATATTATTTTAATTAACTTATACATAAAAAATGAATTTAAAATAAAATGAGTAATGATAATAAATAACAATAATGAATGAATAAAACTTAGCGAAGAATAAGGGAGTTTCTCATGTCAGTGG
Source organism: Pherbina coryleti (assembly GCA_943735915.1). Classification (NCBI taxonomy): domain Eukaryota; kingdom Metazoa; phylum Arthropoda; class Insecta; order Diptera; family Sciomyzidae; genus Pherbina; species Pherbina coryleti. Next base: position 123,714,774 of record OX030948.1, on the reverse strand, counting down.
TTACAGTCATGTCATCTCCGGCCAGCCGAACAGGTTTTGATAATGAAACAATTTTTTTATGAACCGATAAGTGATAACATAAAATACAACAAACTTAAAAAAAAAAAAAAATATTGAAACTATTACAACAAAGAAAAATAATTATAAAGTTTAGCTTTGAATTGCACAGGGTTTAGGAAAGATTTAATATTAGTACACTGAACCAAATATTGTTCTTAAAATCAAAGAATCTCGTTCATAAAGCGAAATTCATTGATTTTTAAGAACTATTCATTGCCCCAAAGAACGAATTCTTTGGTTCAATGAATCGTTTTTCTTAATTTTAAGGAACAGTTCATTGTTCGTGTTCATTAAAATTTTGTTCCAGTTCTTGTGTTGTAATATCTAAAAAACCATTAGAGAATTTTATCTCAATAAGAAACTGATTTTTTAAAATATATCTTGATATTGTTTTAAAATTTCTAAGGACAGACTAACTTATTGTAACAGTTGTATGTGTCATTAATTAATCATTTTTCTTCATAACATATCAAAGAAATAACGTAAGAACAAAGATTCATTGAATCAAGGAACTCGTACTTTGGACCAATTTTAATGTATAATACATTGGGACAAAGAACTTTTTCTTTGTTATTAAGTACGTTTTTGGTTCTGTGTAGGTAGAGAGTTCCACAGACGAATAGAATATATATAGAATTGTCGTTCTGAAATAAGATGAGTATGCCTTAATTGTATAATTTGAGTAGATCAATTTGATCTAAGAAAGTGTAGTCGGTCATGTAAATATTTGGGTTCTTTGTAAACAATTATTTTTTGTAACAACACAATAGTTTTGAATTTTAATAAATTGTCGAAAGTCATATTGAAAATTTGTCTAGACAACGTGGAAATGTGATCTGATCGCCTAAGTCCGAAAATGTAACGTGATATGTTATCATAAATAACGTTGAGTTTATGTCTGCTGAACGAGTCACAATTAGCGAATAATTCACAGTCATAAAGTAGAGTTGGAATTAAGTATGTTTTTGTTAAAAAGACCCTTATTCTGTGAGGAGTGAAATATTGTGTGGCCCAAAGTGTACGTAGCATGCCGTAAATTTTACCAACGGTGCAGTTTATATGATCTTTCCAGGACAGGTGTCTATTGAAAATATGTAATACCGAGATTTTTTGCAGTATCCACAAAAACAATGTTCGATCCATTTAGATTCAATGGAGGTATAAGAGATTGGTCAATTTTCTCTTTATAAATGACAATGCATTTAGATTTTTTTGGATTTAAACACAATCCGTTTTTAAGCGCCAAGTCGTTTATTTTACAAAGGCCTTCATTGACGTTTTTGACACAGTTGTTCATAGTGTCCAAGCTGCAACTTGCATATAGTTGAACGTAATCAGCGTTCATGTGTAATTTACAAAACTTCAACACTCTGGGCAGGTCGTTAACATAAATAGAAAACAATAAGGGCCCTAACAGAGAACTTTGCGGTACACCTCTTGTAACTGCGATAAACTTCGACGTAACATTGTTCACAAATACCGCTTGAGATCGATCTCGTAAATATGACGACACTAAATTAGACGCAGACAATGAACAATTATACATATTCACTAACTTTGAAGACAAGATATCGTGGTCAACTGTGTCGAAAGCTTTCGAGTGGTCAAGAAGGGTAAAAAAAGTAACTTTGCTGGCATCACAATTCACTCTAATGTCTTCGGTTACATCTATCAGTGCTGTTATACAACTTCGCTTCGGCCTGTAGCCGGATTGTCGGTCGGTTAAGAGACCGTTATCACAAAAATGCTTGTTTGATTGCTTGCACATCAAGTCTTCGAAGACTTTAGAAATGAACGGTAGAATTGCAATTGGCCTATATTCGTTAACAGTTTTTACGATTGGAATTATTTTAGCTTTTTTCCAGCAAGATGGGTAGACTGATTTTGTTAATATAGAATTAAAAATAAAAGTAAATATTGGTAAAAGTCTTGGTAGCAAAGCTTTTATAAAAATTGGATGAATTTCATCGAAGCCAACAGCATTTGATTTAATGGACAAAAAACTACTTAATACATCGAATTGGTCAACACAACTAAAACTAAATCTAATATCACAGTTATTATCACAGATGGAATTTTCATAAACATTGGTATGTATCACAGGCATAGGAATATTAACGAAACTGCTGTTAAGCTCGTCAACATTTATTGCACTTGATGAATTAGTTTTCTTACTGACACCAATGTCGCGAATCAAACTCCAAGTCTGCTTACTGTGTACTGTGTACTGTGAATTTGTTTTCCCAAGCCCAATAGCCCAAGTGACTTTGTTCCTTTTTTGTTTAAATTGGTTATGGAGATCTGTAGCTCGTTTCTGTAACTTGTATCGATCGCAGTTACCGACTCGTATTATCGATTTGACGTCACTCTGACGTCACTCTCACCTGCAATGTTTCTGTACGAATCTGAATCGACTTCTGTTCAATTCGTTCGTTTCAAATCGATAATCTGTCACATGTTCCGATTTCACTTCAATGGAACCTTTAAAAAAAAGTGATTCTGTACAAAAAGTGAATCGATAAGAATGTGTCACTTTTCTCATTGACTTTGCGGCAAATGAGAATTCTACCGATTTATCTTATGTCAATAATGTTGTGTATTAATAAGTTATAAGTACTCGAAATATACTTTCAAATGGTTACTTTCATTTAAGTTGAATTTTTTATAGATTGAAATATTTTGTTGTTATTATAAAACGTTTTAATTTTCAACGTAATGTAATTAAGAAATAATGCATATTTACATAAAAGTTAAAAATGTTCGCAAAACAATATATGCTACAGAAATGAAAGAGTACCCAGTTGCAAATATTTGCTGTATTTTCGAAAATTTCAAGGTAATTTCAATTGCTGTAATTTTCTACAAGAAAATATATTACTTAAAAAATGTGTTTTGCTTTTTGAAAAAAAGGCAGAAAAAAAAATTTAAGATGACAGTGTGGTGCAATTTACGAAAGTTTGACTACTGGCTTCGAATAAATCTGTTTAGCAATGCGAAAGAAACCGATTGCAAATGTTTGTTAACTTTTGTTCCACATCACTAAGTGTTCGTTAATATAATTTGTCAAAATATATTCAAATTATATTCAAATATATTCAAGGTGAATTATTTTTAAAATGGAAACAACCAATGCGAAGGTATTTATTACTTTGTGTGTTGTTTTTTATATATTTAACATAATATTTACCAAACAGAGCTTCAAATCCGGACGAGTGTCAAAGACACAGCGACGTCGACTTCTTGAACTTATGAAGCAGCACAGAAGCGTTGGAAAGGGTCAGTTTGTGACAAAAGATGCAAAAAGGGAGCACAATGCTGTGTGGGGAGCGGTCTCCAATGAGTTAAATGCCATGGGTGGCTCATTGAAAACGGCGGACCAATGGAAAAAGGTGAGTACACTATTATGCGTAATAAACCAAGCAAAGAATATTAAGAAGTTTATTTACAGAGTTGGATCGACTGGAAGTCGTCCGTAAAACAGCAATACGGCCGGCACCGAGCGTTCGCAAACAGGACCGGTAATTTGCCTGCTTCAGAAGGGCCCAAAGAGATGGTGCCCATTGACAAGGAGGTCTTGGAGTTTTTCTCCAAAGATGTTGTGAATGGAGATGGCCATACTCTTGAAGGTGGCTTTGAAATTATTGAGGTTCGGAAATGTTGACAAGTATATAGGCTAAGTAGCTAACTAGAAAATCTTGAAAAAAAATAGTGTTTAGAATTAGAACTGTTTTTTTAGTCCAATAATTTTGAATTTGTTTAATTTGTAATTTGTAAAATTTTCGTTTTTCTAGCCAATTGTAGAAGCTGTTTACAATGTTGACGAAAATATAATTGTCTTAGACGAAAGCCAGCTTGTTGTTGAAGACGCTGACAACATTCAACACTCAGTTGTCGAAAAACCAAGTCGGAGTCGGGAGCCTTCCAACAAAAGCTGCTTGGAAGAAGTTAAAAAAATGTGCGACGACAACAAAACCGAAGTAATGGGTGCGCTTAAGCAAATTATCAATTTGATTGAGGCTCAAAATAATACTCTAGGGCAAATATTGCAATGTCTTCAAAATAAGAAGTAAAAAGTTTAAATTTAAGGGGGCATATAGGTTACAAATTTAAAAAAAATTTGTTCGGGAATTTTTTTTTCATGGAAGGAAAAAATATCGTTTTCCAATTTTACATATATAGAGTGGATTTTGACGTTATTTGATTTTTAAAAAAAAATGCCAAAAAATTGACGGTGTGCAGGATGTCACCAGTCTGGAACATCTGAGAAAAAAAATAAATGAATCCTTGTTTAAGTGGCTATCGCCTGAACTAGGATACTTGGCGGTCATTTGAAAAAAAAGTCGATTTTCGAAATTACAAAATCGGCCGCCATTTTGTTTTCTTTCGACGGAAAAAAATTACCATAATAATTATTATATTATAATAATTATTTTTATTTATTTTACCCATTTCACGCCACTATTCGACTACTCGAACAGCAAAATTGCTTATTTTCAATAATTTTTTACTTCATGATATTAAAAAATGTGGGAAAGATAACTGGCTATATTAATAACTTCGGTCTTTTGTCTATTTGATAAAATTTGTTTGCACCCACCACCCCTCCTGTAGCGTTGGTGGGGATGGGTTAAAAAATACCTTCAAAATAAATATTTTTTGTAAATTACTAGAAAAAAAAAGAAAATCAAATGATAAGGGTTTGCAGCCAATGGACCAACCCAAGTAGTACAAAGAACTTTATAAGATAATTTTTTTATAGGTTATCTTGTATATTTGTTGTATAAATGCTAAAACAAATGTAAATTTTAAATGTTTATTTAATAAAAAATTAGTTTCATACAACCAAATTTTGGAAGTAGTTTCTGGTGATTGAGTCACGAATTGCTCTTCCTTCACTTAAAATAGAATTTGAGTTTAATGAGTCAACTGCATCTTCAGTGATTAAACCGTTATTACTTGTTATGCTTATTTCTGGCATTGGTAAATTGTATTTCCTCCGAAAGTTATGCAGGATACAACATGCATTTATAATGACACCAGCAAAAATCGGTGAAACCATTAAACCGCGATCCGCAGATAGGCAGGCAAACACTTTTTTTAGAACGCCATTAAGTCGTTCCACACAGTTTCTGGCTTGAATATGTATTTTGTTGTACTGCTCCTGGCTTGCATTTCCAATATTATTGTATGGTGTCATCATCCATGGCTGTAATGGGTATCCGGAATCACCAATAAGCCAACCACTCCCTTCCCCATTTTGAATGTACTGATTGTGTAGAAATGCTTTGAGCCTGCTGCTCTCCCAAATAAAAGCATCGTGGGTACTTCCTCCAAATCTAGCATAACATCCTAATATTCGGAGGTCAAAATCGCACACTAATTGCACATTTTTGGAAAAAAACCTCTTGCGATTAATGTAACAGTATTCTATTTCCGTTGGAGGCTTTTTAATTTTAACATGGGTACAATCAATAGCCCCTAGTACACCAGGAAATCCAGTAGTTGTAAAAAATCTAAAAATATGTTCATGTATTATTTGCAATACAATGAAGTAAATTATATATATTTTTTAATACCCTACACACGAAGTGCAATGTATTTCTTAAATAGGCCCAAGGATGTGCACTTTTAAGAAATACATTAAATTCGGTGTAGGGAATTTCAGTCTTTCCACTATAACTATGCACTATGTTTTAAAGTTACCTTTCTTTTACTAAATGTTGACCTTCCGACGTGGTTGGGAAAACGATGTATTTTTGCATTAAGTGATTTTGAATAATCAAAGAAACTTGGTGAATAATGCGGCTTATCATTGTCTTGCTAATTGCACACACAAAGTCCTGTCCAATATCACGTAAAAAGGATCCAGTAGCATAGAAATGCAAGGCTGCGCATATCCTTAGTGGCTTTGGAATAAATGTACTTCTTATTCCTGTTTTCATAAACGGACTAATTTGTGCTATTAAATCTAATGCTGCATCCTTGGAAAATCGAAATAATTCCATAAATCTAGCCTCAGGAATATTAAACGGATCCGTGGAGTCCCTGAGGTGGCGACGATGAATTCGCAACATATTGCGTCGATCGTGCCTTATTGCAAACATAACAAGAAACATATCATTCATTTTGTCTAGAAACCAAGATAAACAATTAATTGTTACCACAAACTTAAAAATTAATACTTACTAAATAAATATTCAAAGAAAACAATTTATTTGCAGACAACAAAAGAAATTCAAATAAATAGATGATTGTCATTAGAGTGACTGTCACTTGTTTCAATTCTTCGCGTTTCTTCTCGATTTGTGTTTCTTTTCATCACAGACCGAATTTGTACCGATTTTCACTTTCAGAAACATCAGTACTCACGAAATCGGTATTTTTGGATCGAAACAGTGTGACGTCACGAAAATCGGTAACTTGTCGATTTTGTTGCAGAAACGAGCTACTGATGTTTTAAACCGCTTCCAGCGATTGTAAGCAGAGTCGCGTTGTTCAATTAGTATTTTTATAGTACCGTTAAACCAAGGGCGATCGCTTGGTTTAACTTTCTTTGTTTTCTTTGGCACAAATTTATTGTACAGGTAACTTAAACATCTGTTCATTATCGCAACTTGCTCGTCGACGGAGGAGGTATAATATATTACATTCCAATCAATTAAATTAACTTCAGATTCTAGTTGTGTATAATTAATATTTTTAAAGTCTCTAAAGCTAAAAGTAGTCGTTTTATTGCACAATTGAAAGTCATATGTTAGGAAAATCAAGTCATGTTTCGAAAATATTGCACAAGAAATTTGGTCATAAATTAAAAGTTTTGATATGTCATTTAATAAAAAAAGGACAAGTAGGGTGTTAGAAGTACTAGAAAAATGTGTAGGTTCAGTCATGTTTGCAGAGTATAAGCCTAGGGAAATCACCTCGTTAATAAAATTATCTTCAGACAAAAGGTTACTGTTGAAGTCACCAGCTATTAAAATATTCGTATAAGACAAGGACAAACATTGAACAGATTCTAAAAATGAGGACATGTCGATATTACGATTGGGCCTATAAACGGAGCCAACAAGTAATTTTTCAGTGCCAGACATAATATCAACGAACACATATGTAGTCAATATAACTACCTATTTGAGATTTACAATTTAATTTACACGTAATTTCACTTTTTACATATATAGCAGCACCCCCGGCATGACTCATTCGATCAGCTCGGAATATTTTATAACCGTTAACTTTAAATAATTCATCAGGCATATCAGGAACGAACCACGTTTCCGAGACACATATAACATGAACATCGGAGTTTTCAAAAATATATCTAAATTCATCGATTTTTTTTACAAGACTTTGTGCGTTAATGTGACAAATGTTTAAACCATTTTTTTGTTTACATAACACGCGAATTAAAGCATATGTGTTGTCAGTGGAACTTCTATTAACACTATTTAAAGAATCCATATTCAATATAATATTTATCCCCCCGTGCAATTGTTATAAAGTTTCTTGTTGTAATACATATATAAATAAAATAAAAAAGTGAGGTATACATACAAGTTAATACAAAAATATTTAAAACAATAAACAGAAAAAGACAAAAATTAAACATTTTGAAATAACATATGGTCAGCCTAATATATATTGTACGCTTAATTTGCGGAGCGAGTCGACGTGAGTTATTGTGCTCCCACAGCAGCGCGAAAAAAACAGGTCTGATCAGAGACCATGTTGTTGTTTTTGATGTTGTTGTTGTTGTTGTTGTTGTTGTTGTTGTTGTTGTTGTTGTTGTTGACGTTGACGTTGACGTTGTTCTGCATTTCAGCTGAGCGAGAGCCTACGATAGACTCAAGCTGAGCTAAGCTATCGATGCGTATTGCAGTTTCACTATCGAAAAACTTCACATGCACGACACCACGAAGAGAAAAAGCAGCGGTTAATTGTTTTTTTAACCTTATAGCTGCCTGCAGTATAGTATGGTTTAATTTAGTGAGACTTTCGTTTATATAGATCGGAATATCAGAATCAAATCCCGCATGATGTTAACTTAATAAACCACGATTTGACTTTTTAAAATTAGCAATAGATTTTAACACGAAGTTTTTTTCATAGGGTGAAGCCAGTTTAATGATGATTATTCCATCCGGAGTTTTATTTGTTCTACCACTATTGAGACGGAAAATGCTTTTGACATTAGGAGCTGCGATGCCGATGCTAATGCATATATTATGGAAAGTTGATAAATTATTCTCGTTCTCGATGAATGGTATACCGTGCAGTCGAATGTCACAAGAAACAGCTAGATTTTCTTGCTTAGCAAGTTGCGCCTTAACCAAAACAAGCTCAGACCTAAGAAGTTCAATATCCGACACAACTGTCTCCAACTTTGTTACCCTTTGAATAACAGCAGATAAATAGCGACGTAAGTCAGCAAGCTTGCTACCAAAATCGCAGAGGTTTCTCAGACTCCTGAATTTCTGTAGCCAGGAGCTCGTTCTGTTGGGTAATTCGCTGGTCCATTAGCTCATTCTGCTTGGCCAAACTATCTTTTATTAATTGCACTATACGCGGGGTCCTATATTGTGACAATTTAGGAGTACCAGGCGTCGATGGGTTAATACCGCGAGCACCACGAAGCGGAGTACCTTGTACTGTACGGTGATAGCGCAAAGCAGAAGAGTTAGACATTGTAACAACAGGAGCAATGTTTTATTTTATGATGAAAAAACCAAAAACAAAACAAAAAAAAAACACTCGCACTGTTTGATGTTGTTAGTATTAACGCAGCCGATCTTGTTGAAACCAATTTGTCACTTTATATGTTTTAATGTGTTTTTGTTTATAATAATTTTTAATTAGGATAGCAATTTATAAAGTATTTTCGAAGTGCACCCACTTGCAACAATGTTTATATAAACAATTATATTTTATCAAGTCGATATCCTTGCTGTGTACATTCAAAAACGTTAAATCAAACAAGCGATAGTTCAAACACGTCCGAACAGTTTTATATCTCGAATCGTTCTTAAAAGTGCATTTTTAAAGCTGACTCTGATACTTATATTTTTTAAATTATTGGGTAATGCATTCCAAAGTCTAATGGTGCTTATGAAAAAGAAACGGCTGCTGTCGAGGAAGTTATGTCTAGGAACAACAAAATTAGTGGATCGTACGGATTGAAAAAACTGCAAATTATCATAAAGGTAACCAGGGCGTTGAGTATAAATAAGTCGATGTAAAAAGATAATATTACGCATATTTAAATATTGTTCTAAGCTACAGCCAAGAATAACCCTAGTTATTGAAGAAATACGGTCAAATCCTTGGATTTTAAAAACATATCTAGCAGCATTGTTAAATGCCAATTGGAGCTTATGCTGAGAATGAGAGTCAAGCTTACTATAAATGACTTCTGCAAAAGTTATATGTGGTATTATCAATTGCAGTACCAGCCTTCGCCGAGTTTCAAGGGGTGTAAAGTCAGAAGATGCCCGTAGATACCGTAGGGTTCCGTATATTTTGCCTAATGTATAGTTAATGTGGTCTGCACAAGTGAGTTTGGAGTTTATTATAAAGCCAAGATCTCTCACTTTGTTCACAAAGTCTAATTTATCAGTCCCTATTATTAACGGCGGGATATCCACAAAGCAGGAATCATTCCTCGCAACCGCCATCACTTTCGACTCTAAGGGATTAATTAATAGTGAGTTCGAAGTGGCCCTCAAATTAAGTAAAGACAAGTCATGGTTTAGTCTATAGCTTAAGTCTTCTAACAATCCAGAAGTTCGAGAGAGGTACAGCTGAATATCGTCAGCGTAAGCATGAACATTAGCATATTTGCAGACTGAGAAAATGTCGTTTAGAAAAATGGAGAAAATAAGGGGACCCAAAATTTACCCTTGAGGAACACCTGCTGAAACTATCTGCAAGGATGAATTACTATTTCCAACTTTTACCCATTGCCTTCTACTCTTCAGGTAGTTAGATATTAGATTAACTGCACATTCACTAAACTGAAAGAAGTTCTTAAGTTAACTGCAGAGCAGCTTGTGGTTAACAGAGTCAAAGGCTTTGGAAAAGTCAATAAGGCAAAGAAGAGTGACGAGGTTGTTATCATATGCTATTCTTATGTCGTCCATTATTTTCATAGCTGCCGTCGAACAACTATGGCCATTTCCAAAACCAGACTGCAATGGCGATAAAAGCTTATGCACTTCTAGTTATTCCGAGATTTGTTTGGACATAATACGTTCGAGAACTTTACCAAGGGCAGGATCGAAAATCTTATGGGTCGAAAATCTTTAGGTTCAGAGGTAGAAGTAGATTAAGCTATTGGTATGACCGTAGCGACTTTCCATAAGTCTGGGAACCGGGACCAAGTTATACAGTGATTAAGTATATGGGTAAGGGGAGCTAAGATAAAATTAATTACTAATTTGAGAAACCTAATGGGCATTTCATCTATCCCTACAGCATTGGAATTAATCTTCATTGTACAATTGGCTACATAAGCTTCACTAACAGGAAGAAATTTAAAGGAGGGAAAGGCAAAGTTACTTGTCTGTTCTGAAAACTCACCACTACAAGTTATGTTGGGATTAAAGCATTCATTTGACAGAAAAAAGTTATTAAGCATATCCGGATCTAAATGACATTCACTAGGTGCTTTACTAAAAACTCTATATTTTTTTATGTTTTGCCATAGAAGTTTGGAACTTAGGCCGGGGTTCAGTTTGGAACTATAAAAATTAGTCTTTTCTTCCCTGACCAATAGAGTGGCTGCATTACGAGCTCTACGGAAGTTATTCCAGTTATCATTTGTTCTGTTTCTTTTCCATTTAGAGCAGAGCTTATTTCGAGTTCTTATAGCTGACAATACACGATGAGAAAACCAAGGACACGAATTATTAGACGCTTGCAGAGGCGCAACCAGGAATTTGTTTTGTGGGGGGTTTTATAACTATATGTATATAAAAGAAAATGTACATAACTATAGCGGCTATGGTGTAATGAGTCCAAATATTGCACTCAAAACGTTAATTCTACCATAATGGCAGCAAACATAATGTTAAAATTTTTATAAATGGGTCAGTTGCATAAAAAACATACACAAAGAGGACTTCATGTTTTGTTTTTAAATTTTCCCGTAAGAGTAGTCAAATTAAGGGAGAATTAATGGAGAATTCGAAGTTGTTTTTAGCAACTTGCAAAAAATCATTCTTTGGCTTTTGGTTAGCAGATATACGAGAAAAATCACTAAAAATTTAAAAATGTTGCAAATTAAAGCTTACTGTAATGTTTGTAACGTTATTTCATCAGTTAAATCAGCTTTTGCAAAAATCGCCCTTTCAATTACAGAAATAATAATTTTTTACCAAAAATACCTACTTATTTTACAATTGTAACGGGAAAAACTTAACATTTTTCACCAAAAAGACATCAACGTAGAGTTTATTTTCAAAGTAGTAGACTTACAGCAATGAATAATAGAAAAGTGTTAAATAATAAGCAATTTCAGAAAAAACAACAGGGTGACGTTCAATACATTTTGTTGCGCTTAACCAAATAATGTAAATCAAATTGGGAGTTTAACAAAAAACAGGTTTATTCTTTTACAAAACAAAAAAAAAATAAAAGTATATATAAAGTATATAATTCAGCTATACATAAAATTTTTATCCAGTTTTTTGTTTTCTTTATTTTTTCCCAAAATATTAAAAAAGTCAATAGCTAGCTGAATTTGTATTGAACATTTATTAAGACTTCACGTTTTACAATATAACTTCTGAACCCTTTAAAATCACATCTTCATTTTATATCATTGCAAAGGTATAACCTAACGTAAAAACTTAAAAAATGCAAATTATAAAAAAGAAAAAATTATAGCACTTGTTGCTGGCATGGTATTAAAACTTAAACAAATTGAGAATAAGTCAACTTATTGCAGAATTTTCAAAAATTTTCTACTTTTCCTCAAAATATATGAAATAACTTTTCCAATGCTTATATTACCGGTAATCGGTCTTAAATTGATTGAGCTACGTTGTCTCCAAATAGACCCAAATAGACCCTATTTTGGCCGCGAACAATTATTCTAAAAATGTATAACTTCGAATTTGGTTTTCAAATCAATAAGCCAATGCAAGAAAAATATTTGAGAGAAATCGGAGATGGTCAGTGCAACTCATCACTTCAATGTAAAATGGGCGATATCAGTTAGTAAAAACAAAAATCGGGCCAAAGTCAAACATACCATTCTTTTTGCTTTCGTTTACATATATTCTTCATTTCATTCCTTATCTAGCTTTATTTTTTCCTGATATTTTCGTGCTCTTTCAGCAGGCGTTAATTTTGCTATTTTACTCTTAAATATACAAAAACGAAATACGAAATGATTGCTTCAGCCGGTGGTGTGACATATTTTAAAAATAACGTTCAATAAATTTGCCACTTATTAGTTTTTTTTTCTCAGGAATTTTATTTTGAAAATATACTAAAACAAGGAAATTAATCAAAACCTCTGAAACAATGATTTTAAACTTGGATTTTTTTACTTACTATTTTTGCTTTAACAAAACTCCGCGTGACGTTCAATACATTTTTACACGTACTTATCATGATGAACTGAGAAAACACAAAAAAAATTTACTTTGATATTATTTAATCGTCTTAATTTTTAGAATTTTTAGAATGTAACTTACTTGTCATCTATACCTCTCTTCAATTAAAACTAACGAAGTATAAAAAAAATTGAAGTTCAATACAATGCTTGGGAAATCGAAAGCCAAATTCGCGATGACAATGTTTTGAGAATAATAACAAAATAAAACATAAGAAATAAATGCTATCATTAGAAAACAGTTATTATTTGTAATATTTTTGCAATGTTTTTGACTTTTTTTCACGTTTTTCATCAAAAAGTGTAACTATGGACATGTGTTTGTATTATGCGAGTACGAGAGAGCAATTAAATATTCTTCAAAACAAATTATGCAAACAATTTTAGGATTCTGAAATATATATTTTGTCAATAAATATTCTTCAGTGATCCCTTTCTCATTTTTTATTTGTTTTTTCTTTTTGTTTTTACGTAAAAACAGAGTTAAAAGAGCGGAGGAAAGACATCAGGACCATCTTGCTAAAGACTCCAACAATAGTCTACCATCATATGTTTGTCCCATCTTTCTTGGTAATGATTTTCCTTTATTTTCATGTCCTGATGGAAACTTTGTTCTAGTGATTCTAGTTTCCTAAATTCTCAGTGAAGTGGAATAAATGGCTGTGCAGATAGTGAACCGTGATGCTAATATCACATCCAAGATCCCTAAAACTATCAAGCATGTTGGTCACTAGTTCCTCAAAATGACTTGCTTTGCAACTGCCTAAAAAGTTTTTGACAAGTAGTTCAAACGACACCCATGCCTTTCGCTGAAGGTTAGTCATTGAGGTTTTAAAGTAAGGGTCTCTCATTAACTGCCTTATCTGCCATAAAACCAGCTTTAAGCTTTTCTGAACTTATTCCCGGCATTTTGCTACTTATGTAAGAAAACATACTCTAAAATAAGCCGTTAAAACCTTATCAACTGTACTTGAATTTTAATACAATTAATTTAAAAAAAAGGTTTTCTTTTTAATTTATTTAAAAAAATGCAAGATAAAATAAAAAACTAAAATGTTTATTAAAATTCCAAAGATTTTCTGTCAAGTAAAGAAAAAGTTTTTGTTTCAAAAGAGCAGCCTACGTAAAATTGTGACATTTTTCCCACTTTGAACGTCGATATCCTTAAAACTGTCATAGGTATTGTAATTTTATGTGCAAAAATGTGAAAGGTCTAGTATTTTTTCATTGAAATTCATCATCGTAATACAAATCGGTAAATCAGTGTAATAGATATAGCAAAATTATCAGAAAAATAACTGATTTTCATGTTTTCGCCTACAGCTTAAAAACTCGAGCTGATGGAGAAAAACGGGGTCTATATCTGAAATCAGGAAACCCAATTTGTCTATAATCAGCTGAAAAATCTCCGGCACCAAAATGTCTGTCGCGAAGTGTTATGCTTCAACCGCAATCGATTTGAAATTTAAATTTGGGTTTTTCGCGCTTTTGGTAAAAACATGTTATTACTTATCATGTTTTTCTTTTTGTGACAATAATTTGGAGGGGGGGTTTAAACCCCAAAACTCCCCTTTGGTTGCGCTTCTGGACGCTTGAACTGAACGCAACGGAACATGACGATCAAATAGCACATTTAATTTATCCATAAAAACACTAAGTTTGACGTCAACAGAGGCATAACACCAGCAGTCAGTCCAATTTATTCCAGATAGCACATAGGATAAGGCCGAAAGATCAATTGATTTGTAGTCTCGATATGAAAAGCCGACTTGAGAAGTTCTGTCAATATTGATATTTAAACTACAAAAAATTAAGTCGTGGTCAGACAGGAAATCCATTTGGTCGAATTTTAGGACATAAGAAATATCTGAAACCAATTTATTCCAGATAGCTCATAGGATAAGGCCGAAAGATCAATTGATTTGTAGTCTCGATATGAAAAGCCGACTTGAGAAGTTCTGTCAATATTGATATTTAAACTACAAAAAATTAAGTCGTGGTCGGACAGGAAATCCATTTGGTCGAATTTTAGGACATAAGAAATATCTGAAACTAAGCAAACATCCAGCAGGCTTGGTTCCCAATCATTCATATAACGGGTGGGAATGCCTGAGTTCAACACTTCCAATCCACTCAATGAAGACAAATTATAAAAATGTTCACTTGCTGAGTCTTCCCGCAATAAATTTATATTAAAATCCAATGCAATGAATAATCACACAAACAATGCAAAAATCATAATCAATTATTTTTGTACAAAGGTCAGTAAAAAAATACTCAGGACTATTGCACCTACTAGGATTATAACACAAGATACTAGGATTTTTTATTATTGCCAACGATTTCAACGTTTAATTCACAAGCTTGACATTGAGACTTGATTTGAAGTAAACAGCAACACCACCACCCCTTCTTCCACACCTGTCATTACGAATAAGACGAAACCCTTTAAAATCATAAAAAGAATCCGGCAAATCCTGCTTGAACCATGTTTCAGTCATACATACCACATCAACAAGCGAATCTTCAAAAATAAACCTAACTTGGTCAAGTTTAGTTCCGTTCAAACTTCGCGCATTAAAATTTAGAACATTTAAACCAACACGTTGATTACACAGAACATGAATTAGGGCTTTATAATTATCTGTAGCACCAATAGACAATACAATAGAATTTGTCACGATTTAAAAAAGATCGAGTCAGCAAGCAAAAAGAATAGATAAATAGAAAAATTACTGCAGGAAAAGAATATGTAAGAGAAAGGAATTACACAACAAAAACAAGAAAAAAAATCAAAAGAAGCAGTAAAAAGAAAGGGTAAGTAATAACGTAAGCTTATAGCTAAGTAGTTAAACATATTGTAATATGTTTGTAAGAGAGTTGGAAAATTTGCCTTATTTATCTAGCGCAGCAAGGCTATGCCGACAATTCAGAGCATCAGAATGCCCCACTTGAGAACTTGAAATAAATCAACAGCGACTAGCGCATAATTTTAGGTTTAAGTCAAGTCTGAATTCTTTATTAAAAAGTACTGGTATTTATACCAAGATTTTTTGGCATTCTTGTTCTTACTCTAGTTAATGATACATATCTATAATTCTTAATACATATAAATATATTATTATAAAATATGGAAAAGTGTGACATGTGTAAATCGACCATCGTTGACCGATATTTTAAATAACTGCAGTTGACCGATATTTACAAATAGATGCAATGTAAACAAAACATTACATCAAACAAAAAGACAGTTATTGAGCCACATACCAATTCTGCTGTATTCAGCTCAAATTGCAATTCGTCACATTTAAGGTTGACGCTGCTAGTGTGTCATAACTATAAGCGACGGTCTTGGTTAGTCAGCATATGTTAGCTGCAGTTGAGAAGCATTTATACATTATGAATTACATGTTGCCTATATGCACACTACATCCTTCCCCCAAAAAAAATAATGATATTTATTTACATTTCTTACTTACTTACTTATCTGGCGCTTACAACCGAAGGTCGGTTTTGGCCTCGTATAAGAAATTGCGCCAGCCATTTCTATTTTGCGCTTGCTGGCGCCAGTTGGAAACACCAAGTGTAGTCAGGTTATCCAACACCTGATCCTTCCAACGAAGATGTGGGCGTCCTCTTCTGCGTTGACCACCACCGGGCACCGAATCGAATATTTTTTTCGCTGGAGCGTCGTTTTCCATTCGCTCAACATGACCTAGCCAGCGGAGCCGCTCGATTTTAATACGCTTAACTATGTCTATGTCAGCGTACAGCTCATATAGCTCGTGGTTCCATCGAATTCGGTACTCGCCATTGACGCAGATTGAACCGAAGATCTTACGAAGGATATTTCTCTCGAAGGCTCCCAAAGTCTTTTCATCAGAACTGCTCAACGTCCAAGTTTGTGCTGCATATAATAGGACGGGCATGATTAGTGACTTATAGAGCGTGAGTTTTGTTCGTCGAGAGAGGGCTCTGCTTCTCAATTGCCTACTCAGCCCAAAGTAACAACTGTTGGCAAGAGTTATCCTTCGCTTTATCTCAATACTGACATCGTTGAAAGAGTTTACGCTGGATCCCAGGTAGACGAAGTCCTTAACAACCTCGAAGGAGATGTTGTCAACAGTGACGTGGTTTCCAAGACGCTGGGACTGTTTATTTGTTGACACTAGGTATTTCGTCTTATCTGCGTTCACTGCAAGACCCATTCGACTCGACTCTTTCGCTAACCTGGAGAATGCTGCACTGACTTCGCGCGTATTATGGCCAATGATATCGATATCATCAGCATACGCCAGCAGCATAATACTTTTGTAGAATATCGTGCCACTGCGTCTCAAATCAGCAGCTCGGATGATCTTCTCCATCATTAGGTTGAAAAAGTCGCACGATAAGGAATCACCTTGTCTAAAACCTCGTTTGGTATCGAATGGAGGAGTGAGGTCCTTCCCGATTTTAACTGTGCTGCTGGTGTTGCTCAGTGTCATTCTGCAAAGGCGGATGAGCTTTGCAGGAATACTAAATTCAGACATGGTGGAATATAGATGATTCCTTATTGGACTGTCCAAGGCGGCTTTGTAATCGACAAAAAGATGGTGTGTGTCGATTTGTTTTTCTAGGGTCTTCTCCAAGATTTGTCGTAGCGTAAATATCTGGTCTATGGTGGATTTGCCAGGTCTGAAGCCACACTGATAAGGTCCAATCAGCTGGTTTACGATGGGCTTCAGTCTTTCACATAGTACGCTCGACAGAACCTTATATGCGATATTCAGAAGGCTTATCCCACGGTAGTTGGCGCAAATTATGGGGTCGCCTTTCTTGTGGATTGGGCAGAGCACACTGAGGTTCCAATCGTTTGGAATGCATTCTTCCGACCATATTCTGCATAGAAGCTCATGAATGCATTTAAATAGAGCTTCGCCTCCATTCTTGAAGAGCTCAGCAGGTAAGCCATCGGCTCCTGCGGCTTTGTTGTTTTTAAGCCGAGCTATAGCTTTCAAGACTTCACTATGGTCGGGCAGCGGAACTTCAACGCTGTCGTCCAAAACTGGGGATTCCGGGATATCATCTCTATTGGCGGGATTGTTGTCGTCGTCGCCATTCAGAAGCCTAGAGAAGTGTTCCCTCCACATCATCAGTGTACTCTGGATATTTGTCACTAGATTCCCATTTTCATCCTTGCAGGAAGAGGCCCCGGTCTTGAAACCATCGGCCAGACGTCTTATTTTTTCGAAAAATTTTCGGACCTCATTTCTGTCACCATGCATCTCAATTTTCTCGCACTCACGCATTTCCGCTTCCCTTTTCTTTCGCCTGAAAATGCGTCTCTCTTCCCTCCTCTTCTCTTTGTATCGCTCCTTAGCAGCACGCGTTACAACCGACTGCAGGGTGGCTTTGTAGGCGGCGTCTTTTTCTGCAGTGGCGTCGCGACACTCTTGGTCGTGCCACTGCTTTCGGCGAGGGCGGTGATAGCCAATCACCTCTTCGGCAGCCATACGCATAGAGTGGGAAATATGATTCCCCTGCGCGCATTTATCGTCGATCGGAGGAGTGCTTTCTTGAAGCAGGAGTGAGAGTCGAGTAGCGAAGTCTTCGGCTGTTTGCTTTGATTGCAGCTTTTCGACGTCTAGCTTTCTCTGTGCTGGATTGCGCGCATTCTTGGTTGCGCACAGGCGTGTACGGATCTTGGCTGCGACAAGATAATGATCCGAGTCTATATTGGCACCAAGGATCGTGCGTACATCTAAAACACTGGAAGAGTGCCTTCCGTCAATCAAAACGTGATCAATTTGGTTGCGCGTCTTTTGATCAGGAGACAGCCAAGTTGCTTTATGAATATTGAGATGCTTGAATCTAGTGCTACTAACAACCATGTTTCGCGCTGCGGCAAAGTCAATCAGCCTCATTTCGTTATCGGAGGTATTGTCGTGGAGACTGAACTTTCCGACTGTTGGACCAAAGATATTTTCTTTTCCCACCTTGGCGTTGAAGTCACCAAGCACGATTTTTATGTCGTGGCGGGAGCTGCGCTCATAGGCATCTTTAAGGCGCTCGTAGAAGCTGTCTTTGGTCTCATCGTCTTTGTCTTCTGTCGGAGCGTGCGCATAAATCAGGCTTATGTTGAAAAATCTTGCCTTGACACGGATTATGGCAAGTCGTTCGTTCACAGGTGTGAATCGCAGAACATGATGTCGTAGTCTCTTGCCAACCACGAATCCGCATCCAAATTCGTGCCTCTCCGCATGGCCGCTGTAGTAAATATCACAGAATGCTTGCCGTGAGCAACCTTGTCCTTTCCATCGCATTTCTTGGATTGCAGTGATATCAGCCTTGTATCTTTCTAAGATATCTATCAGTTGGATAGAGGCACCATCCCAATTAAGGGTTCGGACGTTCCAGGTGCATATCCGTAAATCATTGTCAGTTTTTCGTTTGCAGTAGTCGTCATCAGATTTGGGGATAATTTTTATCTTATTTCTTTTTCGTTTCATTGAAATTTGTTTTTACGTGGTGGGCATCAAACCCAACGCACAACCCTTTAAAGGCAGGGGGAGCACGCCGCTCAGATTAGCCGTCAAACTAACGGTTGCCAGTTTGCCGTTTCTAGAGGACACCACGCAGAGGTTTGAGTCGACTTGAGACGAGTTCGACATGGATAATGCTGGCCTCACCAGGTTGAGGCAGTCAGACACGTTGCCATGTGAAGATCGCCCCCTTGACCCTCACGCGTTGCCTTGTGAGGATCGTCCTGCTGTTTATAACTATGTCTCTTAAAATATCTAATGTTCTTGTCTAGATCTTACTAAATTATTATTGTGTATTTCATATAACTTATCATCTAGTTTTATAACGCTATTACATTTATTTTGCGAAATTATTTTATATGGGCCTTTATATGGCTTATCAAATTTTTTTTTTATTTTGTACTTTTAAATAAACATAATCACTTACATTAAAATTCGATTTATGTATATGTTTTTGATTATTACATCTTATATTCTTAGTTTCTATGAGGTTATTTCTAGCTTGTTCGTGTGAATATCTTAATTTACATTTTAATTCATTCAGATAGTTGTCTAAGTCATATATTTGTTCTTTGTTTGTCATTATTTCGCATGGTAATGCGCATAATTTTTCAAAAACTAATTCAAATGGTGAGTAATTTGTGCTGCTATGCGGCATCGAATTATAGCAATACGTATAATATGGAAGCCAATCGTCCCAATTATCTTTATCACCTACTGTCATTAAGTAATCGTTTAGTACTCTATGATTTCTTTCTATTGAGCCTAACGTTTCATGATGGAAAGGTGTCGAAACAAATTTATCTATATTCAATAATTTACATATATTCTTTAATAACTCGTTAGTAAATTCAGTTCCATTGTCTGTCAACAGTTTTCTGAAACATCCATATTTAAGAATACATTTTTCTACTATTGCTTTTGCGACTGTTATAGCATCTTTGCTTTCCAATGGTTATGCTTCCACGAATTTTGTTAATTCGCATTGAAGTGTCAATATATATCTGTAACCTTTGGATGGTCTTAGAGGACCTACAGTGTCAATCGTGATTGTTTCAAATGACGTGTTTGGAGTATCCGTTAATTCGAAATTTTCTTTAGTGTATTTAGTTATTTTTACTTTATTACAAATTTCACAATTGTTAATAAATTTCTTAACCATTTTGTTCATATTTTTCCAGACAAACTTTTGTTTTAATTTTCCTATACACTTTCTGATACCACAATGTCCTCCTAACTTTGAATTATGATGTTCTCTTATTAACCTGTGCATTTCTTGTTCACTTTTAACCTGCCTTGGAGGTTCATATAACATTATTTTTAAACATTCATTATCTCTCTTATTCTTTTGCAGCTTATTAAATATATCTTTGAACTCACTTATGTTCACATTTTCAAAAATTTTACTATCTCTTGGAAGCGCTACCTTTTTTACATCTGCATTGTTTGTCATGAATATTAACTTCTTCAAAATCAATTTTACGTCTGATAGAGAATTATCGTTAAATTACACAAGTACAGTGTTTGCTGCTATATTTATTATAATACTTTTGGTACCCTTATATCTTTTTACATTTTTCTTGAATTCTAATTTCTTCACTCGCCTAGTGTCTGATATTGATACACAGTCCCAGATGTGAAGGTGATCAATCCCCACATTTGAGTCTAAGGCAATTGCACGGTTTTCATTTATTTCTTCATTTTTTTCTATTTTGTTCTCTTCAAAAATTTTTTTTTTTTTTGCGCGCGTAAAAACATTAACATCATGTTTTGGTATCATTTCTCTAAGTTTACTGGAATCTAATTGTATTCTGGAAAGTGCGTCCGCGTTGGTGTTCATTTTTCCTTGCTTGAATATTATCTCAAAGTCATAGTCCATTAGGTCAACCCGTATTCTGGTTAATTTTGATGAAGGGTTCTTATGCGTAAAAAGACTTACTAGTGGTCTATGGTCAGTGTAAACTATAAACTTTCTACCAAATAGGTAAGGACGGAAAAAGTTTATTCCCCAATGCATTGCTAATAACTCTTTTTCTATTATCGGTTTATTTAATTCATTTTTATTAAAGGATTTGCTCGCATATGCTATTGGTTTGTCTGTCCCTATTTCTCCTTGGGACAACACCGCTCCTATAGCATGATTTGATGCGTCTGTTGTTAAAATGAACGGTTTGGAAAAATTTGGATAACTGAGAATGGGAGGGCTCATGAGTTTTTCTTTTAATGTGTTAAAAGCTCTAGAGCATTCTGCTGTCCAGCTAAAAATCTGTTTTTTCTTTAGTAACTGATTCAATGGTTTAGCAATATCTGCAAAATCTTGAATGAACCTTCGGTAGTAATTGCAAAATGCAACAAATCTTCTAGTTTCATCTGCATTTTCAGGTACTGGATAGTTTTTTATTACTTCATATTTTGCTGGGTCTGTACGTACTCCATCTGAGGTAATAAGATGACCGAGATATACAACTTCTGGTTTTAAAAAATTACATTTCCCTGGATTGAGTTTCAGATTATATCTGCGTAGACGTTGAAAAACCCTTAATAAATTTTCATTGTGCTCTCTTAGATTTGAGCCGAAAACAATTACATCATCTACATATAGAAAAGCTGATGCTTGCAAACCACTTAATGCTATTGATAACATTCTTTGAAAACTGTTTGTTGAAATTTTTAAACCAAATGGTAGTCTTTTAAACTGATAATGTCCTTGATTTGTTGAAAAAGCTGTTACGTGTCGAGACTCTGTACTTAGTGGTATTTGGTGGAATGAGGTGGTCATATCAAGAGTGGAGAAATATTTTGCATTTCCTAGTTTGTCCAGTACGTCATCCAGTCTTGTTAGCGGGAATTTGTCGTCAACTATTTTTTTGTTTAAGGATCTGAAATCTACAACTAGCCTCCACTTAGATTTACCTTCTTTGCCTTTCTTTGGTACTTTAAGTAATGGGGAATTATATGGACTAGTTGATGGTTCTATTATGTCTTCTTCAAACAAATTTGAGACTTGTTTATCTATCTCTTCTAACTGTGTGTGTGGTAATCTATAGTTTTTTATGTATACTGGAGTTGTGTCATTTATATCTATTTTTTGCTTATAAAAATTATTATTTGTTAAAATTTCTCCTTCTAAATAATATATTTCTTGGAACTGTTAACATAATATTAATGTGTCATTCTGCAAAGGCGGATGAGCTTTGCAGGAATACCAAATTCAGACATGTGTAGTGTACTTACATATGTACATACATAGCTACCAAACTGACCACCCAAAAGACTTTCATGCGTAGCTACAATTTTCCAACACATGACAATAATAAAACCCAAAGATATCAACAAAAATATTGTGACAAATTCTAAACATTAAATCCCAAAAAATGTTAACGTAAACAAAACATTGCACTCAAATTCTTTTCGATGCACTTAGCACCTTTTACACTTCTGCCGCTGGATACCGCACAAGCATAAGCGCGACAGCGGGTGTTGTGTTTCAAATGCATGCGCATGGGAAACTCTACGCAACAACAACAAGCTAATGAACTGAACAAGTGCCTATGACACTTTAGAATCAAGGCCTTAAGTTTAGTGAACTAATTATTGGTAGAGAATATCAATTTGAGGGGAAATATGAAGAATTTTACCAAACCAAGAGTGATTGGTCAATTGTCTATCTTGAAATTAAAATTATGAAATATTGGAATTCAAGGAGGAGTCTTGGAAATAGTGGTAAAAATAATTTTAAATAATTTTAAAATAATAGTGTTAAAAATTGTATAAATATCTTTAATTTTATAAAATAAAGACAGAATCTATCTGATGGTAATTCTGAGCTCTACTAGCTTAAAACTATCTTTTTATTTTCTCAATAAGCGCGGCTCTTAAGCCATCATATCCTGAGCGTTGGTGCGCTCTAAAAACACCACAAGTTATTTTTGAACAGTGTTAAAAATAACTTGTAAAATAATAGAATATACAACCAACCCTACATGGCGATCCTACCAACCCTACATGGCGATCCTACCAACCCTACATGGCGATCCTGCTACCATCGAACCTGCCCATTACCTGAAATCTTTTGATTTTCTTTTCCTGGAATTCAGTTCCATATTGGCACATATGGAATACATTAAGAAACAGCCGATGCCGAAATCCATGGAAGTGTATTCTTCCAGTATTAAAGACGATGAATAAAATTTTGAAGATGCACCAAACAACGCCAAAAATGAAAAAACGAAGGACAAAAAGAAATTCATGGAAGAACTTAAAGAAATTTTTAATGAGGTATTAAAAATTAAGCAAAATATCAAGAAATCATCAAATAGAAAATACAAAACAGAAACAATTGATTTAAAGCTAAATTATTTAGATCGCTATAATTTACATTTCAATAAAACTGCCGAATCCTTAAATAAAATAGAGGCATATGAATTGAATGATCAATTCCAAAAATTACTAAACGAAACAAAAAATCTTTTGTTAAGTCACAAAGTAGATAACAAGAACAAATTAACAATGTCTGAACTAAATATAGAGCTAATTTTGAAAACCATTCCTATTTTCAATGGTAACTACAAGGAATTAAACGCCTTTTTAACTTTAGTAGAACTAATAGACAGCACTTGTATTACACCAGAAAATAAAAGAAAATTAATAAACATTGTAATCAATGTAAAACTAAGCAATAATGTTAAAACAACAATAGGACATACAGCAAGTATAGACACATTCGATAAACTTAAACTCGCTCTCACAAATTCATTTAAAAGCAATCTAACAATTACACAAATATATACACAACTATCTACGCTGACACAACGAAACGGTACAGTATCAAATTTTAAAGACAAACTACTAAACTTAACATCTGAACTAAATAATTTACAAATTAATGAACTACCTACCGATAGCAATACTCAGCAAAGAGATTTAATTATGAAAATAAATGAATCTTACGCTTTGACTATTTTTAAAAATGGACTTAATGAAGACTTAAAGAACACAATTTTTGCAGCTCAACCAAAAACATTAATTGACGCAACAAATCTAGCTTTAGAACTAGAGAAAAATATACAAACAAATAATCAGTTAATGTACTTTAAAGCAAACAACAGGAAACATAACTTTAATTTTTACAATTCATACCCGGGACGACAAAATAACGGAGCTAATAACTACAACAAGAAGACACAATACAACAGCTATAACAATAATACTAATGCTCGACAACAAAATTACAGAAACAACAATACAAATTTCATGCAGCGCACAAATAACCAAAATAATCATAATAACAACAATCACAGGAATAATTTACAAAACAGCAATAACTATAGACGAAGTTTCAACAGTAACTATAGACAAAATCCAAACTATAGAAACCAAAACAGAATGTATGTCATAAATGACAGTCAAAATAATAGTAACAGAATATTAGATATACAGGGAAACGGAGAATGCTCGGAGATCCATATAGAAGATCTTCCGGGACAGCAAAATTAAAGATTTATAATATATCGGATAACAATACGAATTATATTATAGTAAAATGTAAAAATTCGAAACAAAACTTAAAGTTCTTAATTGACACGGGTGCAGATATTTCAATATGCAAACTTGAAAATATAGCACCAGATACAATAATAAAAACAGACAATAAATGTAAATTAACAGGAATAACAAATGAGGAAACTTTAACTTTGGGATCTGTACAACTAAAAATAGATTTTCAATGTGACATAGTAGAACATTTTTTTCATGCAGTAGAACCAGATTTCCCAATAAGCACTGACGGAATTATAGGAAGAGATTTCTTAACTAAATATATGTGCAAAATTGATTATGAAACACAAACACTAACAATAATACTAAACAACACTGACATAGTAACACCTCTTTACATAAATAAACATGCCTTTGATATAATTAAAATACCACCCAGAACAGAAATTATAGCCCCTATAAACTTAAATTTAGAGCAAGATAGTGTAATATTAAACGAGGAAATACAATCAGGAGTATTCATAGCGAACTCTATAGTTCCATCAACAGGAATATGCCACGTAAAGATATTAAACACAACTGAATCAGAAGTCAAAATAAGTAAACTAACACCAAAATTAATACCCCTATCAAAATTCTTATATTTCAAGCAAGACACACGTAAAGATGAAATTAGATTTCAAAAAGTTTTGAAAGAGTTAGACATAGAAACAAAACATCCACTTATAAATATATTCAGAGATTATCAACATATATTCCATTTAAAAAATGAACAGTTAACCATAAATAATTTTTATACGCAAAGACTTTCCAAAATTGATGATACACCCACATACATTAAAAATTATAGGTTACCATACAGTCAAAATAAAGAAATCCATGAACAGGTTGAAGAATTAATGAAGAATGATATAATTGAACCATCAGTAAGCCCGTACAATTCACCACTCCTACTTGTACCAAAGAAAAGCAGTGATGACACTAAGAAATGGCGCTTGGTAGTTGATTTCAGAAAATTAAATGATAAAATAGTAAGTGATAAATTTCCGTTGACAAGAATAGAAGATGTATTAGACAAATTAGGTAGAGCAAAATATTTCTCCACACTCGACATGACGAGTTCTTTCCATCAAATTCCTTTAGATAAAACTTCGAGACCTCTAACAGCTTTTTCGACCAATGACGGTCATTACCAATTCAAAAGATTACCATTCGGATTAAAAATATCCTCAAACAGTTTTCAACGTATGTTGACATTAGCACTCACAGGATTAAGCTCAGAAGCATTTTTATATGTAGATGACATAATAGTTTTTGGATGTAGCCTCCAACACCATAACAATAATTTAGTTAAAACTTTCGAAAGATTATCAAAATACAACCTTAAATTAAATGCAAGTAAATGTAAATTTTTACGACCTGAAGTAGTCTATTTAGGACATTTAATAACACGAAACGGTATTAAGACTGATCCAGCAAAATATGAAACAATAAAAAACTATCCAATTCCTTCAAATGCTGACGAAGTGCGCAGATTCGTCGCCTTTTGCAATTATTATAGACGATTCATAAAAGACTTTGCAACAATCGCACAATGCTTAAATGCCTTACTTAAAAAGAACCAAATTTTCAATTGGACAACACAATGTCAAACAGCGTTCGAGACACTTAAACAAAAATTAATAGAACCACCCATACTACAGTATCCAGACTTCTCCAAAACATTCATTTTAACGACCGACGCATCAAACTACGCCTTAGGAGCAGTATTATCACAAGGTGACATTGGGCAAGACTTACCAATATCTTATGCCAGCAGAACTCTACAGAAACATGACATAAATAAACCTATAATAGAGAAAGAACTTTTAGCCATCCACTGGGGAATAAACTTTTTCAAACCATATCTATACGGACAGAAATTTATAGTTGTTACAGATCACAGACCTTTAGTTTCATTATTTAGTCACAAAAACCCATCATCAAAAATGACGAGAATCAGACTGGATTTATCTGATTATGATTTTACAATAATATTTAAACAAGGCAAAATAAATACAAATGCCGACGCACTATCGCGAGTAAAAATAGATTCAGAAATATTAAAAAAACTGATACCAACAGAAGAAAACAGCAATCTAAAAAAAGCCATGGTAATAACTAGGGGTAGTAAAAAGAAGCAAGAAGAACTTGCAAAGGATGAATGCACATCACCGCTGGAGTCTGATCAACTCTTTATATGGGATTGCACATCAATTAGCGATATAAAAAACGTACACAAAATAAAATTTGAAATAAGCGATAAGAATATAAATATGAATATGAATGATACTAGTATCGAGTTAATAAATGATACTGTGCACGTGCGATGTAGCGATAAATCGACGAATCCAGATTCGACTTCGATGAAGCTATCATCAAAAATAAATAATAATATTAAAAATATGCATGCAAGATCTAATGATAATTCAGCGACTCTAGAGCCGATTCTGAAGAAATTAGTATCTAAAATGAATAAGTTGAATATAAAAGAACTAGCGCTAGATGAAAATGATATTATATTTGAAATTGTACAAAAAGAAGAATTTAAGAGAATATATAACATGCTGCAGCAGAAAATGAATAAAAATAATAAAGAATCGCTAAAAATTTTGATATTTCAACCACCTAAAAGAATAACAAATAAAACCATGCAACACAAGATAATTCAAGAATACCATGACACACCCCAAGGAGGACACTTCGGTATCAGAAAGACTATCCTTAAACTAAAACAACGCTTTGTATGGAAACATATGCGACAGATGGTGAAAAATTATATAAACAAATGTATATATTGCACACGTAATAAACAGACTAGACACATCAAAGATAAAATGACAATAACTGATACTCCTAATACGAGTTTTGAAACAATATCAATTGACACTGTCGGACCATTAAAAATTTCAAACGGATTTACGTATGTACATACTGACCTAGATAGCACACCCAATTGAGACAAAAGACGCAAAAACAATAGCCCAAACACTTGTAGAACAGTTGATTTTAAAGTACGGACTTTTCAAGAATTTAAAATCTGACAGAGGAACGGAATTTACAAACGAACTTTTAAAAAACTTTGCGACTTATTAAAAATAGAACAAATTTTCTCAGCACCTTATCATCATGAAACTATAGGAGCACTCGAAAGAAACCACAGGGTTCTTAACGAGTATCTTCTATCCTTTGCTGATGATTATGAATGGGATAAATGGGTTCCATATTACACATTCGCATATAATACAACACCACATGTAGATACATCGTATTCACCATATGAACTTATTTTTGGCAAATTACCGAGCACTCTAAATGATTTAACAAAAGATAAAGAACCAGTTTACAATTTTGAAAATTATTCAAACGAATTGAAAGCAATACTAAGAAATTCCATTAATAAAGCAAGAGAAATAATAAAAACTGTAAAAGAAAAACGTAAAATTGCTTACGACAAAAATGTTAATATCTCCGATTTTCAAGAAGGAGATCATGTATTAGAAAAATTAGAAACTAAGAAAAAATCTCAAAGTCCATATCACGGACCTTATAAAATAGTACGTAGAGAAGGTGTAAACTCAATTATAGAAATAAATAATATCTATAAAAAATTTCATAATAATATGTTAAAAAAAGTTATATAAGCACAATTAAAATAAGATTATATCAATTAAATATAAATATTAATCAATCACGATTAATCAAAAGTTCTAACAAAACCATTTTATTACATATAACTTTTCAAAACTAGAAATTTAACATTAGAATGCGCAAATAAGTAAATAATAAATAATTATAAGTATTAAAAATTGTATTATAAAAACTTCTTTTTATACAAATCTTATTCAAATTTCATTTAAAATCATATATATATATATTTTTTTTAAGTTTATAACATACTAAAAATGTAATTAAAATAAATACAATACTTCATTTAAGTTTATACTTTTCCAAAACTCCGACCTCATAAAAATTTATCTTTGCAAGTAAATTTTCGCTTAAGGGTGAGGGTGTAGTGTACTTACATATGTACATACATAGCTACCAAACTGACCACCCAAAAGACTTTCATGCGTAGCTACAATTTTCCAACACATGACAATAATAAAACCCAAAGATATCAACAAAAATATTGTGACAAATTCTAAACATTAAATCCCAAAAAATGTTAACGTAAACAAAACATTGCACTCAAATTCTTTTCGATGCACTTAGCACCTTTTACACTTCTGCCGCTGGATACCGCACAAGCATAAGCGCGACAGCGGGTGTTGTGTTTCAAATGCATGCGCATGGGAAACTCTAAGCAACAACAACAAGCTAATGAACTGAACAAGTGCCTATGACACTTTAGAATCAAGGCCTTAAGTTTAGTGAACTAATTATTGGTAGAGAATATCAATTTGAGGGGAAATATGAAGAATTTTACCAAACCAAGAGTGATTGGTCAATTGTCTATCTTGAAATTAAAATTATGAAATATTGGAATTCAAGGAGGAGTCTTGGAAATAGTGGTAAAAATAATTTTAAATAATTTTAAAATAATAGTGTTAAAAATTGTATAAATATCTTTAATTTTATAAAATAAAGACAGAATCTATCTGATGGTAATTCTGAGCTCTACTAGCTTAAAACTATCTTTTTATTTTCTCAATAAGCGCGGCTCTTAAGCCATCATATCCTGAGCGTTGGTGCGCTCTAAAAACACCACAAGTTATTTTTGAACAGTGTTAAAAATAACTTGTAAAATAATAGAATATACAACCAACCCTACATGGCGATCCTACCAACCCTACACATAGTGGAATATAGATGATTCCTTATTGGACTGTCCAAGGCGGCTTTGTAATCGACAAAAAGATGGTGTGTGTCGATTTGTTTTTCTAGGGTCTTCTCCAAGATTTGTCGTAGCGTATATATCTGGTCTATGGTGGATTTGCCAGGTCTGAAGCCACACTGATAAGGTCCAATCAGCTGGTTTACGATGGGCTTCAGTCTTTCACATAGTACGCTCGACAGAACCTTATATGCGATATTCAGAAGGCTTATCCCACGGTAGTTGGCGCAAATTGTGGGGTCGCCTTTCTTGTGGATTGGGCAGAGCACACTGAGGTTCCAATCGTTTGGAATGCATTCTTCCGACCATATTCTGCATAGAAGCTCATGAATGCATTTAAATAGAGCTTCGCCTCCATTCTTGAAGAGCTCAGCAGGTAAGCCATCGGCTCCTGCGGCTTTGTTGTTTTTAAGCCGAGCTATAGCTTTCAAGACTTCACTATGGTCGGGCAGCGGAACTTCAACGCTGTCGTCCAAAATTGGGGATTCCGGGATATCATCTCTATTGGCGGGATTGTTGTCGTCGTCGCCATTCAGAAGCCTAGAGAAGTGTTCCCTCCACATCATCAGTGTACTCTGGATATCTGTCACAAGATTCCCATTTTCATCCTTGCAGGAAGAGGCCCCGGTCTTGAAACCATCGGCCAGACGTCTTATTTTTTCGAAAAATTTTCGGACCTCATTTCTGTCACCATGCATCTCAATTTTCTCGCACTCACGCATTTCCGCTTCCCTTTTCTTTCGCCTGAAAATGCGTCTCTCTTCCCTCCTCTTCTCTTTGTATCGCTCCTTAGCAGCACGCGTTACAACCGACTGCAGGGTGGCTTTGTAGGCGGCGTCTTTTTCTGCAGTGGCGTCGCGACACTCTTGGTCGTGCCACTGCTTTCGGCGAGGGCGGTGATAGCCAATCACCTCTTCGGCAGCCATACGCATAGAGTGGGAAATATGATTCCCCTGCGCGCATTTATCGTCGATCGGAGGAGTGCTTTCTTGAAGCAGGAGTGAGAGTCGAGTAGCGAAGTCTTCGGCTGTTTGCTTTGATTGCAGCTTTTCGACGTCTAGCTTTCTCTGTGCTGGGTTGCGCGCATTCTTGGTTGCGCACAGGCGTGTACGGATCTTGGCTGCGACAAGATAATGATCCGAGTCTATATTGGCACCAAGGATCGTGCGTACATCTAAAACACTGGAAGAGTGCCTTCCGTCAATCAAAACGTGATCAATTTGGTTGCGCGTCTTTTGATCAGGAGACAGCCAAGTTGCTTTATGAATATTGAGATGCTTGAATCTAGTGCTACTAACAACCATGTTTCGCGCTGCGGCAAGGTCAATCAGCCTCATTTCGTTATTGGAGGTATTGTCGTGGAGACTGAACTTTCCGACTGTTGGACCAAAGATATTTTCTTTTCCCACCTTGGCGTTGAAGTCACCAAGCACGATTTTTATGTCGTGGCGGGAGCTGCGCTCATAGGCATCTTTAAGGCGCTCGTAGAAGCTGTCTTTGGTCTCATCGTCTTTGTCTTCTGTCGGAGCGTGCGCACAAATCAGGCTTATGTTGAAAAATCTTGCCTTGACACGGATTATGGCAAGTCGTTCGTTCACAGGTGTGAATCGCAGAACATGATGTCGTAGTCTCTTGCCAACCACGAATCCGCATCCAAATTCGTGCCTCTCCGCATGGCCGCTGTAGTAAATATCACAGAATGCTTGCCGTGAGCAACCCTGTCCTTTCCATCGCATTTCTTGGATTGCAGTGATATCAGCCTTGTATCTTTCTAAGATATCTATCAGTTGGATAGAGGCACCATCCCAATTAAGGGTTCGGACGTTCCAGGTGCATATCCGTAAATCATTGTCAGTTTTTCGTTTGCGGTAGTCGTCATCAGATTTGGGGATAATTTTTATCTTATTTCTTTTTCGTTTCATTGAAATTTGTTTTTACGTGGTGGGCATCAAACCCAACGCACAACCCTTTAAAGGCAGGGGGAGCACGCCGCTCAGATTAGCCGTCAAACTAACGGTTGCCAGTTTGCCGTTTCTAGAGGACACCACGCAGAGGTTTGAGTCGACTTGAGACGAGCTCGACATGGATAATGCTGGCCTCACCAGGTTGAGGCAGTCAGACACGTTGCCATGTGAAGATCGCCCCCTTGACCCTCACGCGTTGCCTTGTGAGGATCGTCCTGCTGTTTATAACTATGTCTCTTAAAATATCTAATGTTCTTGTCTAGATCTTACTAAATTATTATTGTGTATTTCATATAACTTATCATCTAGTTTTATAACGCTATTACATTTATTTTGCGAAATTATTTTATATGGGCCTTTATATGGCTTATCAAATTTTTTTTTTATTTTGTACTTTTAAATAAACATAATCACCTACATTAAAATTCGATTTATGTATATGTTTTTGATTATTACATCTTATATTCTTAGTTTCTATGAGGTTATTTCTAGCTTGTTCGTGTGAATATCTTAATTTACATTTTAATTCATTCAGATAGTTGTCTAAGTCATATATTTGTTCTTTGTTTGTCATTATTTCGCATGGTAATGCGCATAATTTTTCAAAAACTAATTCAAATGGTGAGTAATTTGTGCTGCTATGCGGCATCGAATTATAGCAATACGTATAATATGGAAGCCAATCGTCCCAATTATCTTTATCACCTACTGTCATTAAGTAATCGTTTAGTACTCTATGATTTCTTTCTATTGAGCCTAACGTTTCATGATGGAAAGGTGTCGAAACAAATTTATCTATATTCAATAATTTACATATATTCTTTAATAACTCGTTAGTAAATTCAGTTCCATTGTCTGTCAACAGTTTTCTGAAACATCCATATTTAAGAATACATTTTTCTACTATTGCTTTTGCGACTGTTATAGCATCTTTGCTTTCCAATGGTTATGCTTCCACGAATTTTGTTAATTCGCATTGAAGTGTCAATATATATCTGTAACCTTTGGATGGTCTTAGAGGACCTACAGTGTCAATCGTGATTGTTTCAAATGACGTGTTTGGAGTATCCGTTAATTCGAAATTTTCTTTAGTGTATTTAGTTATTTTTACTTTATTGCAAATTTCACAATTGTTAATAAATTTCTTAACCATTTTGTTCATATTTTTCCAGACAAACTTTTGTTTTAATTTTCCTATACACTTTCTGATACCACAATGTCCTCCTAACTTTGAATTATGATGTTCTCTTATTAACCTGTGCATTTCTTGTTCACTTTTAACCTGCCTTGGAGGTTCATATAACATTATTTTTAAACATTCATTATCTCTCTTATTCTTTTGCAGCTTATTAAATATATCTTTGAACTCACTTATGTTCACATTTTCAAAAATTTTACTATCTCTTGGAAGCGCTACCTTTTTTACATCTGCATTGTTTGTCATGAATATTAACTTCTTCAAAATCAATTTTACGTCTGATAGAGAATTATCGTTAAATTACACAAGTACAGTGTTTGCTGCTATATTTATTATAATACTTTTGGTACCCTTATATCTTTTTACATTTTTCTTGAATTCTAATTTCTTCACTCGCCTAGTGTCTGATATTGATACACAGTCCCAGATGTGAAGGTGATCAATCCCCACATTTGAGTCTAAGGCAATTGCACGGTTTTCATTTATTTCTTCATTTTTTTCTATTTTGTTCTCTTCAAAAAAATTTTTTTTTTTTGCGCGCGTAAAAACATTAACATCATGTTTTGGTATCATTTTTCTAAGTTTACTGGAATCTAATTGTATTCTGGAAAGTGCGTCCGCGTTGGTGTTCATTTTTCCTTGCTTGAATATTATCTCAAAGTCATAGTCCATTAGTTCAACCCGTATTCTGGTTAATTTTGATGAAGGGTTCTTATGCGTAAAAAGACTTACTAGTGGTCTATGGTCAGTGTAAACTATAAACTTTCTACCAAATAGGTAAGGACGGAAAAAGTTTATTCCCCAATGAATTGCTTATAACTCTTTTTCTATTATCGGTTTATTTAATTCATTTTTATTAAAGGATTTGCTCGCATATGCTATTGGTTTGTCTGTCCCTATTTCTCCTTGGGACAACACCGCTCCTATAGCATGATTTGATGCGTCTGTTGTTAAAATGAACGGTTTGGAAAAATTTGGATAACTGAGAATGGGAGGGCTCATGAGTTTTTCTTTTAATGTGTTAAAAGCTCTAGAGCATTCTGCTGTCCAGCTAAAAATCTGTTTTTTCTTTAGTAACTGATTCAATGGTTTAGCAATATCTGCAAAATCTTGAATGAACCTTCGGTAGTGGCAAAATGCAACAAATCTTCTAGTTTCATCTGCATTTTCAGGTACTGGATAGTTTTTTATTACTTCATATTTTGCTGGGTCTGTACGTACTCCATCTGAGGTAATAAGATGACCGAGATATACAACTTCTGGTTTTAAAAAATTACATTTCCCTGGATTGAGTTTCAGATTATATCTGCGTAGACGTTGAAAAACCCTTAATAAATTTTCATTGTGCTCTCTTAGATTTGAGCCGAAAACAATTACATCATCTACATATAGAAAAGCTGATGCTTGCAAACCACTTAATGCTATTGATAACATTCTTTGAAAACTGTTTGTTGAAATTTTTAAACCAAATGGTAGTCTTTTAAACTGATAATGTCCTTGATTTGTTGAAAAAGCTGTTACGTGTCGAGACTCTGTACTTAGTGGTATTTGGTGGAATGAGGTGGTCATATCAAGAGTGGAGAAATATTTTGCATTTCCTAGTTTGTCCAGTACGTCATCCAGTCTTGTTAGCGGGAATTTGTCGTCAACTATTTTTTTGTTTAAAGATCTGAAATCTACAACTAGCCTCCACTTAGATTTGCCTTCTTTGCCTTTCTTTGGTACTATAAGTAATGGGGAATTATATGGACTAGTTGATGGTTCTATTATGTCTTCTTCAAACAAATTTGAGACTTGTTTATCTATCTCTTCTAACTGTGTGTGTGGTAATCTATAGTTTTTTATGTATACTGGAGTTGTGTCATTTATGTCTATTTTTTGCTTATAAAAATTATTATTTGTTAAAATTTCTCCTTCTAAATGAAATATTTCTTGGAACTGTTAACATAATATTAATATGTCTTCTTTTGCTTTTTTATCTAGACTTTCAACACTTAATTCTTTTATTAGATCCCGTCGTCTTTCTTCATGATTTTGTTTGATTGAGTATGTGAATATTTCAAAGTCTCTGAGCGGTTGTATTCCTATAATAATATTGTCAATTGAAATTTCAGTGTCTTTCAGTTTAGTATTTTAACATGTTTAATACCGTTGGAAGGAACAATTGAGTTTGCTAAAAATACTCCTTTGCTTATTTCTTTGCCAACCACAACACTGTCACGTTCTTATTGAAATTCCACAGCTTGTATGGTTTCTGTTCTTGGAGGTATTGTAATGCTTCCAATGTTCTTTGTATTCATGTTCATTGGTAGTATTATCTCATCTTCGTTATAGCTAATGATTAAAACATAAGTTTCATAGTCAATTTTACAGCTGTATAATTGCAAGAAATCTCGCCCTAATATACCATTAGTTGATAAATTGAAATTGTCATCAATGACCTGAAATTCATGGTTTATTATTTTTGCACCTATTACTAAGTCTATCTTAGACGTTCCTTTGGAATAGATAGCTTTATCTGTAAACCCATTTATTCTACATGTATTATTATAATCTATTTTCTTTGAATAATTCTTTAAAATCGAAATGTCTGCTCCGGTGTCTATCAGAAAAGTGAATGTTCCTTTTTCGTCTTTTATTTGAAGTGTCACAAAATTTGTTGTGCACAATGTGCGTGCTAAATTTACCGTCTTTGCCGCACGAAATTGCCCCGGTTCGCTTGGCCGGGGAAACTTGCGTTTCCCGATTGGTTTTGTCCAACCCTTTGTCCGCTATTATGTCCAAATCTTTGGCCATTGTATTGTCTATTCCCCCTATTCGGTGTGTTATTAAACCTGTTATTGTTGTAATTATTCCTGTTATTTGTGTTTTGCAGCTGATAATTATTGTTGTTTTGGAAATTATTATTCTTATTATTAAACCGGTAACTGTTAAAGCTATTGGCTCTGTTATTGTTTCTGTTAGAGTTCGGTCTGTATCGTGTGGCTAAATGTACATTATTCTGTGTTGGCCTTGTTTCTGCTGCTGTAGCAATTTGTACTGCTTCATTAAACTTTGTGGCTCTTGAAGCTAGAACAACCGATTTAATATGGTCATTCAGTCCGTTTTTAAATGCACTCAGAGCGAGTTGGTCATTTAAAATTACTATTAGCTCTCTATTTGTTTCACCCTGTTCTTCTATCTGAATTTGATTTAAAGTGGCTATTAAAGATTCTATTCTTTCAACAAAAACATTGACACTTGCGTTCCCTTGATATACTCTTGATAATTCAACGTGAATGTTTAATGCATTTTTATTAGATTTGTAATTCTTACTCAAGATTGCTTTCAAACTTGCAATATGTTCAGGTTTGGAATCTGTAAGTAATTTATTCTTAACTTTGTCTGTTAGTTTTGTTGACAAAACAAAATTAACCAATTTAGCCTTTTCGTTATCATCCTTAAGCGAATCTCCGTAGAATTCTACCAAATTTAAAAATTTTGATAGATTTTTCTGTTCTCCGTCAAATTCGGGTATTAACTTTACCGCGGTTAATAAATCAAAGTTTGCCATTGCGGTTTCTTTTACTTTCAAAATCTTAGTATTTCTTGTTCTATATTATAAAGGTTATTATGTCCTCTTTCAGGCTTTTGATGCTAGTTGTTGGGTCACCAAATAAGGACCACCCTAATGCATTGACAGTTTTTGCATTTTCTTTTGTTCACTTTAAATTACGCTCTCAATACTTTGTAACTTCATTGAATCTCTTTTGTACGTATTGAATATTGAAATATATTTTAGTCTTGGATTGGCCTCTAACTTGAATAAACGTGTTCACTCAAATATAAACACAAAGGTTAGCTTTTTCGTGCTAGCTTTATTGCGGTCAGAAAAAAGCTTCTGATCCTACATTTTGGCACCCAACGTGGGGCACGAGTTTAATTACATTTCCATAAATCTAAATAATAAAAAAGGAAACAATTTCGTAGTCATTTTTAATATAAAGGTCAAATTCAATTATAAAACTGCTGCTCCAGTTTCAACGCAAAGAGGTTAGCCCTGGACTCATCAGTTCGTCGAAGGAAGCTTGAATACATGCTTTGGACAGAAAACGTCATGTTGAAGAAGTATCAATCAATTTTGCATATACAATAAATTAAATTTTGGTTAACTGTACCCACATGCAAAGCTTCTAGAATTTTCGAATCTATCGTCAAAAACATGTTCGCTTCTAAAATCAAACATGCAACGCTTCTAGCATCAAACATGCAACGCTTCTAGCATCAAACATGCAGAACTTCTAGCATCAAACATACTGCAACTTCATCTGATTGCCGCTCTACGCATCGTCATGCTTCTAACATCTTCGATTTCACTGCTTGTATCGACGCCTCTCGCCGTTGCCTCATTCATCGTCAACGCCACTGTTAAAATCGTTAACAGCTTCGTCTTCGTTACTCTCAACAATTGGTATTTTGCAGCCTGCATTTCTCGCGTTCAATAGTGACTTCTCAACTGTTGGACAAGTTCAATCAATCACGAGCAAACCAACGAACCAACACGCTCACGCAAATAAAAAATAAAAATCGTATCGCTACTGTCGTTGTTGCAGCATTGTCAGTCACTCGTTGCTTTCGCTGTTGCTTTGGAATTTTTGGATTGGAAAGTTGTGTAAAATTCTGCATTAAATTAATTTTGGTTTATTTCATTTACAGCAAACAATTTAGAACCTGTTACAACATAAGGAACTTTGTCTTGGAACATGGCTGAATCTGTTGAAGAGCTTAAACAGCAGCGAGCAAATACGAAAAAGAGTATCACTCGCATTAAAAATATGGTTGAGAGCAGCGCAAGGGGGGAAGGGAAAGCCTTGACAATTATTGAACTCAAATGTCGCTTAGGCATTGTTGAATCCTACTTCAAACAACTGCTCTCTTTACAAACCAGCATCGAAAAACTCGAACCAAAGGATTCTTCCCGCTCTGAACTAGAAGAGCTTTACATCACCACAAAGGTTGCCATTCAAGCGCAATTTAGTGATAGTGATAGTACATTGGAAGACACCAACAGCTCTAATTTGTTACCAGTTTTTCATTCGAAATTGCCTAAATTGAAGTTGCCTTCTTTTAGCGGCAAATACGCGGAATATAAAAATTTCATCGCCTCTTTTAATCAAATGGTTCATAGGCAAATGGGTTTTTCTAACATAGATAAATTCAATCATCTTCGGTCTTGCCTCTCTGGCCCAGCGCTGGAAACTATTCAAGCTTTTCAAATAACAAGTGAAATCTACCATAAGGCCTTGGAGCGGTTGCAGGAGAGGTATGATAACACAACCCTCATTTTCCTCGAAAATATTACATCGCTTTTTGATTTGTCTGCTGTTTCGAAATCACACGCTGCCAATTTACGAAGCCTCGTTGACAACGCTGCAGCTCTTTACGGCTCTCTTCGTTCGCTTGGCACTGAAAAGGAAATTTTGGAAGGTATGCTCATATACCTCGTCTTACAAAGGGCTGATGAAGAAGCAAGAAATAAGTGGAAGCAGTCGCTTGATTTCGCTCACTTACCAACTTGGGATAGCTGTATGAAACTTTTAGAGAGACATTGTCAATATCTCGAATCGCTTGATAGTACTCATTCTTCCTTTGCTGAGCCTCGCAAAGTTGATAAAAGTAGTAAAAAACAACCTAGTAAAGATCAGCAAAGGAGCTTTTCATTCGCTTGTACGAAGTCATTGTGCCCATTGTGCGCTAGTAGAAATCACAAAATAAATAAATGTGATCGTTTTAAATCTCTTAGCGCTTTTCAACGTTTCGATAATGTTAAGAAATTTGGCTCTATGTATTAATTGCCTTTCAACGGGCCATCGCCTATCAAATTGTCCATCTTCGCATCGCTGTAAGGTGTGCTCTCTCCTCCATCATAGTCTTTTACACCGATATAACAACTCGAATGACCCCGAAAATTCTGCATCAGATTCTTTGAGCTTGAATAAGCCAGCACCAGCAGTGTCATCGTCACCGCCGTTGACATCAAGAGAAGCAGCCGTACATACACATATTGACACTTCTTCAGTCGATAGTGTCATTCTC
Source organism: Pherbina coryleti (assembly GCA_943735915.1). NCBI lineage: Eukaryota > Metazoa > Arthropoda > Insecta > Diptera > Sciomyzidae > Pherbina > Pherbina coryleti. The sequence continues at coordinate 123,675,965 of OX030948.1, read as the reverse complement.
GCTACTGCTATAGTTTTAGTTCGTGATGCTTCTGGTTGTTACAAAACAGGCCGTGCGCTTCTAGACTCTTGTTCTCAGGTAAATTTAATAACTGATGAATTTTCTCAGAAATGGCAGCTATCAAGAGACAAGCAGAATATTTCCATCCACAGTATTGGAACTTCATCTACAAACATAAAATACAAGACTTCGACCACCATAAAATCTCGTGCTAATGGTTTTGAACTTCCGCTTGCATTTTGTGTGACGTCACATATTGCATATCAACCAGAAACAGAAATCGATGTCTCAACTTGGAATTTGCCGCCTAACGTTGTACTTGCTGATGAACAATTCTACAAATCTAAACGCATCGATCTGCTTTTAGGCACAGAGAGTTTCTTCAGCATTCTTTCTGTCGGTCAAATTAGGCTTGGAGAAAATCTACCTCTTTTACAAAAAACAACGCTTGGTTGGGTGGTCTCAGGCATATACCAGAGGTCCCAAACTGCACAACTATCAACATTTATGCTCGCAAGTGATGAATCATTGAACGAAAAACTTGAACGCTTTTGGACGATCGAAGAAGTTACAGCAGCTGCGGAAGTGTGGACTTGTGAGCAACAGCGTTGTGAGCTTGTGTTCACTGAAACAGTCTCAAGAAACGCCGAAGGTAGGATAGTTTTGAAATTGCCTTTGAAAGATGATCCGATTTGCCTTGGTAAATCGTACACTACAGCTATGCAACGACTTGTCGCACAAGAGCGTCGTTTAGCACGCTTGCCTGACCTCAAGGCACAATATGTCACATTTATGGAAGAGTATAAAACCTTAGGTCATATGAGTATGGTGAGTAATCCAAATTTAAATGAACCACATTATTACATACCACACCATTATGTTTTGAAGCCAACCAGCACTTCAACTAAATTGAGAGTGGTCTTTGACGCATCAAGCCGTACAACTTCGCAAAAATCTATTAATGACATTCAAATGGTTGGCCCAAATCTTCAAAATGAATTGTTCATTTTACTTTTGCGTTTTCGTCTCTTTCGTTATGCACTCACAGCTGATATTGTAAAAATGTACAGGCAAGTGCTTGTTGAACCACAAGATCGTAAATTTCAATATATTTTGTGGAGAGACTCGCCAGAAAAAGAAGTTTGTACATATCAGCTCAACACTGTGACATATGGAATGGCAGCAGCGCCTTATCTAGCAGTGCGAAGTCTCATCTATTTGGCGGAGCAATATGCCTCTAGTTACGAAGTTGGCGCTCGCGTTGTCAAAACATCGTTTTATGTAGATGACTTGTTATGTGGTGCAGATTCCAGCGCAGAACTATCCCGCATTCAGTACGAGTTGACGGAGCTTTTAAAACGTGGATGTTTTGAGTTAGCAAAGTGGCACTCGAATCACAAAGATTTCAGAGACGACAAAACCATAAAAAATATAAATCTCGATGATTCATCAATTACCAGCGCTTTAGGTCTAAGATGGGATCAAAATAAAGACAACCTCCTCTTTTCATTTCAGCCCATGCAAAATGCCATTAGGGCTCTTAGCACCGATAATTATTACAGCTAAAATAATTCTACAAGAGCTTTGGCTATTAAAATTGAACTGGGATGAGTCGGTCCCGCAGAACCTGCACTCGGCGTGGGCAAATTTTCTACATGATTTGTCGTCACTGAATTTGATATCTGTACCAAGATTTTGCCTATCCTCGAACGCTCAGTCAATCCATCTTCACGGATTTTGTGATTCTTCAATTCGCGCATACGGTTGCACTATCTACATTCGCGTAGTCGACACCTCTGGCAACGTTTGTGTTCGCCTTCTCACGGCTTAGTCTCGAGTCGCTCCCACAAAAAACAATCACTACCAAAACTTGAACTTTGTGGCGCGCTTCTTCTTGCACGACTCTACGATAAAATAAAAATAATCTTTCATAACTACAATTTCGATGCATATCTTTGGTCCGACTCTCAGATTGTTCTGCACTGTCTCAAGGCACACTCCGCTACGTTATCGACTTTCGTCGGAAATCGAGTAGCGGAAATACAAACTTTAACAGCTGATGCACACTGGAGACATGTACCAACAAGTCACAACCCAGCAGACATCGTTTCTAGAGGTAGCACCATAAAAAATCTTTCTGCCTCTATATGGTACTCAGGCCCTTCGTTTCTCGTCGAAGACATACACAATTGGCCCACTAACAAATGTGATAATATAGACATGAATGAAGTTAACAAGGAGAAACGGAAATCAACATTCAAGGTAACAACCTCAAACAATTATATCATTGATATCATTAACAAATACAGCTCTCACATGCGCTGCGTGCGTGTCATCGCATTAGTTTTTCGTTTCTATCGAAGACTCGATAAAAATCTACATGGCGATTTCGAAACAGCTTCCCTTTCCCCCCAAGAATTGCAACATGCTTTATGGAGTATCGTATGGAACATACAACAACAGCATTTTTTCGAAGACATTCAGTTGTTGAAGAATAACTCAATAACAAGTAGCGCGCTTAAATTTTTAAATCCGTTCCTTGAAGACACTAGTGGTTTTACCCTGCTAAAAGTCGGCGGAAGGCTGGAGCTATCAAATCTCACAGAAGGCCGCAAACACCCTATTTTGCTCCCCAGTAAATCGGATTTCGTCAAAAACTACGTTCGATATTTGCACCTCAAAAATTATCACGCAGGTGCCAAGGCGCTAGTTGCTCTCATCAGACTCGAATATTGGATAGTGAACGCTCGCGATTTAGCTCGGCGTGTCGTAAGAAGCTGCACCCACTGTGTTCGTTACAATCCAAGGCTGTTACAGCATATGATGGGAAATCTGCCCGTGGAGCGGCTCACACCATCACGTCCTTTCGCTCGTTGTGGCATAGACTTTTGCGGTCCATTCAATACCTATCTTCGCATCAGAGGCAAAACACCTTACAAAACATACGTCGCCATCTTCATTTGCTTAGCTACGAAGGCAGTCCATATCGAAGTCGTCTCTGATTTGTCCACCGATGCATTTTTAGCGTCGCTCAAGCGAATAATTGGCAGAAGAGGCTTGCCTTCCGACATCTACTGTGACAACGCAACAAATTTTGTTGGCGCTTGCAGCAAGCTAGCTGAACTCAAGGATTTATTCTTAAAAAAAGAAATTCAAGATTCGATAGTCAAGTATTGCTCTAATGAATTTGTAAATTTTCATTTTATTCCACCTAGGGCTCCTCACTTTGGTGGTCTTTGGGAGGCCGCCGTTAAATCCGCCAAGGGTCATCTCAATAGAAGTTTGATGAACGCCAGACTCACATACGAAGAATTGTCAACTGTTTTAATCGAAATCGAAGCAATCCTCAACTCTCGCCCCATATCATCTCTCTCATCAGATCCGAGCGACTACGAAGCATTGACTCCAGGCCACTTTCTCGTCGGTAGTTCTCTAAAATCTCTGCCAGAGCGTTCTGCACCAGATGACATCGACCATCTCGAAAAATGGGCTCGTGTAAGCGGCATAAAGCAACTTTTTTGGAAACGATTGCTCCACGACTACATAAATGAGCTACAAATGCGCACAAAATAGACGAAGGACCAGCCTAATCTTGAGAGTGGTACGATGGTGATTATTCATGAGGACAACGTCCCTCCACAGCGCTGGCAATTAGGCCGTGTTGTCAATTGCATGCCTGGAAAGGATGCTCGTGTCAGGGTCGTTGATGTTCGCACAAACAGAGGAGTTATTCGGCGCCCCATTCATAAGCTTGCCATTGTAACTGTTTGAAAGTTTGTCCTTTCAACGGGGCCGGGATGTTGGGTCACCAAATAAGGACCACCAATGTATTAGCATTGACAGTTTTTGCATTTTCTTTTGTTCACTTTAAATTACGCTCTCAATACTTTGTAACTTCATTGAATCTCTTTTGTACGTATTGAATATTGAAATATATTTTAGTCTTGGATTGGCCTCTAACTTGAATAAACGTGTTCACTCTAATATAAACACAAAGGTTAGCTTTTTCGTGCTAGTTTTATTGCGGTCAGAAACATAAATCTAAATAATAAAAAAGGAAACAATTTCGTAGTCATTTTTAATATAAAGGTCAAATTCAATTCTAAAACTGCTGCTCCAGTTTCAACCCAAAGAGGTTAGCCCTGGACTCATCAGTTCGTCGAAGGAAGCTTGAATACATGCTTTGGACAGAAAACGTCATGTTGAAGAAGTATCAATCAATTTTGCATATACAATAAATTAAATTTTGGTTAACTGTACCCACATGCAAAGCTTCTAGAATTTTCGAATCTATCGTCAAAAACATGTTCGCTTCTAAAATCAAACATGCAACGCTTCTAGCATCAAACATGCAACGCTTCTAGCATCAAACATACTGCAACTTCATCTGATTGCCGCTCTACGCATCGTCATACTTCTAACATCTTCGATTTCACTGCTTGTATCGACGCCTCTCGCCATTGCCTCATTCATCGTCAACGCCACTGTTAAAATCGTTAACAGCTTGTTGATCCTACACTAGTTTCTTCTTCTATTGTTTTTAAACTGTTTTGTGGTATTAGTCTGATTTTGTTTATATATTCATTTGTGTAAGTTCTATTTGGACTCTTTTTTAAAGTAGTTAATATTTTTTTTAATTTTATTATTTCGTTACTCATTATGCACAAAACTTACATTTTAATTCCGGCTCCTCAATTAAGAAACCTGTTTTTACTAAATTACAATTGCATTTGCTACATTTAAAACACTGTGAATGTCAGCTTTTCTTGTTATACTTAATATAAAATACTTTTCCTATATCTATTATTTTTGTCTTACAGTAAGCGCAATTTTCGCTGAACAATGGACCATAACATCCCCAGTACTTTGCATTAGTTCCAAATTTAATCATATTTAAACATTGTTTTTATTTAAATTTTTTTTTTTTTTTTTTTTTTTGTTTGTTTTTTTAGACAGTGTTGGTAATACTTCTAGTTAATTGTTTTTTGAGATAGTTCTTAAAATATGTTATTATCCACTTTATTATAATAAGTAACATAAAAATTATACAAATTATTCCTATCAAAGTGTTTATATCAGCGCTGTTACTGCTGCTGCCGTTGTTATTGTTGTTGTTGTTGTTATTGGTGGTACTCATTATTGTTTCTTTTGCCTTTGGGAGCACAATTGTCCATACCATTCCTTAGCTTTTTATCTGTTGTCTGGTTAACTTGATTTCCGCTTGTAGTTTCTTTTTGTTTTCACCAAAAGCTATTCCAGCTAATCTTTGGAGTTCAGGAAGCTGCTTTTTCAGTCTTCTCTGCTTTCCTCCACGCTTCTTAGGCTTATAAGTTTCTGCTTGAGTCGGTGCAGCAGTTGTTGGTGTAGATTTTTTTGTCCTTTTGATGTATTCTTTTAAAGAAATTGGCTTCGGACCAGCTGTTAGAGGCGTTGGAACGTACACTGGTGGTGTAGCTGCTTCAATGGATTGTGTTGGCTCGTATTCTTCTATCTTCATAGGCTGGTTTAATTCTTCAAATAACAGATCCAGCTCTTCTTTGTCAAATTTGTACATTTCTTTTTTTTTTTTTAATTTTTATTGGTCCCTGTGTTAAATTTTATTTCTATTGGTCCCTGTGCTGATTTGGCAGGATCGCCATGTAATATGTTTGTAAGAGAGTTGGAAAATTTGCCTTATGTAAAAAAAAAAGTTTTGCGCTGTGTCAATTTAAAACAAATCTTCACCGACACTACTCCATCTTTCCACCCTCCAACTAACTATCACCCTTCTTCCGAATCAACACAATGCTTTCGCATTTATAGGGGGCATCCCCTGAGCGTTGGTTTAGTCTAAAAAAAAAAAAAAAAAAAAGTCTGAATTCTTTATTAAAAAGTACTGGTATTTATACCAAGATTTTTGGCATTCTTGTTCTTACTCTAGTTAATGATACATATCTATAATTCTTAATACATATAAATATATTATTATAAAATATGGAAAAGTGTGACACGTGTAAATCGACCATCGGTGACCGATATTTTGAATAACTGCAGTTGACCGATATTTACAAATAGATGCAATGTAAACAAAACATTACATCAAACAAAAAGACAGTTATTGAGCCACATACCAATTCTGCTGTATTCAGCTCAAATTGCAATTCGTCACATTTAAGGTTGACGCTGCTAGTGTGTCATAACTATAAGCGACGGTCTTGGTTAGTCAGCATATGTTAGCTGCAGTTGAGAAGCATTTATACATTATGAATTACATGTTGCCTATATGTACACTACAATATTATTAATAAAACTAATTATAAAAACTATGAAAAAATTAAAATTATAAAAATTAAAATAATACAAAAAAGATACAAGATACTGTTTAAGATACAAAATACTTTGATACTCAGCTTAAGTTCCAGCGACGCAATCAATGCTCTCCTTGCTTTGAACTTGTTTCGCCTCACCATCACGGGTTGTTTTAACAAAAACATTTCCACGTAAGGAAAACACTGCTAATAACACTGCTTTCGTGTATATAAAGCGGCCCACCTCCCCTACACCCGATGTCAGTAAGCAGTAGCTTTCGCTTGTAAGTTTTGCGAAATGCAGAGACAGCTTTAAACAAATTATTGCGCTCGTATGCTGAATTAAGCTTGACAATAATAGTAGAGTTTTTATTGTTATTACTGGCTCTTAGTCTAAATATATTTCGCAGCCTAAGAGAGTTACACTGCAGTTTGGAGCATAATTTGTTAAAAATCTCACCAAGATTTTCTTTGTTTGTCATGGGAACTCCGTTAATTATGACATCACTAGAGACAGCAACATTCTCAAAAGATTCTTCTTTAGATTTGAGCTCTCTTAACTCAACGTCCATCGCAGATGAGAGGCAGGTTTCTCTATTACTGTTGATCTGTCCAGTTTCAATTTTGAGTTTAATCTCAGTGATGTCCTCTTTTAACATATGGAATTCAGCGCATGTCGCCTCTACCACCGTGACTCTGTCAATCACATTCCTAATTGTAGTCTTCATATTTGCCAATTCAGCTGTGACCTCACCAATTCTCCGCATCACCCTACCCTCCATTGCATTTATTGCTTCAGTTAGCTGCTCCACTATAGTTTCTCGGATGCAGCTCAGTTTGATGTTAAGACTTGCATCAGAGAGAGGTGTAGTTGCAGCCGATGAGTCATCCAATCTGGAGCTGCAATCAACGACTGGAGTTACAGGTTTACGCGTAGCAGCAGCACTTTTTTTAATTAAATTCGACATTTTATATTGCGTTTATTTTAATTTAAAATAGCAAACTTTTAATGTTAGTTTAAAGAAACCTTTTTGCAAGAACCGGCGGTTCACAGAAGGTGGTGAAACCTTATATATAGGACCAAAAATACCAACGAAAAAGCGTTAAATTGCCGACACCGAAAAAACACGTCTACTCGATTTGCATTGTTGATTATTTTTTTCAATAATGTAAAGCAAAAAGTAAGAATTGTTTTGAACCGATTCTAATGCATCGATGTGGACATTGTATTAAGGGTTCCATGTTACGGATGCATATTCAAGAATTGGTCTAACAAGAGACCCAGCAAAAAAGGCTACTGGTAGTTACCCGGTTAATTACCAGTTAATCTTTCGGATTTTACCAGTTACTTTTGTAAGAGCATCGGAAAAAAATTAACCGAAAGTTCCCCGTCGGTGTGAATATATATGAGACTTTGTATCTCCCTCCAACAAGAGCTTCAAATATACATTCGTCTCTTTCGCACACGTAAATAAGGTGGTGAATATCGTTTTCCCCATCATTGCCAAAGATGAGTCGAAGTTTTCACTATTTGTCTTAATTTTTTTTTAGCATTGAAACTTTCCAAATTTTGAGAATACATGTTTGATTTTTTTTTCGCTTGTTATTTGTAAAGAGTTTTCGTTGCTACTTGTTTTTTTATTCATTTTCTTTTTATTTTTAAAATTTTTACAAATTTCAGAAAATTCTTATCACCTTTTTCAAAGCACCAAAAAATTTTCTTGAAAAAGGCTGAAAGACTACTTTATCAAAAATAAAAATATGTAGTTTTCTTATTCAAATGAAGTGAAGTAAAATTTTTTTTTAATGTATTTGTGAAAAGCTGGAATTTTTTAGAAATTTACCAAAAGTGTTGGTAAAATCGGTTAGCGATGTTTTGCTGGGAAGGTATAAAGTATTTTAGTAGTGAAAAGATAGTTGAATTCTTTAGCCCATCTTTTAATGAAACCAAGGACACCTCTAGCCTTATTTGCCACCAAATTAACTTGAAGGTTTAAACGAAGTTCTGGATCCATAATTACACCTAAATCATTTATAGTGTAATTTATACTATTGGCAATTCGGCGTGAGAATGTCATTTGCTTACATTTTTTTAAATTAATTTTAAAAGGTTTAAATTACACCACTCAACTAGACTATTTAAATCCGATTGTAAGAGTTGTTGTTCTTCAGGCGATTTGTAAGTTGGGAAAAGTTTCACGTCATCGGCGTACATTAAGACGTTAGAGTGTTTTATTACAGAAGGAAGGTCATTTATAAACAGTAAAAATAAAACCGGACCAAGATGACTTCCCTGCGGAACACCAGATGTGACCAAAATATTTTTAACATAGAATTCTTATATTAAACTTTTTGAGAACGATTCCACAAGTACGAGTTAATCCAGTGTAATAGTTTGACGGGAAACCCAATTAGATGAAGCTTTTTCAGAAGAAGATAATGATTAACACAATCGAAAACTTTGCTAAAGTCTGTATAAATAACGTCAGTCTGTCGTCCTAAAGTAAAACCTTTGATGACACACGAAGTAAACTCCAAAGGTTAGTTGACGTAGGTTTTCCCTTTAAGAAACCATTGTAATGTTATTTGTTTGGAGAAAAAAAAATAATTAGTATAGTTTTAAAAGCTTACTAAGCTCTGTAGTGTTGGCTAAAAAGCCGCTCTTACATTGGTTTTGGTTTAGTTTATTTTGCAGCTAACCAAGCTACTTTTTAAGAAAAAAAAAAGAAAGACTTTTAAGTTTTTCTGTTTGTCTCTTTAAGAATCAGAATTATCGAATGCCTTTATTTTGGGATCGACTCTGCCTTTTATTGGCAAATCGATCACATTCCAATACATATTTCTGGAATTCTCTTTCCAGAAACTCTCTTACAAATATTTCTTACATTCTAATTGTAACATGTAAATATCTTAATTCTAAGTTCTCACCAATACATGAATCCCCATTCCTATTGGAATAATGAAAGAATTATGTAAACGCAGCATAATTCCTTTGTTACAAGCTTCTGCTTGGACTTTGAGTTTGCGAGCATTTACAATGTGTCAATGCTTCGCTTACTCATGACTTTGTTCACAAAAGTCTAAAGTTTCTGGCTGAGCGTGACTAAACGCTGCAGTGGGTCATTGGGTATTTTACAAACGTATACAAATGTATACAATGTTTATTAATGACTAAACTACATTGTGGTAGGTTAGTGTGTAAATTAAAGTGTGTGCAATAAGTACACTACACCCTTGCCCTTAAGAAAAAATTTATATTCGAATGAGTGTTCATGTATGAGGAGATAAATTTTTAAAATAATTGTGATGATCTAGTGGAAAATTAAATTCACTATTTTAGTTCTTATTATTATTTTTGGTAGACTATTTTAGATGTAAAATGTAGGATTAAAATATTACTTAATTCTTATAATTATATAAACATTTTTTTTTGTTTTTTTTTTTTTTTTTTTTTTTTTATAGTTCTTGTACATGAATAAAATATATGTTTTTAACTGTTAAATTTGAATGAATATTTTTATTTTTGTTCCCATAATAATAGTTAACTTATGTGTCTATTGTATATTTAATCAAGTTATTATTATGCATTTTCTTTATTTGTCCCTTAATTTCTATATAAGTATTTACTTCTTCTGTTTCAACTACTTTATATGGTCCATGGTAAGGACTTTGGTTTTTCTTTCTATTACCTAATTTTACTAAAACTAAGTCTCCTATTTCTACCTTTAACTTATTTGTTTTTATATTGCTATCTTTTTTTCTTTTGTCTTTTACATTGTTTATGAATTGTTTTGCTTTATCAATTGATGTTTTTAATCTTATTTTGAGTTCATTGGCATATGAGTCAATGTCATATACCGGTGTATTATTAATTTTTGTATCAGTTGGCATATATGGTAATTTGCCAAAAACTAATTCATAAGGCGAGTAGCCTGTGTCTATATTTGGAGAAGTATTGAAAGCAAAAGTGTAAAAAGATATCCACTTATCCCACTCATTATCTGTTGCAAAGTTAAGCATGTATTCATTGAGTACTCTATGGTTACGTTCTATGGTTCCTAATGTCTCGTGGTGGTAAGGTGCTGAAAATGTTTGTTTTATATCTAAATATTTGCAAATGTTTTTCATTAGTTCGTTTACAAATTCAGTTCCTCTGTCCGATTTTATAACTTTAAAAATGCCATATTTAAGAATGAAATGATTTACTAGTGTTGATGCAACTGTTGCTGCATCTTTGCTTTCCATTGGATAAGCCATGACAAATTTTGTCAGTTCGCATTGTGCTGTCAGTATGTATCTGTATCCGTTTGAAATTTTTAATGGTCCTACAGTATCAATTGCGATTACCTCAAAACTAGTGTTTGGTGTATCTGTAATAACTAATTGTTCTTTTGTTTGTCGTATCTGTTTATTTGTTAGACATTGCTTACAGTTTGAGACGAATTTCTTTACCATTTTAGACATATTTTTCCAAATATATCGCTGTTTTAATTTTAAAATTGTCTTCCTAACTCCTAAATGCCCTCCGCAAGGCGAGTTGTGATATTCTTCAATTAGCTTGTATTTTATTATATCTTCTTCTATTCTTTGGGGACTTTAATATATTAGTATATTTACTCCTGAGCGATTTTTCTTTATTTCATTATGTTGCAACATATTATACTTTTTCTTAAATTCATTCTTCTGCACGTGCTTAAATATTTCATCTTCTTCATTTAGCGCTAATTCTTTGATGTTTAGTTTGTGCATTTTTGATGATAGTTTCTCCAAAGACAAATCGAGTTTGTTTAGATTATCACTACATCTCACAAGTACTACATCTTTTAATTTAATTTCTATTTGGGTACCCTTAATATCGCTCTTTATTTCAAATTTTAATTTCTTTATATTTCTGACATCAGCTAAAGATGTGCAATCCCATATGTGAAGGTGGCCAGTCTTCTGTGGAAAGCTACAATTATCTTCTATTTCCTCTTTGTCTGCCATATTTCTTGCAGACATGCCCCTTGTTATTACTAAAGTCTTCTTCGCGGATTCATCGTTTGTTTTTGGTATCATTGTTTTCAGTAAGTCCGAGTCTATCTTTATCCTAGATAATGCATCAGCATTTGTGTTTATCTTGCCTTGCTTATAAACAATTTCATAATCGTAATCTGAAAGTTCTAAACGTATTCTCGTCAATTTAGAAGATGGATTTTTGTGAGAAAATAATGAAACTAAAGGTCGGTGATCAGTAACCACTATAAATTTGCGTCCAAATAAATATGGTCTGAAAAAACTAATTCCCCAATGGATGGCTAGTAATTCCTTTTCTATCACTGGTTTATTTAGTTCATGTTTGTTTAGTGTTTTGCTGGCATATGAAATTGGTAGATCGTTCCCTATATCTCCTTGTGACAGTACTGCACCTAATGCATAGTCGGATGCGTCTGTCGTTAAAATGAAAGGTTTTTCAAAATCGGGATATTGTAATACTGGTGGATGGATAAGTTTTTGTTTTAATGTTTCGAATGCATTTTGACATTCTTCTGTCCATATGAAGGGTTGTTTCTTTTTAAGCAAATTATTTAAACTTTTAGCTAAATTAGCAAAATTTCCTATAAATTTTCTATAATAATTACAAAATGCTACGAATCTTCGAACTTCATCAGAATTTTTTGGTATTGGATACAATTCAATTGTTTTATGCTTTGCTGGGTCTGTTTTAATACCATTTCTTGTAATTAGGTGACCTAGATATACTACTTCTGGTTTCAAAAAATGACATTTATTAGGATTCAGTTTAAGATTATATTTATTAAGTCGTTCAAATACATTTATGAGATTATCGTTGTGGTGTTTTAAACTACATCCAAAAACTATTATGTCATCGACATAAAGAAATGCTCTTGATTCTAAACCTGATAATGCTATGGTTAACATTCTTTGAAAACTATTGGATGAAATTTTTAGTCCGAATGGTAACCGTTTGAAATGATAATGTCCTTTTGCTGTTGAAAAGGCTGTCATATGTCTTGAGTTTTCATCTAGAGAAATTTGGTGAAATGAGCTTGTCATATCTAAAGTTGAGAAGTATCTAGCTCGTCCTAGTTGGTCTAATACGTCTTCTAATCTAGTTAATGGAAATTTGTCATTTACGATCTTTTTATTTAATTGTCTGAAATCAACTACTAATCGCCATTTTTTCGAATTATTGTCACTCTTTTTTGGTACTAATAATAAAGGTGAGTTGTATGCACTTGTTGAAGGTTCAATCAAGTCGTCATCTAATAATTTTTCAACTTGTCTATTTATTTCTTCATGTTGAGAGTGTGGTAGTCTGTAGTTCTTTATGTATACTGGTGTGTTGTCTGTTGATTGTAAATTTTGTGAGTAAAAATTGTTTACTGATAGTTGTTCATTGTCCAAATGAAAAATATTCTGATATTTTTCAAAAATTTTGAAAAGTGAAGTCTTTGCTTCATTGTCCATACCGTCAATATTGAGTACTTTTGTTAGTTCTTTCAGTCGTTGGTTGTCATTTGTATTTTGTTTTGATTGGATTCGTCTTACTATTGAATAATTTTTTAAAGGTTCCGTTCGAATGTCTACATTATCTATTATTGCTTCTTTATCGGTTGTGTTTAAAATTTTAATGTGACAGTGACCTATTGCAGGTGCAATTGAATTTCCTATAAAAATGCCTTCCTGTATTTCTTCACTTAAAATTACACTATCTTGGTTTAGCTTTAGATCTATAGCACATATTAACTCTGATCTTGGTGGTATATAAAATGTTCCTAGTTTTGATTGTTGGATGTTTATTGGTATAATTACTTCTTCTTCATCTATTGTCATTTTAATTGTGTGAGTTTCGTAATCGATAACGCACATATGTTGTTTAAGAAAATCTGTTCCAATTATTCCATCTGTGGCAATTGGAAAATCTGTGTCTACAACTTGAAAATAATGTTTCGTTATATTGTTTTCTATTTTTAATACTATTTCTGTTCCTCCTAATGATTTAACTTCTTCTTTTGTAATCCCTATTAATTTGCATGTGTCGTATGTTAAAATTTTCTGTTGTTCAGGTAAAACTTGTATTTTGCATATTGAAATATCTGCTCCTGTATCTATGAGAAATGTTAATTTGTTTTTTGAATTATTACATTCTACCGTTATATAATTAGTTAGTTTGTTTGTAATATTGAATATTTTTAATGGTTTCCCGGAGGTGCATTCCGTGTGTCCTCCGGGGCTTGTGCGTTTTCCGAAGCATTTACTATATTAACTCGTCTGTAACTTCCTTGAGTGTTTCTGTTGTTGTTATTATTTCTTTTATTTCTATTGAAATTTTGATAGTTTGAACCTCCTCTTTGATTGTTGTATGATGTTCTATTGTAATTGTTTTCGAAAGATCGATTGTTGTTAGTTTGGTTGTAATTTTGCCTAAAATTTCGATTATTTTGGTACCTATTTGAATTGAAATTAGTGTTTCTATTGTTAAATCTATTATAATTAAATTGTCTGTTGGAATTTCCTCTAAAATTATTATTCCTTGGAAAAACTCTGTTTATGTTTAAAAGTTGTGAAGCGTTGTTTTGATTTGAGTCGTTTTCTAGTTCTGATGCTATATTTACTGCATCTGTAAGTGTCTGTGGTTGTGCTGCATATACAGTCGATTTATACTTTTCATTCAAACCATTCTTAAAGACTGTGAGTGCATATTTGTCATTCATTTTCATTATAACTTGTTTTTCTGTCTCAGTCGCTGTTGTAGATAACTCTTTGATTTGCATATTGCTTAAATCGCTAATGAGTGTTAATATAATTTCATTAAAATTTTGTATTGAACCTTTTTGTGTCAAATTTGACAATGTTGTGTGGATAGTAGGAATACTTTTGTGACTTTTATACCTTCCTTCCAATTTTTCTGTTAGTTCAATGAAAGTTTTTGGTTCAGATACCGCGCAAATCGATGTTTTTACACTATTTGACAGTTTGACATTGCAAATGAACTCGATTAATGACTTTTTACCTTCTGTATTTAATCCATTATGGATTAATTCCGATATTTATAAAAATGAAGATAGTTCTCTATATTGCCCATTAAATAAAGGTATTGCCTTAAGGGCCAATTCTAAATTAAAAGTAGTCATATTTACTTCTTGTTTGTTTTCTTTTGGATTTTCTGCTTTATTTTGCAACTGTTCTAGCAGTTGTTGTTTAATTTCTGTATATGTTTTATTGAATTCTATTTTCAATGCATTAGTATGTGATTCGTCGGTAGTGACAATAGCAAGTGATGCAAATTCTTCTTTATATTTTTCTATTGACTGTAATTTTTGTAGGATGGTCTCATAAGAGTATCCCCGTACCGAACTTTTCTTTAGATTTGTAAGTATAGCTAATAACTTTTCTATTACCGTCTCCATTTAATTATCTGTTTATTAATTTGCAAATTTGTCTATCATTCTTAATGTTTCTTCTGTAGTGTCAGGGTTAGTTAAATCGTTAATAGTTGGTGCCCTAGTCATACCTATATATTCCCAAAATCTAGTAAGAAATTGTAGTTCCTTAATTAGGTCGCGTGGTTTTGGTATTTGTAATACTTCATTAGTTTTTAAAGAATCTAGTGGTTTTTTTTTTTCTATTTGTTCTTGCTTTCTTTTTTGAAAATTCATTGTGTTCATAAAATTTAAAAATGGCTTATTTACATTTATGATTTTATTCTTAATATTCGTAATTTTTATTTATACATTTATACTGTTTTTAAACTTGAGTTGATACATTTTTATGCAACTGCTTCTGTACATATTTCTTATAATAGCTATTTATTTTAAAAATCATTAATATTGTTAAAATTATTACTACTACATATAAAAGATTGTGGTCGGTCACCACGATGCTGCTGCTAGTAACATTATTTAATAAATTTGAATTTTCGGATTTCTTGCTTTCCGTATTTCCCATTATAAATTTAACTTATGAAATTTTTATCATTAATATTTTTCTTGCCTAAATTGTCGTTCTTTTAATTTCTCTAATTTTATTTGATTTTTAAAATATTGTTTCTTTTCTTTATCGTATGTGATGTTTGCTATGCGATGTAGCTCGGCTATCTTCTGTCTACTTCGCACTCGTCGTCCAGCTCGCTTCCTTTTTGCTGATTTTGGTTCTTCTGAAATTTTACCTATTGTGTTCTGGTGTTTTCTCCGGTATTCTTCGATATTTATAGGTTTCGGACCAGCATCCTTAGGAGTTGGCTTGTATTGAGCTGCATTTACTGCTGTTGGCTCTGGTACGTACTCCTCTTGCTGTTGTTCCTTTACCAGATCCTCCCACTTTTTGAATATTTTGTTTATATTTTCTTGACTGTCAGTATTCATCTATATTTATTTTTTTTTTGTGGGGTCGTCCGCAGGATCGCCATGTAATGTTATTTGTTTGGAGAAAAAAAAATAATTAGTATAGTTTTAAAAGCTTACTAAGCTCTGTAGTGTTGGCTAAAAAGCCGCTCTTACATTGGTTTTGGTTTAGTTTATTTTGCAGCTAACCAAGCTACTTTTTAAGAAAAAAAAAGAAAGACTTTTAAGTTTTTCTGTTTGTCTCTTTAAGAATCAGAATTATCGAATGCCTTTATTTTGGGATCGACTCTGCCTTTTATTGGCAAATCGATCACATTCCAATACATATTTCTGGAATTCTCTTTCCAGAAACTCTCTTACAAATATTTCTTACATTCTAATTGTAACATGTAAATATCTTAATTCTAAGTTCTCACCAATACATGAATCCCCATTCCTATTGGAATAATGAAAGAATTATGTAAACGCAGCATAATTCCTTTGTTACAAGCTTCTGCTTGGACTTTGAGTTTGCGAGCATTTACAATGTGCCAATGCTTCGCTTACTCATGACTTTGTTCACAAAAGTCTAAAGTTTCTGGCTGAGCGTGACTAAACGCTGCAGTGGGTCATTGGGTATTTTACAAACGTATACAAATGTATACAATGTTTATTAATGACTAAACTACATTGTGGTAGGTTAGTGTGTAAATTAAAGTGTGTGCAATAAGTACACTACACCATGTTGAGGGTGGAAATGGAGGAAGATACGACGTGGAATATTTGATCAGTTATAATTTTCTCAAATAACTCAGGGATTGCGTTTAGTTTTGCGATACCTCGGTAATGAGAAACATCAATTTTTGAGCCATATTTATGAAGAGGTATTATATAAGATTTTCTCCATATATAGGGAAAATGACCATTGTGCAAGGATGTGTTACAAATTTTTTATAGGGGAGAACACAAACTAATAGAGCAATGTTTTAAAATGCAGCTCGGGATTTCGTCAGGACCAGTCGTAAAAGAAGATTTAACTTGTCGAAGGTAATGCATAACTATATTAGAATCTATTACGGGGGTTTCAAAAGAGTTAACTGTTGGTAGGTAAGGATATTCAAGACTCATGCTAAATGGTATATCGGAGTAGGTTGTTTTAAAGAAGTTTGCAAACATGTTGGAAACTTCGATGTCGCAAGATGCTTCTTCATGATTGAATTTCATAAGAAGTGGGGAGCTGGAGGTTTTCCTTATCCTTACCTACGTATTTGACGTTATTTGATTTTTTTAAAAAAATGCCAAAAATATGACGGTGTGCAGGATATCACCAGTCTCGAATATCTGAGGAAAAATTAAAAAAATCAAATAATCCTTGGTGATTGCCTGAACTAGGATAATTTTTTTCCTCCGAAAAAAAAACAAAATGGCGGGAATTTGAAAAAAAAATCGATTTTTCAGTCGGTTTTTTTTAAAATTTGTAACCTATAGGCCCCCTTATGTTTGCTGCCATTGTGATAGAATTAACGTTTTGAGTGCAATATTTGGACTCATTACACCATAGCCGCTATAGTTACGTAGATTTTCTCTTATATACATATAGTTATAAAACCTCCCCCAAAACAAATTCCTAGTTGCGCCTCTGGCAGAGTAGCATTGTTTATTTAATAGTTGATATCTGTAACGACAAGAGGAATAGCAAGCGAAGTCTAAATTAGAGCCTGACTTTTTATATTTCTTAAATAAGCGATTTTTGGAATTTTTTAAAGACTTATGGCCATATTTTGTAAAACACACGCAATCACGTCACTTCGGGTTTTCTTATCTGGTAATATATTTTAGTAGAAAATTTTTGAGTGAGAGGGAGACTTTGTTTTACTTCATATGAAAAAGGCATTGTCAGACTGAAAATCTTAACGTAAGTGACTGCGTTCGTTTTGCAAAATATGGCTATTAAGCTCATTTGTTAACCAAGGAGGGTTTAAAGGTTTGAAATTACTTTTTTTTTTTTGGCACAGATAATGAGAAACATTTTTGCAAGGTATCATTGAGAAACTGTACTGAAGATTCGACATCATAAAAAGAGTACGAAGACTTATTATTTAAAATTGGGGACCAGTCAATCCGCGCGAGAAGAACATTAATAATTAATTGTCATTTTTGTTGGCAAGTAATATTGTTATTTCAAGAGTTGGACGATAATCGTCTTCCGGACAAGAAACTGGGTTCAAGCGACGGAGATTTCCGGAAGTGCATCTGTCTACAAATACAAGGTCAAGAGATCTATAATTTTATTAAGAATATTATTAACCTGCTGAAAACAAAGATCGGAAAACTTATCTAAGAAATCATTTATCCAATCAGAGGCAGAAATAGGAGTAAGAAATGCGGAATCATCGGGAATACTCCAGGACCCGGAAGGTTAGTTGAAATCACCTAATGCAATAATAGTATCCATATTTTTAAACATATTATGGACGGTTCCGATGGCATTAATATGGTTTTAGTAAATCTTTAAATCACTTTTAGGTGGAATGTAAGAGCAAGTAAGAAAAATAGTATTATTATTTACTTTAACTGTAACACAAATAGACTCCAGGTCGTTGGTGCCAGGAATTGTTAATTCCTCAGAAGCAAGCGTGTTATGGAAAGCTATCAGAACGCCACCACCGATCTTGTCATAGCGCTCTTTACGAAAAATTTGGTACGTATTGCACATTATTTCAGAATTTAAAACGTTAGAGCGAAGTCAAGTTTCAGTAAAAATTATAAAGTTATATTCAAAATCAAAACTGTTAATGAAAATATCGGAAAGTTGAGAATTGAGACTTCTAACGTTTTGAAATACAAGCTCTATTTTAGACTTGTGATTTTTTAATCGTTTTTGTATGGCACTGAGGACAATTAGAAGGACGAGGCAAGTGTACAACATTTGCAATACGCGGTTTGTTTTTGAATTCAAAGTCATGAACAATTGTATTACGGGGCCAAAAGTTTACATCTACAATAGTATTAAGTAAATTTTCCGGAACAGTCAATCTAAATGAAGTAGTCAGTCTCGTATTTAAATATTTGAATTTTGGGATCGAAAGAGGCATACCACTCAATCTACTTGATCAACAGTCAATCTAAAAGAAGTAGTCAGTCTCTTATTTAAATATTTGAATTTTTGGATCGAAAGAGGCATACCACTATTTAGCTATGAATTAATAAAAAATTTTATATCATTTTCAGTTGTATCAGCAGCTAAGCACGAGACAAAGATTGCTTTAGTTGGAGGAATTGCGATTAATGGCTTAGGCGAAATAGTAGCAGTAGTAATCGGGATCCGTTGAGCGTTAACAACTGAGGTTGCAAAAATAGGAGTTTCCACAGTAGGACGAGCATGTAGTGTGCATATAGGCAACATGTAATTCATAATATATAAATGCTTCTCAACTGCAGCTAACATATGCTGACTAACCAAGACCGTCGCTTATAGTTATGACGCACTAGCAGCGTCAACCTTAAATGTGACGAATTGCAATTTGAGCTGAATACAACAGAATTGGTATGTGGCTCAATGACTGTCTTTTTTTTGATGTAATGTTTTGTTTACATTGCATCTATTTGTAAATATCGGTCAACTGCAGTTATTTAAAATATCGGTCAACAATGGTCGATTTACACATGTCACACTTTTCCATATTTTATAATAATATATTTATATATACATATTAAGAATTATAGATATGTATCATTAACTAGAGTAAGAACAAGAATGCCAAGAATCTTGGTATAAATACCAGTACTTTTTAATAAAGAATTCAGACTTGACTTAAACCAAAAATTATGCGTTAGTCGCTGTTGATTTATTTCAAGTTCTCAAGTGGGGCATTCTGATGCTCTGAATTGTCGGCAAAGCCTTGCTGCGTTAAATAAATAAGGCGAATTTTCCAACCCTCTTATAAGCATATTACATGGCGATCCTGCCAAATCGGTACAGGGACTAATAGAAATAAAATTTAACACAGGGACCAATAAAAAAAAAAAAAAAAAAAAAAAAAATGTACAAATATGACAAAGAAGAGCTGGATCTGTTATTTGAAGAATTAAACCAGCCTATGAAGATAGAAGAATACGAGCCAACACAATCCATTGAAGCAGCTACACCACCGGTGTACGTTCCAACGCCTCTAACAGCTGGTCCGAAGCCAATTTCTTTAGAAGAATACATCAAAAGGACAAAAAGATCTACTCCAACAACTGCTGCACCGACTCAAGCAGAAACTTATAAGCCTAAGAAGCGTGGAGGAAAGCATAGAAGACTGAAAAAGCATCTTGCTGAACTCCGAAAATTAGCTGGTATAGCTTTTTATGAAAACAAAAAGAAACTACAAGCGGAAATCAAGTTAACCAGACAACAGATAAAAAGCTAAGGAATGGTATGGACAATTGTGCTCCCAAAGGCAAAACAAACAATAATGAGTACCACCAACAACAACAACAACAACAATAACAACGGCAGCAGCAGTAACAGCGCTGATATAAACACTTTGATAGGAATAATTTGTATAATTTTTATGTTACTTATTATAATAAAGTGGATAATAACATATTTTAAGAACTATCTCAAAAAACAATTAACTAGAAAAGCTGGCATTCACAGTGTTTTAAATGTAGCAATTGCAATTGTAATTTAGTAAAAACAGGTTTCTTAATTGAGGAGTCGGAATTAAAATGTAAGTTTTGTGCATAATGCGTAACGAAATCATAAAATTAAAAGAAATATTAACTACTTTAAAAAAGAGTCCAAATAGAACTTACACAAATGAATATATAAACAAAATCAGACTAATACTACAAAACAGTTTAAAAACAATAGAAGAAGAAACTAGCATCAAAAGCCTGAAAGAGGACATAATAACCTTTTATAATATAGAACAAGAAATACTAAGATTTTGAAAGTAAGAGAAACCGCAATGGCAAACTTTGATTTATTAACCGTGGTAAAGTTAATACCCGAATTTGACGGAGAACAGAAAAATCTATCAAAATTTTTAAATTTGGTAGAATTCTACGGAGATTCGCTTAAGGATGATAACGAAAAGGCTAAATTGGTTAATTTGGTTTTGTCAACAAAACTAACAGACAAAGTTAAGAATAAATTACTTACAGATTCCAAACCTGAACATATTGCAAGTTTGAAAGCAATCTTGAGTAAGAATTACAAATCTAATAAAAATGCATTAAACATTCACGTTGAATTATCAAGAGTATATCAAGGGAACGCAAGTGTCAATGTTTTTGTTGAAAGAATAGAATCTTTAATAGCCACTTTAAATCAAATTCAGATAGAAGAACAGGGTGAAACAAATAGAGAGCTAATAGTAATTTTAAATGACCAACTCGCTCTGAGTGCATTTAAAAACGGACTGAATGACCATATTAAATCGGTTGTTCTAGCTTCAAGAGCCACAAAGTTTAATGAAGCAGTACAAATTGCTACAGCAGCAGAAACAAGGCCAACACAGAATAATGTACATTTAGCCACACGATACAGACCGAACTCTAACAGAAACAATAACAGAGCCAATAGCTTTAACAGTTACCGGTTTAATAATAAGAATAATAATTTCCAAAACAACAATAATTATCAGCTGCAAAACACAAATAACAGGAATAATTACAACAATAACAGGTTTAATAACACACCGAATAGGGGGAATAGACAATACAATGGCCAAAGATTTGGACATAATAGCGGACAAAGGGTTGGACAAAACCAATCGGGAAACGCAAGTTTCCCCGGCCAAGCGAACCGGGGCAATTTCGTGCGGCAAAGACGGTAAATTTAGCACGCACATTGTGCACAACAAATTTTGTGACACTTCAAATAAAAGACGAAAAAGGAACATTCACTTTTCTGATAGACACCGGAGCAGACATTTCGATTTTAAAGAATTATTCAAAGAAAATAGATTATAATAATACATGTAGAATAAATGGGTTTACAGATAAAGCTATCTATTCCAAAGGAACGTCTAAGATAGACTTAGTAATAGGTGCAAAAATAATAAACCATGAATTTCAGGTCATTGATGACAATTTCAATTTATCAACTAATGGTATATTAGGGCGAGATTTCTTGCAATTATACAGCTGTAAAATTGACTATGAAACTTATGTTTTAATCATTAGCTATAACGAAGATGAGATAATACTACCAATGAACATGAATACAAAGAACATTGGAAGCATTACAATACCTCCAAGAACAGAAACCATACAAGCTGTGGAATTTCAATAAGAACGTGACAGTGTTGTGGTTGGCAAAGAAATAAGCAAAGGAGTATTTTTAGCAAACTCAATTGTTCCTTCCAACGGTATTAAACATGTTAAAATACTAAACACTAGGGACACTGAAATTTCAATTGACAATATTATTATAGGAATACAACCGCTCAGAGACTTTGAAATATTCACATACTCAATCAAACAAAATCATGAAGAAAGACGACGGGATCTAATAAAAGAATTAAGTGTTGAAAGTCTAGATAAAAAAGCAAAAGAAGATATATTAAGATTATGTGAACAGTTCCAAGGAATATTTCATTTTAAAGGAGACATTTTAACAAATAATAATTTTTATAAGCAAAAAATAGATATAAATGACACAACTCCAGTATACATAAAAAACTATAGATTACCACACACACAGTTAGAAGAGGTAGATAAACAAGTCTCAAATTTGCTTGAAGAAGACATAATAGAACCATCAACTAGTCCATATAATTCCCCATTACTTATAGTACCAAAGAAAGGCAAAGAAGGTAAATCTAAGTGGAGGCTAGTTGTAGATTTCAGATCTTTAAACAAAAAAATAGTTGACGACAAATTCCCGCTAACAAGACTGGATGACGTACTGGACAAACTAGGAAATGCTAAATATTTCTCCACTCTTGATATGACCAGCTCATTCCACCAAATACCACTAAGTACAGAATCTCGACACGTAACAGCTTTTTCAACAAATCAAGGACATTATCAGTTTAAAAGACTACCATTTGGTTTAAAAATTTCAACAAACAGTTTTCAAAGAATGTTATCAATAGCATTAAGTGGTTTGCAAGCATCAGCTTTTCTATATGTAGATGATGTAATTGTTTTCGGCTCAAATCTAAGAGAGCACAATGAAAATTTATTAAGGGTTTTTCAACGTCTACGCAGATATAATCTGAAACTCAATCCAGGGAAATGTAATTTTTTAAAACCAGAAGTTGTATATCTCGGTCATCTTATTACCTCAGATGGAGTACGTACAGACCCAGCAAAATATGAAGTAATAAAAAACTATCCAGTACCTGAAAATGCAGATGAAACTAGAAGATTTGTTGCATTTTGCAATTACTACCGAAGGTTCATTCAAGATTTTGCAGATATTGCTAAACCATTGAATCAGTTACTAAAGAAAAAACAGATTTTTAGCTGGACAGCAGAATGCTCTAGAGCTTTTAACACATTAAAAGAAAAACTCATGAGCCCTCCCATTCTCAGTTATCCAAATTTTTCCAAACCGTTCATTTTAACAACAGACGCATCAAATCATGCTATAGGAGCGGTGTTGTCCCAAGGAGAAATAGGGACAGACAAACCAATAGCATATGCGAGCAAATCCTTTAATAAAAATGAATTAAATAAACCGATAATAGAAAAAGAGTTATTAGCAATTCATTGGGGAATAAACTTTTTCCGTCCTTACCTATTTGGTAGAAAGTTTATAGTTTACACTGACCATAGACCACTAGTAAGTCTTTTTACACATAAGAACCCTTCATCAAAATTAACCAGAATACGGGTTGACCTAATGGACTATGACTTTGAGATAATATTCAAGCAAGGAAAAATGAACACCAACGCGGACGCACTTTCCAGAATACAATTAGATTCCAGTAAACTTAGAAAAATGATACCAAAACATGATGTTAATGTTTTTACGCGCGCAAAAAAAAAAATTTTTGAAGAGAACAAAATAGAAAAAAATGAAGAAATAAATGAAAACCGTGCAATTGCCTTAGACTCAAATGTGGGGATTGATCACCTTCACATCTGGGACTGTGTATCAATATCAGACACTAGGCGAGTGAAGAAATTAGAATTCAAGAAAAATGTAAAAAGATATAAGGGTACCAAAAGTATTATAATAAATATAGCAGCAAACACTGTACTTGTGGAATTCAACGATAATTCTCTATCAGACGTAAAATTGATTTTGAAGAAGTTAATATTCATGACAAACAATGCAGATGTAAAAAAGGTAGCGCTTCCAAGAGATAGTAAAATTTTTGAAAATGTGAACATAAGTGAGTTCAAAGATATATTTAATAAGCTGCAAAAGAATAAGAGAGATAATGAATGTTTAAAAATAATGTTATATGAACCTCCAAGGCAGGTTAAAAGTGAACAAGAAATGCACAGGTTAATAAGAGAACATCATAATTCAAAGTTAGGAGGACATTGTGGTATCAGAAAGTGTATAGGAAAATTAAAACAAAAGTTTGTCTGGAAAAATATGAACAAAATGGTTAAGAAATTTATTAACAATTGTGAAATTTGTAATAAAGTAAAAATAACTAAATAAGCACTTCCATTGGAAAGCAAAGATGCTATAACAGTCGCAAAAGCAATAGTAGAAAAATTTATTCTTAAATATGGATGTTTCAGAAAACTGTTGACAGACAAAGGAACTGAATTTACTAACGAGTTATTAAAGAATATATGTAAATTATTGAATATAGATAAATTTGTTTCGACACCTTTCCATCATGAAACGTTAGGCTCAATAGAAAGAAATCATAGAGTACTAAACGATTACTTAATGACAGTAGGTGATAAAGATAATTGGGACGATTGGCTACCATATTATACGTATTGCTATAATTCGATGCCGCATACAAGCACAAATTACTCACCATTTGAATTAGTCTTTGGAAAACTATGCGCATTACCATGCGAAGTAATGACAAACAAAGAACAAATATATGACTTAGACAATTATCTGAATGACTTAAAATGTAAATTAAGATATTCACACGAACAAGCTAGAAATAACCTCATAGAAACTAAGAATATAAGATGTAATAATCAAAAACATATACATAAATCGAATTTTAATGTAAGTGATTATGTTTATTTAAAAGTACAAAATAAGAAAAAATTTGATAAGCCATATAAAGGCCCATATAAAATAATTTCGCAAAATAAATGTAATAGCGTTATAAAACTAGATGATAAGTTATATGAAATACACAATAATAATTTAGTAAGATCTAGACAAGAACATTAGATATTTTAAGAGACATAGTTATAAACAGCGCTATAGATTAAAAATAGATATCAAATGACATTTATTTGAATTTTAAGAAATGTAAACAAATATCATTATTTTTTTGGGGGAAGGATGTAGTGTGCATATAGGCAACATGTAATTCATAATATATAAATGCTTCTCAACTGCAGCTAACATATGCTGACTAACCAAGACCGTCGCTTATAGTTATGACGCACTAGCAGCGTCAACCTTAAATGTGACGAATTGCAATTTGAGCTGAATACAACAGAATTGGTATGTGGCTCAATGACTGTGATGTAATGTTTTGTTTACATTGCATCTATTTGTAAATATCGGTCAACAATGGTCGATTTACACATGTCACACTTTTCCATATTTTATAATAATTGTGAGGATGCAATATCGCAGACGATATTAATCCTCACAAAATTATAGCATAATATGTAAATGAATATGAATATGATTATGAACATGAATATTAATATGAATATTGAATGAATTCCATACATAATGGTCGCTTCATCATTTCATTTAGCAACATCAACATGAAACCCGCAACACGCACTCTGCAACATCATCATGAAACCCGCAACACGCACTCTGCAACATCAACATGAAACCCGCAACACGCACTCTGCAACATTAACATGAAACCCGCAACACGCACTCTGCAACATCAACATGAAACCCGCAACACGCACTCTGCAACATCAACATGAAACCCGCAACACGCACTCTGCAACATGCGTCTGGCAACGGACTTTACGAAGAAGAAGAACACAAGCAACACAAAGAAAAGAGTATAAAAGCCGCTGCACATGCGCAATGAAGTCAGTCTGCGGAGTCGTGTGTTGTACGCAAGGTCTCTTCTGACTAGTAGTTTAGCATACCCGAAAAGCGTTGTACACTTCGAGGCGTTATCAAGTATTTTATCTAGCTTATCTTTAGTAT
This sequence comes from Pherbina coryleti, assembly GCA_943735915.1. NCBI lineage: Eukaryota > Metazoa > Arthropoda > Insecta > Diptera > Sciomyzidae > Pherbina > Pherbina coryleti. The sequence goes on along the minus strand of OX030948.1, from coordinate 123,650,073 downwards.
ACCCGAGAAGCGATGTACACTTCGAGGCGTTATCAAGTATTTTATCTAGCTTATCTTAGTATACCCGAGAAGCGTTGTACACTTCGAGGCGTTAGAAAATACCGTATCTAGCGTATCTTTAATATACCCGAGAAGCGTTGTACACTTCGAGGCGTTAGAAAATACTGTATCTAGCGTATCTTTAATATACCCGAGAAGCGTTGTACACTTCGAGGTGTTAGAAAATATCGTATTTAGTTTATCTGGAGCATACCCGAGAAGCGTTGTACACTTCAAGGTGTTAGGAAATAGATATAAGTCAGTACCCAAAGAGGGTAATACCCTTCTGGGAGTTTATTTTAAGAATAGATTTAATCCTGAATTAATAATAAATGAAATAATCTACTCAAAATTAAACTCAAATCTTTTTTTTCTTTTTTGTAAGAACCTTTGGACCAACCGCTGGGTATACCCCAGCACTTAGGTAACCGAACAGAGGGTTCGTTACAAATGGCGCCCGAGCAGGGACTCTGGTAAAGAAACGAAAATCCACAGCATAACAAATCTACAATAATAACATATAGAACACTGAGTGAAGACTTTCTACAAACCCCAAAATGCCTCTGAAAACATCATGGGTATACTCCCTTCGTAAGGAAGAACTTCAGGCATTCGCCGAGGAATTCTCTTTTGACGCCGCCGGAACAGTCGACGAACTACGAAAGCGCTTTGCACAATTAATTTCCGAAACTGAGGAAAAAACCGATGTGGGACAACGTCTGTTAGAACTAGAGCTAAAGTACTCTAGAGTCCCTCACCCAACTTACCACAGATCAATATCGGCTCCGCAGAAGCCCAAAAAAATATTTTTATGGCGTCCCAAAACATGGAATCACGCCAAGCAACATCGGAACAGGAATATCCGTCAGTCATCGATCAGGTAAGAAAGTGGTCATTCAAATACGACGGTGGAAAAGAACCACTAGCCTTCATCGAACGGGTCGAGGAACTCGCTGAAGTGTACGGATTGAGCAAAAATCTACTACCAAGAACGATGCCGGAACTCCTTAAAGACAAGGCTTTGATATGGTTCCGCAATAATAATCGACAGTGGCGGAACTGGAGTACATTTAAAGAAGATTTTTTACAGTTCTTCTTGCCCATAAGGTACTTCGAACAGCTGGAAGATGAAATCCGCCAACGGTACCAACATCCTAGAGAGCCATTCAAGGATTACTTAATCTCCCTCCAGAACTTGATGCGACATGCACAGTACACTGAGGAACAACAACTCGAAAGACTATATCGAAATTGCCATCAAGATTATAGATTGTATGTGAAACGCAGGGATTTTGGTAACCTAAATGAATTGATAAAACTCGCTGAAGATTTCGAAAGTATTCAGGCGGAATCACGCCAAACACGACCACCAATACCGAGACCTAGAGAGGAGAGACATCGAATGATCGTGCAAGATGGCCCTCAATTAATCAATCCCCGCACTGCTTGCCGCCGCTGTGGCCAAGATGGTCATAGTGTCCGCGAGTGTCGAAATGCACAGGTTATGTTTTGCTGGGAGTGCGGTCGACGTGGGATCCTTACCGTTAATTGCTGCCGGTACTCACAGGGAAACGCACAGGGTTATCGTCGGGAGCGAGGCCAGACGGAAACCCAAAATCAACACTCTCGCAACTAAGTCACGATTCCACACATATTTTCGCGATGGTTATGATCGGCACGACCCAAGTGAAAGCAACCATCGACACAGGTGCCACAAGAAGCTTTATCAGTGAAACCTTAACAAACAAAATATCAACAGCACAACAAAATCTAAAGGAAACGCAAATAACAGTACGAATGGCAGATAGTTCCACTAGGGAAGTAAATAAAATATTAATAGCCGATATTACGCTCGGCTCCAAGAAGCATCAAACTTCATTGGTTGTTCTTCCAAAAGTCATAGATGACCTCATTCTCGGCATGGACTTCTTGATAGGCATTCAAGCATCTATTCAGTGTGGCGGGTATTCAACCACGCTGCGTTGGCCAAATATCTCATCGAAAAAAGGAAACACTGATGAAACACCCTGCTGCACCGTTATTCGCGAAGGAAACCGTAGTGACCTCAACAAAAATCTCCACGGCTTGTCAGAAAAAGAGATCGTCGAACAGTTTTTAGCAGGAGAACTGAGCAAATTTAATAGAGTTGAAGGTGTTTGTAATATTACAGCGCATAAAATTATAATGAAAGATGATCGTCCAATCAAACAACGCTACTTTCCACGGAATCCGGTCATGCAAGCAATTATAAATAAAGAAGTCGACGAACTGATCAGCAAAGGGTGTATTGAACTTTCACACAGCCCACACAGCGCACCTATCGTTTTGGTGAAAAAGAAAACGGGAGCATGGAGACTATGTGTGTACTACCGACAACTCAACTCACGTTCTGTACCTGACGCTTACCCACTCCCAAGAATACACACGATTCTAGATCGCCTCAGAAGTGCCAAATATATAAGTGCATTGGATCTCAAAAATGGCTATTGGCAGATTCCAATGGAAGAAAACAGCAAACAATACACAGCATTCACTGTACCAGGGCGTGGCTTGTACCAGTGGCGGGTTATGCCTTTCGGTCTACATTCCGCACCAGCCACATTTCAGCGAGCGTTAGATCAGGTCATTGGACCCGAAATGGAACCCCATGCGTTTGCATGCCTCGACGACATCATCGTTATCGGATCCTCTCTGGAAGATCACATGAAACATCTTAAAGAAGTTTTTCGAAGACTACGGGCAGCGAATTTAAATATCAATATTGAAAAATGCGAGTTTTTTAAGACAGAACTCAAATATTTAGGGCACGTAGTCAGTAATGAAGGTATTCACACCGATCCAGAGAAAGTAGCAGCCATAAAAGAATTGAGACCACCAGAGAACGTTAAAGAGCTCCGTCGCTACTTAGGAATTGCGTCATGGTACTGTAGATTTGTTCCTGAATTTTCAAGCATAGTACAACCACTCACCACTTTACTACGGAAGGGCAAGCACTGGAAGTGGACGAAGGAACAGCAAGAAGCATTCGAAACCCTGAAAACACGTTTAACCGAGGCACCCGTGTTGGCATGCCCGGATTTTACACAGAAATTCACACTGCAGACCGATGCTAGTGATTACGGTCTAGGCGCCGTACTTACCTAGGAACACGACGGAATAGAACGAGTGATAGCGTACGCCAGCAGACATTTAAACGGAGCAGAAAAGAACTATTCGCCAACGGAGAAGGAATGTCTGGCTATAGTATGGGCCATCCGTAAAATGCGACCATACCTCGAAGGATACCACTTTACAGTGATCACGGACCATCTGTCACTTAAATGGCTCAATGCAATCGAGAGTCCTTCTGGACGTATAGCAAGGTGGGCACTCGAGTTGCAACAACATACGTTCGACGTACAGTATAGGAAAGGAAAACTCAACATTGTAGCAGACGCGTTGTCAAGACAACCATTGGAAACTCTTCGTAAAACAACGCTCGAAGAAAACATAGAACCCAGTTGTAACTGGTTAACCAAAAAGAAGGCTGAGATTCAACAAAATCCAGAAAAATTCTCAGACTTCTTAGAAGAAAATGGTCAACTGTATCGCCATATTCCCCAACATTCCAACGATGAAGACTGTGCCCCGTAGAAACTGCGTTCCGACTTCACAACGACAGAGGGTCTTGAGAGAAAATCATGACGATCCTACTGCAGGCCACATGGGTATTCGGAAGACCATCGCTAGGGTAGCCAACCGATACTATTGGCCAGGGATGTTCCGCGACGTTAGTAAATACGTCCGAAACTGTGCATCTTGTCAAAAGTTTAAGCCATGCCAACAAGCAGCAGCCGGTAAGATGCTAACACAAATCGCCGAGGAACCATGGGCAATGTTATGCGCCGACTTTGTGGGCCCACTTCCAAGATCAAAACATGGTAATAACATGCTTTTAGTGTTCTTTGATCGTTTTTCCAAATGGACGGAAATTGTGCCACTTCGGAAAGCCACTACCGAGTCACTCAAGAAATCCTTCAGAGAAACGATATTGGCGAGATTTGGAGTACCAAAAGTATTAATAACTGATAATGGAACTCAATTTACCAGCAAGGCATTCCGCAGCTTTTTGGAAGACCTAGGAATCAAACAACAGTTCACAGCGCCATATACTCCGCTGGAAAACCCAACAGAGCGTGCCAATCGAACAATAAAGAGGATAATCTCACAACTCATAGGCGAAGATCAACGAAAATGGGATGATTTACTCCCAGAAATATCTTTAGCCATAAATACTAGCGTATCCGAATCTACAGGTTTCAGTCCCGCGTACCTAATCCAAGGTGGAGAGCCACGGCTGCCGAACACTCTATTTGATCAACACACTCCAGGAACCGGACAGGAAACTCATACACCCGCGAGAAACATACACGCTTACAGGAAGTCTTTAAAATTGTACGACGTAACATGGAACGTGCCGCCCAAGACCAGGCCAGACACTATAATCTACGTTGGATTGGAGAACAAGTCCTTGTAAAGGAACACCATCTTTTAAAAGCCATCGACAACTTTGCAGCCAAACTAGCACCCAAATACGATGGACCGTTTACCATAAATGGATTTATATCACCCGTGATCATGCAGCTACAGAGATCAGGAAGTAATCGTATCCGTACAGCTCACGTAAACGAAGTCAAACGTTATTATTCTAATGATAAATAAAATTTCTTTGGGTTAGAAAGGGGGGGGGTGTGAGGATGCAATATCGCAGACGATATTAATCCTCACAAAATTATAGCATAATATGTAAATGAATATGAATATGATTATGAACATGAATATTAATATGAATATTGAATGAATTCCATACATAATGGTCGCTTCATCATTTCATTTAGCAACATCAACATGAAACCCGCAACACGCACTCTGCAACATCATCATGAAACCCGCAACACGCACTCTGCAACATCAACATGAAACCAGCAACACGCACTCTGCAACATCAACATGAAACCCGCAACACGTACTCTGCAACATCAACATGAAACCCGCAACACGCACTCTGCAACATCAACATGAAACCCGCAACACGCACTCTGCAACATCAACATGAAACCCGCAACACGCACTCTGCAACATGCGTCTGGCAACGGACTTTACGAAGAAGAAGAACACAAGCAACACAAAGAAAAGAGTATAAAAGCCGCTGCACATGCGCAATGAAGTCAGTCTGCGGAGTCGTGTGTTGTACGCAAGGTCTCTTCTGACTAGTAGTTTAGCATACCCGAGAAGCGTTGTACACTTCAAGGCGTTATCAAGTATTTTATCTAGCTTATCTTTAGTATACCCGAGAAGCGTTGTACACTTCGAGGCGTTATCAAGTATTTTATCTAGCTTATCTTTAGTATACCCGAGAAGCGTTGTACACTTCGAGGCGTTAGAAAATACCGTATCTAGCGTATCTTTAATATACCCGAGAAGCGTTGTACACTTCGAGGCGTTAGAAAATACTGTATCTAGCGTATCTTTAATATACCCGAGAAGCGTTGTACACTTCGAGGTGTTAGAAAATATCGTATTTAGTTTATCTGGAGCATACCCGAGAAGCGTTGTACACTTCAAGGTGTTAGGAAATAGATATAAGTCAGTACCCAAAGAGGGTAATACCCTTCTGGGAGTTTATTTTAAGAATAGATTTAATCCTGAATTAATAATAAATGAAATAATCTACTCAAAATTAAACTCAAATCTTTTTTTTCTTTTTTGTAAGAACCTTTGGACCAACCGCTGGGTATACCCCAGCACTTAGGTAACCGAACAGAGGGTTCGTTACATAATATATTTATATGTATTAAGAATTATAGATATGTATCATTAACTAGAGTAAGAACAAGAATGCAAAGAATCTTGGTATAAATACCAGTACTTTTTAATAAAGAATTCAGACTTGACTTAAACCTAAAATTATGCGCTAGTCGCTGTTGATTTATTTCAAGTTCTCAAGTGGGGCATTCTGATGCTCTGAATTGTCGGCAAAGCCTTGCTGCGTTAAATAAATAAGGCAAATTTTCCAACCCTCTTATAAACATATTACAATTGAAACAGCTTGAGCATAAAAAAGAACAGGTTGGTTAACTGGTATGGATGGTGCTAACATTGGCAAGGAAACGGTCTATGGTACATTTGGAGCAGATATAGAGGCAATCGTATCAGTACAAATATCCATATCGTCCGCAATGTCACGTTCAACAGGTGGTGGTATTGGTGGTGTCGAGATATTTTTCGGCTTATTGCGTATATTCATGTATTTATTTTTACGCTTGGGTGAAGGAATTGGCTCATCAATATATTTACACTCATCGAAAAGTGTTTGCTACTTTAAAAATTTTGCAGAAAGCAAAGAAAGTTCCCTACTTATTTCAGAGAAACCCTGCTTTCTCTGCTCAAAAAGCTTATAAAAGTTGATATCACTCAATCTGCACTTCTCACATCACCAACGCAACCCTTTAACTTCTTCAATAAGGTCTGCAACTCGACCCATTATGCCCACACATTTGGTGCGAACGATATTATCACATAGCCAACATGTTAAAACCGCTCAGTTTCACCCTTAGTGGAACAGCCAAGCTTAGAACAGAGAACATTTATTTTAATTAATAAATAAAAAGACCAAAAAGTAGCAAAAATAAATAAAAGTAGTAAAAATATTAGAAGTAATTAAGGCCCCTATTAGGTACGACAACTCAACTTAAGTTGAGTGTGTAATTTGTAAATTTGTATTGTCTATTACACATTTGAGGTACATACGTGCCTGTCGTCTTACAAGTATGTATCCCAGAGATGTGTATGTATTTTTTGTGGTATTAGGTTTAACAATGCAACTCTGTGTCGAGTGTAAAAATTATCAAAAACTTACATCTGCTTTGAGCTAGTTGTATAGCGCCTTTTTCATACGAACTTTTTATTTGTTTATTGTTTTTTGTTAATTGAGTGAAAATGGATAAAAATACGTAAGTATAAATAAAGTATAAATACATATGTTATGTATATGCATATATTATTATCCATATCATGTATATATTATTTTATTACCCAGCGGGAAAATAAAAAGCGCTCATAGAAATAGCGCATTTTATGCGCTTACTTTGAGGATGCGCTTTTCAGAGTTCAGAGTTGTGGAGCTCATATTTTTATATACATTTTTTTATGCGCTTCTTAAATGCAGCTAAAAAATCGTTTCGAAAGTGCTTCAGCAAATAGTTAAAAAAGCTCTTTTATGTGTAAGCCCAAGGAGCGCTGTGTTAAAAAAAAAAAAAAAAATAGATAAAAGCAAAGCGAGAAAATTTTATTTTTTGTCACATGCGAGGATTGAACTCAACTGCTGGCATTCCAGCAAAATTTCTTTCCACTTTGCTTTTTCCTTGCTTTACTACTTGTGAACAAAATACATATACACAAAAATTGAAATTAATGCGAACATCTGACTCATTTCAATGAAAGTGTCAAAATTTCGGTGTAGTCATGCTCCAATAGACAAAGCAATTTTACACCACAGCTCAACTGAAAATGTATGTTATACATAATATGGCAAAAAAGTTCAGTTGAGGTGTCTTAAGTCACGTCAACTTAAGTTGAGTTGTCGTACCTAATAGGGGCCTAATAAATAAAAATACAACCAAAAAAGTAGTAAAAATAAATAAAAGTAGTAATAACAATAGTACTAAGCAAAAGTAACAACTTGAAGTGATGGCAACCCCGATCAATACAGTGAAGTGCCTAGAATGCCTTAGTATGTATCGGGTTAGGTGCCACATTTTGGCACCTAATCCGCCATTAGGATTATTCCAGAACGCAGCATGTTCGTGATGACCAGATTTCGCACAACTAGATTGGGCAAACGTTCAACAGCAACTAACTTCTTGTTGCTCACAAAAACAATCAATGCTACAATCTCGTTGCACTTCCCCTTTTTTATCTGTCGCTCACGACCATACTCGGCAAAGTTTCACTCACTCGCCTCGTTCTCTCTCATCACACAGTCACAAGTTCTGACTCACAACGACCATAGTACAATAAGGAAGGCAGTTCACTGTATTTGTTATAGCCCAGCTACACTTATTTCTCATTATATTTCTCTCGTTTACAGTTATGTATGTGCTACACAACTTTTACAATGCATGTTTGAATCATGGTATAATAATACAAATACGTTGATGTCTAAATGCTACAACTGTAAGCGCTACATATGGCATTATGCGACACGGCTTTGCTGACTAACACACGTCCTCGGGTGTGTCTACAAAAGAAAAGAGAAAAAATTTACTTAACATATAACATTGAAAACAGATTTAATTAATTTTTTTTTTTTTTTATAGTAATAATTAACACTTTATCTTCATTTTATGCAGACTCATTATCAGTGACGGAGACTTCTTTTTTTTTTGTAAATTCTCTAAATAATATTATATTTCCAGGGACAGCTCTCACATATTGATCCATTGGTGCACTCGACTATTTACTTGTTATCATTACAACACACCCTTATGGGCTCTTGATGTATTTTTACAACATTTCAACACCGACGTCTCTTTCAACGCCTTCACTTTCAACATTTTCATTTTCAATGACGCCTCTTTCAACGACATCTCTCGCAATGACTTTTCTTTCATCATTTTCATTTTCAATGACGCCTATTTCATCTAATCTAACTTTGTTTGGTGTCTCTCCTCATTTTTAAGCAAAACATAGTCACCAATTTTATACTTAATAACTTTCTCCTTATTTTTGTCAAATCTTATCTTATCATATAAAGCATTGCTTAGAATATTATCCCTGGCTCGATCTCTTACGTAATTTAAATCAACATCGTTTTCTTCTTCACAAATTGGTATTAAGCCAATGTTCGTGCCACCTTTCCAATAAATAATTCTAATTTGCTCACTTTAGTAACACGATTGACCGTACAATTCAAAGCCAGTTGTACTTCGTACAGGGCATCCTGCCAAGACCGTTGACTTGTTTCAGCTGCTGTCAACAAACTTTTCAAGGTGCTCATGACTCTCTCCACTTGACCGTTGACACGACTGGCTCCCGTTGCAATCAAATGCAAGACTATTTTTGGCGAAGAAACACCTAACCTGATCGGCAATTATGCGTGTGGGCACACCGAACAACGATATCGAGGACCTACAGGCTTTAATGCAATTCACAGCATCAATATTGACACTATGATATAAGTGCACAAATTTAGTATAAGCATCTATTTGAACTATGACATACTCTTTAAAATCATTTTTACCACTAAGCTTACCCGTTATAAAGGGTGATTTTTTTGAGGTTATGATTTTCATGCATTAGTATTTGACAGATCACGTGGGATTTCAGACATGGTGTCAAAGAGAAAGATGCTCAGTATGCTTTGACATTTCATCATGAATAGACTTACTAACGAGCAACGCTTGCAAATCATTGAATTTTATTACCAAAATCAGTGTTCGGTTCGAAATGTGTTTCGCGCTTTACGTCCGATTTATGGTCTACATAATCGACCAAGTGAGCAAACAATTAATGCGATTGTGACCAAGTTTCGCACTCAGTTTACTTTATTGGACATTAAACCAACCACACGAATGCGTACAGTGCGTACAGAAGAGAATATTGCGTCTGTTTCTGAGAGTGTTGCTGAAGACCGTGAAATGTCGATTCGTCGCCGTTCGCAGCAATTGGGTTTGTGTTATTCGACCACATGGAAGGTTTTACGCAAAGATCTTGGTGTAAAACCGTATAAAATACAGCTCGTGCAAGAACTGAAGCCGAACGATCTGCCACAACGTCGAATTTTCAGTGAATGGGCCCTAGAAAAGTTGGCAGAAAATCCGCTTTTTTATCGACAAATTTTGTTCAGCGATGAGGCTCATTTCTGGTTGAATGGCTACGTAAATAAGCAAAATTGCCGCATTTGGAGTGAAGAGCAACCAGAAGCCGTTCAAGAACTGGCCATGCATCCCGAAAAATGCACTGTTTGGTGTGGTTTGTACGCTGGTGGAATCATTGGACCGTATTTTTTCAAAGATGCTGTTGGACGCAACGTTACGGTGAATGGTGATCGCTATCGTTCGATGCTAACAAACTTTTTGTTGCCAAAAATGGAAGAACTGAACTTGGTTGACATGTGGTTTCAACAAGATGGCGCTACATGCCACACATCTCGCGATTCTATGGCCATTTTGAGGGAAAACTTCGGAGAACAATTAATCTCAAGAAATGGACCGGTAAGTTGGCCACCAAGATCATGCGATTTGACGCCTTTAGACTATTTTTTGTGGGGCTACGTCAAGTCTAAAGTCTACAGAAATAAGCCAGCAACTATTCCAGCTTTGGAAGACAACATTTCCGAAGAAATTCGGGCTATTCCGGCCGAAATGCTCGAAAAAGTTGCCCAAAATTGGACTTTCCGAATGGACCACCTAAGACGCAGCCGCGGTCAACATTTAAATGAAATTATCTTCAAAAAGTAAATGTCATGGACCAATCTAACGTTTCAAATAAAGAACCGATGAGATTTTGCAAATTTTATGCGTTTTTTTTAAAAAAAAAGTTATCAGGCACTTAAAAAATCACTCTTTATCAATGTGAATAGTATGCCATGGGCTACTCACTTTGGGTATAGGGTGAAGCGCTGCTTGAATCTTACCTGAATGTGGCTTAGATAATTTACATGTTATGCAGTTGTCCACAAATTTGCGAACATATTTGGACATATTGTCCAAACAACTCTATTGAACAAATAATCATAGACTTTGTCGAGAGTTTTCTCCCAACCCAGATGCATAACTGCTTCATGGACATTATTTATTATCGGCCACCTAAAAGGCCTAGGAATTACAGGTAAACACCGTGTTTTGCCATTTCTCTGAATCTTACGGTAAAGAGTTCCCGACCGCAATTCATGTGTCCTTGCCATGTCTTCTGCAAATGCATTATTATGTAATTTGGAGACAATAGCGGATATTTCTTGATCTCGTTGCTGTTCAGCAATAAGCCAGTCAACGGAAATGTCTGTCATATTGATACGCTTTTCAGGGATCTTGTCAACCGGTTGAATTTCTATTGATAAAAGGTTGCGGGAAAAGAAATCTACATGAGCCATACGTTTTACCTCTCTATACTCCACTTCAAATTCAAAAGACTGCAAATAGGCCCACCAGCGATGGACTCTCGGTGTTAGGTCCATTTTGGTACGAGAAGACTTTAAGGAATTGCAGTCTGTGAATACCACAAACTGACGGCCCTGTAAGTAGTGATGGAAATGCTTTATAGAGTTAACGACAGCCAATGTTTCCAACTCATACGAATGATATCTAGATTCAGCTTGAGAAGTTCGCTTGCTGTAATACTCAACAACATGAGGTTTGTTGTTTATTTTATGCAACAAAATTGCACCATAACCATCAGAACTGGCATCAGTATGCAACTCTATAGGATATTGAGGGTCAAAAATTATAAGCACTGGTTTGTTGGTCAATATAGCAACAACTTTTTGTCGTATTTGCTCATGTTCTAAAAAAAAATAAATAAATAAATAACTGGTCATTTCAGCCCTTGAAAGGACTTTGACCTAGCTTCTTATGATCAATTGTGTTGTGCGTGTTATTAAGTTTGTACACAATTGACCGAGAGATGGACCTACAGGCTTAACGCCGACTCCGAACGGCGATGAACAGAATGTTCTTATTCTCAAGAAGCTTTACATGGCATTTTTATTACTCTCTGAGGTTTGCCATTGTCTGCAGAGAGGTGGCGACCGTACAGAAAAATTATTTTAATTCAAATAATTTTCTGTCGCTGCTGGGGTTCGAACCTGGGTTTCCAGGTTCTTTGACATAGCGGCCACGCATTTTAACCAACTACGCCACGGACGCCACATTGCTCATGTTCTAGTTTCCATAAAAAAAACAGATTTATCGGATGTGAGAAAATAAAGGGGTTCCATTAGCTGAGAAAATGTTGGCACAAATTGTCTGAAATAAGATGCCAAACCTATAAATTGCCTTAGCTGTGTGACGGATTGGGGATGAGGCAGATTAGTTAATGCCTGAATTTTACGTGGATTTGGTTGAATTTTGCAAGCAGGAATTTCATATCGTAGATATTCAACGCTAGATTTAAGAAAAGAACATTTGGTCACATTAAAAGAAAATCCAGCCTTATACTATGTTCAGACTGGGAGCTAAATGCGCATTTAGAGCTTAATTCGCATTTATTTCCTTAATGCTTCTCTAAATGCGAATTTACCCATATAAAATTCTGTCAAGTAAATTCACATAAATTCTACTTCAAATGAGCATTTAGCAGTTTGCGACCCTGTTTCGAAGTTCGAATACATTTTACTCGTTTGTTTTGACAGTACTCGTTATTAAATTCAATCAGCTGTTCGCCATTCGATTGATAAACTTGAACAGTTTTTGTTTTTCTTTTCTTAATTTTATTAATTAAATACACAAAAAAGTCCTGTTCAAAAATAAATAAGAAGATTCCGTTGGTGAAAACCGATTGCAAAGGACTGGCCTGAAAACAACAAATTATAGAAGACGTGCGCCGCTGCGTGGGAAAACATACTTGTCTTTAAGGTGCAAAATATGCACAATAATCTGCTGAATGATCTACGACAACAATGGAAAGCAAACTCATGATTTCTCTTTGGTAAAAATCATACCATGCAAATAGTTTTGGGACGTAACAAAGCTGAAGAAGTTGAAACAGGTTCCCACAGGCTTTCCAACAGACTTCGCGATAGGATGGACTGCCACTGAAACGCCAAAGCAAGAGGTGACTGGACAAAATATTACTGAGCGGTAGAATATGCTCGCAGTGTTTTTGTAGCCACAGAAACTGTGGTATTAAAAGGAGGTCCACCCGAAGATTTTGCACACTCACTGGAACTACATTTGCTTTCACTGTGTATGCCTACCAAATTGCAAAGAGAATTCTAGCGTTCTATAGTGACTACACCGTGCGCGAAGAAGGAAAAGTATTGACACCTGCGCAGGCTCGCATACTCAAGCTAATTGCAAATCATATAAAAAAATTGTTTGGGTTAATTGTGAGTTTTATTTAATTTGTCAATGATACATTTGTTTAATTATTAATAAAGTTGTTTATAAATATATTCAAACAAAAATAATAAATGTTTACAATTTTCCGAAAACTTTCTGGTTCGTTCCTGCAATCATATTTTTGTTAAAATGTCAGCATTTTCACAACAGAAATAATATTAAGAAATATGTCAATTTTAATGCGAATTAAGGGCTTCTTCATAGTTTGAACACTTGACATTTGTAAGAATTTTCGAACTTCTAAATGCGCATTTAAAACTCAGTCTGAACATAGTATTAGACAAAGTATCTAGAACTATTTGTAATCTTTCAAATGCTTCTTCTTTTGTTTGAGAGACAATCATAATGTCATCCATATAAACTATGACAAATGAAGAAGCAAGCCACCTAAAGCGTTCATTATCGAACGTTGAAAAACGGACGGTGCGTTTTTTAGACCGAATGGCATGACTAGGAATTCGAACTGCCCGTCAGGTGTAACAGTCTTTTCAACAGAATTTGGGTGTATAGGGATTTGATGAAATCCGCTTGCCATGTCCAAACAAAAAAAATATTCTGCTCCGCGCAGCCTAGCAATTTGATCTAAAATCAATGGCAAGGGATATTTATCTGAAATCGTATTGAAATTCAACTCGCGATAATCTACGCAAAGGCGATCAGTCCTATCTTTCTTTTTAACAAGCAACATGGGGCTTGCATAGGGAGAACAGCTGGGGGGAATGATCTTAAATTCAATCAACTCTTTTAAAGGGTTCGCCAAATAACTTTTTTTTTTGAAAATGCTATAAAAAACTACTGAATATTTTCTCAAATTTCTTTTTTTATTTGAATGTACAATCCTTCCGGTTAATAATGGAAAATAATATTATTAAAATGGCTGCCTCGGCTGGCCATGCCATCTGAAAATATGAGTTTTTTGGCAAAATCGGCATCTTCTGTAAGTCGATCGCAGGCCCACTCAGCGAAGCGAAAACGCATTGGATGGTCAGTTGGCTTCAACTCCTGAGCCAATTGAACTTTGTATGGCGTCATACCAAGGTCTTTATGCCAAATTCGTTTCAACGATGTCTCCGAAATGTTCAATTGTTGAGAACGACGGTGAATTGATGCTGATGCCGCTTCACACTTTCTGCCACAGCAGCAATATTCTCGGGTGTACGCACTGTTTTTGGATATTCACGCTTTGGTTTATCGATGAGGATGTCAGTTTCTTTCACTTTTTTCACAAGATAATGAACATACGGAGCTTTTCACGGCCAATCATCATATCATGTTTTAAATAACTATCCAAAACTATATGAAACAAAACTTCCAAAGAATAATTACTTATAATAATATTAGACAAAATTTGTGCAGTACTAAAAACAGTCGAATTTCCAATCCCTTTCAAAATTATAACCTTATTAATTCTTTTTCCAGATAAATTTGCTGACAAACTTTCTTTTACAAATGAGCACTCGGCGTCTGAGTCAAAACAGAATTTATATGACTTGCTCGATTGGTACAGCATACCTTTCGGCTCAACCACAATACACGAATCCACCCTCTTCTCAATAGTATGGTTGCTGCTAAATGTTGAACTGCCTTTTTGTGGGCACGTAGCGGCAATCTGTCCGACATTTCCACATTTGAAACATTTTATGAATAATCTCTTCCCTCCTGTAGATGAGCTGCCAGAAAACTTATGCGTCTTTGGTTGAGATTTTCCCCTATCCTTCTTCAAGTGACATTCAGCCATTTTGTGTCCTGTTTTACCACAAAAGTGGCATCTTATAATGGGTGTTTTTTTAGGGGTTTGTTTTTCGAATAGAGATAAAACTGGCATTTTGTGGTCAAATCTGGCAACTCTAATGTCATTTATGTTCAGTTTGGTTTGCCATTTCTTCATTAATAGGTTGACAAAAGAACAACGCTTGCAAATCGTGCAAATTTATTTCGAAAATAATGGTTCAGTTCGCGAAGTTTACCGCAAGCTCCGTCCATTTTATCATCGACATAATCGTCCATCAGAGCAATTAATTCGGTTAACCATGGGTCGTTTTCGCACTACGTTTACTCTATGTGATAATACGCATCCGCAGAGACGTCGAACAGTGCGCACCGAAGAAACAATTGCTGCTGTAGAGCAAAATGTTGAAGAGGGCCCGAATGAATCGATTCACCACCGTGCACAGCAATTGGAGCTTTGTCCATCAACTTTATGGAAGATTTTGCGCAAAGATCTTGGCTTGCGACCTTACAAGATCCAGCTTGTGCAAGAATTAAAGCCGCGAGACCATGCAATGCGTCGTGATTTTGGTGTATGGGCCGAAAATGAGATTGATCTCGATGCTGATTTTCATCGCAAAATTTTGTTCAGTGATGAGGCTCATTTTTGGTTGAATGGCTACGTCAACAAGCAAAATTGCCGCATTTGGAGTGAAGAGAATCCACATGAGATCCTTGAGACGCCATTACATCCACAAAAACTGACTTTTTGGTGTGCTCTATGGGCTGGTGGAGTCATTGGGCCATACTTCTTCCGAAATAATGCTGGAGAGTCAGTTACCGTTAATGGAGACCGGTATAGAACCGACTATTTTGTTCCCGAATTGGATGGCATGAATGTGGATGAGTTGTGGTTCCAACAAGACGGTGCTACATGCCACACAGCGCACGTCACAATCGATTTATTGAAGGAAACATTCGATGAGCGCATAATTTCGCGGAATGGACCTGTCAATTGGCCACCAAGATCGTGTGATTTGACACCATTGGATTATTTTCTTTGGGGATATGTGAAGTCGCTCGTCTACGCCAACAAACCAGAAACGTTAGGGGACTTGGAGGCCAACATTCGTGGCGTTGTTGCCGACATACGGCCCCATATGCTCGAAAAAGTGGTTGAAAATTGGACCTGTAGAATTGGCTTTATTCGAGCCAGCCGTGGCGGCCACATGCCCGAAATCATATTTAAACATTAATGGCATAAAATTATCCTTCCAATAAAGCCAAATTGATGGACATTAAAACGATTTTCTTGTGTTTTATTTCAATTCGAAGTTCTATACCTCTAAAAAAAACACCCTTTATAAGAAATTTTCATCTTCTTATGGTCTGGGCCAGCAGGGTTTTAGAAAGCGAAATGTTCCTTCCTTTTCCCAAAAGCGAAAGCTTGTAGTGTTTGGTGAAGTTAATTTCCCGTCTTAATATTTGTAGTGAAAAGTAAACGTTGCAGCCTGTTGTCGAATTGGGCTGTATGTGCCAAAACTACTGATACGGCGATTTCTTCTGCGTTCATTTGTTTCCACCTGGACATTAGAGACGTTACCAAGCGACTTACATAAACGGAAAGACACTCCCCATCATTTGGGCGTCCGTTGAACATGTTCATCAACGTAGCTGCCGGAGTTTCAACGCCCTCAAAACGTTGCACAAACAGCTCTTTGAATTGGAGCCACGAAATACCAACGAAACTTATTTGAGAAAGCCAATGCGTGGCACTTCCTTCCAAAGACTTGCTGAGAGCTATAACGAGCGCACTTCCCTCCAAAGGATTTTCAGATAAAATCATGTTGACTGTTGAATACCAAGAAACAGCGTCCGCAACAGCACATTCAGAATTAAACTTTGGCAGTGAAATATTTTTTGTCTAATTTGATCCTGTTTTTGGGGCCTGCACTGCCTTAATCAATGGTATGCGACATATGTAAGTTAACACACGGCCAAGCTACCATTCAGCTGACGAAGCGTCTACCTTTGGAAACATGATCCGCACGCGTGGACTAGCCTGCGTCGACGACCTGAAAGGCAGCGGCGATAAGTAGTAGCAGCATTAAACATCGTGGGAAGGCAAAGTCAGCAGATTTAGGGTAGCAATAAGTTAGGGAATGAGGCAATATGTGTAATTAAAATACAATAAATAATTAGTCTTAGTTATAACGACAACTTGTGAAGTCTAACTTCATTTCTTTTGCTGAATCAAGGAATCAAGGACCTGGTTAAGTATAGTTGGGCATTGGCTAGTATTAGCTCAAATAAATTATTTTTGTAACTGGCGCCCGAGCAGGGACCCACTCGAAATGTGGGTTCCTAGGAAAAAGGACCCTTTAAATTGGGCCTTTGCAACAGCTGAGCCTTTGCTTGGTAAAAAATTTTTAGAAAATAAAAATAACTCGCGTTGCAAAACTTCCCCCCACCAGTGGTAAGGAGTTTTGTTGACGCGAGATCATCATTGAAACGTAGAGATTCCCCCCACCAGTGGTAAGGGTCACTAACCAGTTTCTGTGATGAATACAAAATTCTGTAATGCTTCCCCCACCAGTGGTAAGGAGCTTGCTGACACGGAAACATCAAGGAAACGTTGAGATTCCCCCCATCAGTGGTAAGGGTCTCAAATCAGTTTCCTTGATGAGTAACAATAAGAACATTAAGAAAAGTGATTATAAAAAAGAAAAATAACATAATGAAAACAGGTTACAATCTCTGAGGAGCATTCAAGCCTATAAAAATAAAAACTAATGGCCATATTTTGTAAAACGCACGCAATCACGTCACTTCGGGTTTTCTTATCTGATAATATATCTTAGTAGAAAATTTTTGAGTGAGTGAGAGAGACTTTGTTTTACTTCGTATGAAAAAGGCATTGCCAGACTGAAAATCTTAACGCAAGTGACTGCGTTCGTTTTACAAAATATGGCTATAAATTAAACCACTTTCTGCTTGTACCCATAAGAACACAAGTGGAATAAATGCAAAGGACACCAAGGTATGTTGCACAATTTGTATTGGCTAAGAGAACATCGCGCACCTATACACCTAGGCCGGTGTCCCTCTAATATTAAGCCAAGTGGTTAACGGGTTTGCGATCCTGCAATATATTTTTCAGTGTTCACACGAGAACACACTGAAGATTGCTAACGGTCCAAATTTCCGTTGTGAAGCAAGTCGTGCCTTAGTAGGTCGCCTTCAATCTGATTTTAGGCGATTAAACAGGATCACATGACCCTTCCTCGACCAAAGGAAAAATATAAAGACTTTCTGTCGCCGTTCCCGTAAGAACACGGTTAAATAAAAAAACTTAATTATTTTTTTTTTCTTTCTTTTACAGAGATGCTTTTGATGTAAGCCCTGTATAAAAAATACCAGATACTAGTGCCAAGTACAGAATTTTGCAAAAAATTAAATAAAAAATTGAATAATTGTGCCTTTAAAATAAAATTTAAAAGAAGGAAGGAATAATAAAAATGTTTACAAACAGTTAAAATAAAAAATTATATAGTCGCGCATTAGAAAAAAAAAACAATAAAAAAGTAGAAAAAAAATTGTTTATAGTAAAGTAATTTACAAAAGTGCATTAAAAACAAGAAAAAAGAAATTTTACAAAAAGTTAAAATAAAAGCATTATATAATCGTGCATTAGAAAAAAAAGAAAAATTATATAATCATACACTAGAAAAAAGAAGAAAGAATTATCAACAATTGTGTATAGTAAAATTATTTACAATAGTTCGTGCATTAAAAAAAAAAAAAAAGAAATTTTACAAAACAAAAAATTAAATAATCATGCATTAGAAAAAAAAGAAGAAAGTACAATAAAAAATTGTATGTAGTAAAGTGATTTCCAACATCCAAAAGATCGCGCATTGAAAAAAGAAACCCTAAGTAAACAATTTTTCAAAAAGTTTAAATAAAAGCTATATAATCTTGCATTAGAAAAAAAAAGAAGAAAAGAAAATAAAAAATTGTGTGTAGTAAAGTAGTTTGCAATATCCAAAAGATCGTGCATTGGAAAAAGAAACCTGAGCTGAATAAAATATTTTGCAAGAAAGATCCTCTTAAAAATTGGTAAGTGCTTTTTTGATTACTGTTAATAAAAAAGAGTAGAAAATATGGATTATTTAACGCAATCTGTAACTGAGCTGACTGGATTAGTGGGAGCACTAATGCAAGAGTTGAGGAAGGCGGATACTAGGATTCGCCAGCTTGAGCAATTAAGCCAAGTGCCTAGTATCCTGAGAGATACTCCTCCTTTATCATTACGTGACCCTACGACAGAGGACGTAGGGTGAGGACATAGGGCGACCCAGCACAATACGTTTCTTGGGTGCATTCGGTAGAAGGTATACTGCAGGACTATTAAATTGTTAGGAGCATAAGGGGAAAAATTAAAGGTAGCGCAGACAGTGCACTCATCTCGCATAACATCTTCGATGATGATTGGCCAATTATCAAGTCTTGCCTTTCGCTGCACTTTGCCGATAAGCGGGATATTCGAACGTTGGAACACCAACTCGGACAGATAACCCAGGGTGGGGCCAAGCTTGACGAATTCTACGCGAGGATTAATCATCAGTTCTCACTCATAATCAACAAAATAAAAACAGAAAGCTATTCCACCAAAACAGCCTTGATGGAAACATATAGAAACAGGGCCTTAGACGTTTTTATAAGGGGACTAAGTGGTGATCTCTCGAGGATGATAATCGTGCAAAAGCCGAGCAGCCTACCGGAAGCCTATACGGCATGTTTAGACATAAAAAATTTAAACTATAGAAGCCACCCCGTACACAATCCTAACGTTAAAAACTCAATTACGGTTCCGGTTAATGAGTTGACAAGGAGGGATAATCCTCCTCACTTGAGTGAATGATTTCGACCAAGAATATAGATCGTTAAGAAATATAAATTTTTCAAGTATATCATCAGAAATTAGCCAGGAATTCTGAAAAGAAGTTATATTTTTCATTGATTCAGATATTCCACAAAAAAAAAAATAGTGTCGTTGTTTTTTTGCTTTCCTCACAGCGGGGCAAGTGCTGAAAGTGCTTTTCAGCTAATAATTTAAATAAAACAAAACTAAGGAACTTTCTTGACAAAACCTCTCAATGCAGAACTCTGTGCAGTAAATCTTTAATGAAATATAAAAATTGCTTTGAATTGAAATAAATTCAGAATTTTTAACTTTTTATAATAGAAATAATACACATACTCTTGTTTACTTGGTTTGATAATATGTATAACAATATGTATATTTCAAATAATTTCTAACAATTTTTTATAATCTCAAAAACGTAACGTTCGAGTCAAAATACAATATCCCTTAAAATTATCATTTTTTTATTTTTATTTATCTTTAAGATACGTACGTTTTTCCTGTATTTATTTATTTTAGTATTGTATATATTTTAGTTTAAGTAAAGTGAATTAATGAACTTATTATTTCTTTAAATTGCTATTTATTAAACAATTTAAAACCGGGGAAAAAAACGGGGAAACTCGAAGTTAAAAATGGGGAAAAAAATTAATTTGTATGCAAAAATAGGGATTTTTTTTCGCTGAAACCTGGCAGCACTGGTCCAGCCGTTCTTGAGTTATAAATGGTGTAACAAACCCAACTTTGTTTTATATACATATACTAGCCTTTTCCCGGCAACTATATGGGAACATAATAGGTATATTCAAAAATTTTCTTAGAGTCATAGTTTGAAACCTCTGTCATTTTCCACTGCCCGTTACAGTTTCCCAGCGGCAGGAGATCACCAAATAGTAGCTCCATTTTGAGTTTGTATGCAAATACTGCTACTTTTACTTTCAAAGCTATTCGATAATACAAATTTTAATTGTATGGGCGGAGCCACACCCACTTATGTTCCAGTTTTCTAGTAGATGGCCATTACCCAGTTTTAGTACAGTTGCCGACAGTGAGCATACAAACTAAATTATCAAAATGTAGCCAAATCGACGAAAACCGTAAGAAATATAACAATTTTATTGATTTGTGGGCGGTAAAAGGCGGTGTGACAGAAATTAAAACCATTTCGTACTTAAAAAAAAATGTACTGCCAAAATTTCAGCTCTATCGGCTCAGTAATTTTGAAGTTTCCAGCCATCACACAGACAGCGTTTTGTTTTTTGTATATATAGATTATTGGCTATAAGTTTTTATTGGTAAGAGATACTAAGATAATTTTTTCTAAAAAATTAATTTTTTAGCTTGTATACTTTTGCAAAAATATAAAAACACAATATTGGAAAAAAAAGTTTGTTCGATCAAATCACAAAAATGGTTTTTAATTTTTGCGTAAAGTTCAAATAATTTTTACCTATAAATGTTATAGCTTTTAAATAGAGTTGAAAATTTGCGAATTTGAATTCAAATTATTTTTACAACAAAAACAAAGTTTGAGCCTTTTTTTGAGGAAAACTCCAAAATTTCAGACTTTTTTTGAAAAAAAAAGTTTTGAATATATAAACTCAACTAACGGTATTTTTGTAATAAGTTTTACATGGTACTTTGATGAAACTTTAAGCAAAAAAAAATTTAACAAAATGTATACAAAAGCAGCGGAGATATTTGAATCGAAAGTCACAAAATAAAATTTCTTATTGTTTTTTTCTCATTTTTGAGCAACGATGTTGCATTAAATATATCGTTGTAGCAAAATTTTTCATAGTTTTCAAGATATGTTCAGGTTTTTGATGTCAAAATAACGGAAATTTTTTAATTTTACTAAATTTAAGAAATATTTTATATTTTGTAAATATTTGCATTTGTATCCTAAGAAAACAACTAAAAATATGCGATTTTGTAAAAATTTGTACTACAGCACTATCTGGTGTCCAAGGTGGTTCAAAGAGGATACTGTCAAAAAAATCAGCGCACCTGAAAACTACTGTATACCATTTTTTATTTTAATCGCATGAGCGGTTTGGGAGTTTTAGGTGGTTTTGCAAAAAATTTGTACTACAGCGCCCTCTGGTGTTCAAGTTGGATCAAAATTGATAGCCCACAAACACGCACCGTACCAAAAAACATCTACACACAAATTTTCATGCTAATCGGATGAGTAGTTTAGGAGTCTATTGCATAGTTACAAACATAATCTCCTTTTTTATATATGGGGTGTTCCATGCCATATCGGCCTAAACCGGTCGGACATGTCTCCGATTTGATTTAAATTTTCAGGGATAATAGACTAATATGAGAAATAAAATTTCCCCAAATTTCGATTTTTTTAATCCACTCTTCTAGCTTTTACAGCACGTCAAAGAATTTTGTAATACTTTCTGTGTTTTGAAACTACACGTAACTGGTTGGACTAAAAAATAAAAAAAAAACACTCATATATTACAAATTGAATCTAGTTTCCTAATTTTTAAAAATAAATTTAGTATTTTTGATTTTTACACTGAAAAAAAAATTTTTTTTCCTAAAAGTTAAGTTTCTGAAAAAGGCCCATCCTTCAAAAAATTCGAAAAAAATATCTCAAAGCTGTATGCTTTACGCAAATTGTAAGCCCTAGTTTTGGAAAATACCATTCTTAATGTAGAAGTTATGGACGTTTTACTCAATGTATGCCGAAAATTTCAAAATAAAATTATATATTTAGTGAACAAATTTAAAATCTAAATCATTTTAAATTAACAATTTTATTTCTTTTATAATTCTTAAAAAACATATTTTTTAAGAATTATATTGTGAGCTTAATGCCAAATAATTCATGAAGCAACAGGTTGCTACGACAACAAAGTTCTTTGCAGAACTTAAACCAAGCTGACTAGACCATGGTTTCGTCGGACGCTACTCCGACTCATCAGTAGTCTCAGTGGTCCTACGAAAACATGATGTAATATTATATGTCTGCGCATATAATAAACATCTGCTTTCAAAAAAAAAAAACCTTCTTCACGCCTTCTATGGTTTAATACCAACAAAATGTTGGAACCTAGATTGATACGTGATAAAGAAGTAAACAAAAAAGCGCAACAACAAAATATTTGCAGAATCAATGCAGTCAACTTTTTGAAATTTTGCGACTAGCAAAAGAGTAGGAAAACATTGCTTTGACAAAGTATAGCGCTTCTATAATTCCTCTTTGGTTTTATTGATCTTGCGCCTATTAGCTTGTCAAAGTTAGTGGGCTGCTAGAACCACTGAGACTACTGATGAGTCGGAGTAGCGTCCGACGAAACCATGGTCTAGTCAGCTTGGTTTAAGTTCTGCAAAGAACTTTGTTGTTGTAGCAACCTGTTGCTTCATGAATTATTTGGCATTAAGCTCACAATATAATTCTTAAAAAATATGTTTTTTAAGAATTATAAAAGAAATCAACTTATTAAAATATGCCAAAATTTTATAACTTAACAATTTTATATTGAGAGCTACAGGACGCAGTTTTTAATTGTAGTCTGCTTCCATCTTTTGGCACAGCATGGTGAATGCCTAAAGTTCCTTTGACTGTTTTGCAGCTTTCATACCTTATCTTTAAATACTTTTCAATATAATCTTCTACTGAGCAAAAACACGGATTATTATTAACAAGGTTTGCTTGAGCCCATTGAAACAGCTGTCAAAATTTCTTCGCGGGTGCCTTTCTGCAAACAAAAACGTCTTGCCAATCGTTTAAGTGTACCACCAACACCGTCACTGGCACCTTTTCCATGTGCAGTAGCGAAGAAGCTCCACTCGGCTTTTACACCAAAGTCCTGAAAGTGATGCGTCAAGTTTATAAAATTTTTTTGTTTTTGTATTGTTGTGGTGCACCATCGGAAAAATATTTAATTTTGTTTACGCAATGAAATTTTTTTTTAGAAAATCAAAAAGTTTTTTTTGAAACATGAAAACCGCAATTGTGTCATGTTCCAGGCAGCTTGATATTCCAACGAAAGGCAAGTGGTAAATTTTGTTTTATTCATTGATTAAAAAGTAGACGACGAATGGATGCACAGTTGCTTGATTGTTATTCCAATGAAAGCCTAGAACAGCTTCCTGAACAACGAAGGCATAGTTTTCCGAAAAGTCCAGCACTATAACAAATTCTCCTTCTTTTATATTGACCTTTAGACTATTGAAATAGTTAGCTTGTTGTGTGGCAATAAAGTCATGTTTAATTAATTTTGTAAGTTTTTCTAAAAATGTTAAAATAAATTCGTCTTTACTTTTAATTATAGTTTTTAAAGAACACCTGTTATTGATAAAAAAATAATGTCCAAAAGCCCAAAACATTTTCTAAAAAAAGATTTACCTATCTGTCGCTATCCATTGCTTGTAAGTTATGGATTCTACCGACTCTTTGTCAAAGGTAGCATTTCAAAGTGTTTCCAAAGATGCTTTACCTCAACATGAAACAACTGCTTCAATGGGCTCAAGCAAACCTTATTAATTATAATCTGTGTTTTTCCTCAGTAGAAGATTATATTGAAGCAGGAGAGTATTTAAAGATAAGGTATGAAAGCTGCAAAACAGTCAAAGGAACTTTAGGCATTCACCATGCTGTGCCAATAGATGGAAGCAGACTACAATTAAAAGCTGCGTCCAGTAGCTCTCAATATAAAATTGTTAATTTAAAATGATTTAGATTTTAAATTTTTTCACTAAATATATCATTTTATTTTGAAATTTTCGGCATACATTGAGTAAAACGTCCATAACTTCTACATTAAGAATGGTATTTTCCAAAACGATGGCTTAAAATTTGCGTAAAGCACACAGCTTTGACATATATTTTTTTCGAAT
Source organism: Pherbina coryleti (assembly GCA_943735915.1). NCBI lineage: Eukaryota > Metazoa > Arthropoda > Insecta > Diptera > Sciomyzidae > Pherbina > Pherbina coryleti. Next base: position 123,625,440 of record OX030948.1, on the reverse strand, counting down.
TTTTTGAAGGATGGACCTTTTTCAGAAACTTAACATTTAGGAAAAAAATTTTTTTTTCAGTGTAAAAACTAAAAACTACTAAATTTATTTTTAAAAATTATGAAACTAGACTCAATTTGCACTATATGAGTGTTTTTTTTATTTTTTAGTCCAACCAGTAACGTGTAGTTTCAAAACAAAGAAAGTGTTACAAAATTCTTTGACGTACTGTAAAAGCTAGAAGAGTTGATTAAAAAAATTGAAATTTGGGGAAATTTTATTTCTCATATTAGTCTATCATCCCTGAAAATTTAAATCAAATCGGAGACATGTCCGACCGGTCTAGGCCGATATGGCATGGAACACCCCATATATAGATAGATAACTTGGGTAGTTAAGTTGAGAGTTCAACTGTGCTTGATCTTCTCATCATACACGAACAGCTGCCTCAATAACATACAGTGCCGGACAAAACAATAAGAACAGCTTGTTCTGACATTAAGAACATAAAAGAATATTTGTTTAAAATGACGAAAAAATCAATAAGTTTTTATTTTTATTTATTTATTCATATTGTTCTTTTTTTCTAAAAACAAAACTAAGTATATTTCAGTATAAGAAAAAAAAGGAAGAAAAATATACATAAGGTCACTTTTAAAAGGGACAAAAAAATAAGAACACTTTATAAATTAATTGAAAAAAAATTTAGGCAGCATCTTAAATTGTTTTTCAATGCTAATATTTCGTGGAATAGCCTTTGTTTTTCAAAACAGCTTTTCACCTTTTGGGCATTGAGTCCACTAGAGACGCACAAGTAGCCTGGGGTATAGAATACCAGGCTCGTTGGATATTTTCCCATTAATTATGTTTGCTTGTGGATCTGACACTTCAAATTTTCTCTTTAACTATACTCCACAAGTTCTCAATGGGTACTTTCCGAACTGTTCTTCCATAAAGTTTTTTTTCCACTAAACGTCTTCTTACAGACCGAGCACAAATATTGACACATGTGTCCTCTCTAATTGCAGCAGCTGACTTGAATGGATTACGTGCCGTTGGATATTTTCCCATTAATTATGTTTGCTTGTGGATCTGACACTTCAAATTTTCTCTTTAACTGTACTCCACAAGTTCTCAATGGGATTGAGGTCGGGAGATTGGGAAGGCCAGGTCATAACATCAATCCCCTTCTCCAAAAGCCATTTCGCGCAAGGATTGAGGTGTGCTTCGGGTCGTTATCCTGTTGCAACTGCCATTTTAGAGGCATCTCCCACTCTGCAAAAGGAAGCATCACCTCCGTAAGGATGTGGACGTAGAGAAACTTGTCCATAGTTTCATTTATCCAATACAGAGGTCCCACACCATACCAGGAGAAGTATCCCCATACCATAATACTTCCCCCTCCGTGTTTAAAGGTCTTCAGTGTATATTTCGGATTGAACTCTGCACTTTTCGGACGCCTAACCCAACGTTTGCCATCACTTCCAACTATATTTACTTTACTTTCATCTGTCCATAACACGTTACGCCTTTTTTGATGTTTATTGGACCGTCCCACTCAATGTTCGCTTTAGCAAACTCGATGCGACACTTTTGATGTCTCTGTGTCAACATTGGTACTTTCCGAACTGTTCTTCCATAAAGTTTTTTTTCCACTAAACGTCTTCTTACAGACCGAGCACAAATATTGACACATGTGTCCTCTCTAATTGCAGCAGCTGACTTGACTGGATTACGTGCCGCCAACAGTTTTATTCGATCATCATCTTTGCTTGTAGTTTTGCGGGGCCTTCCTCCTTTGCAACGAACTTTTTGACGTAATAAGGCTTGGTAGACAAGTGTCGAAGATCTGCCAATAGTTTTACCTATTTTTCGTATACTTTGTCCCTCATCTCGCAGTCTTTTTATTAAATACCGCACCTCTTTGCTCCAATGCTTTGTTCGTCCCATTTTGCTGAAGAATTTTAGATCAATTTTAATTAAGTCTTTCAAACTAATCTAACTTTTAATATTTTAGTACTTACCAGTACAAATAATAAAAAAAATATTGATAAAAGAACGTTTTCTTCTGCTGTTCTTATTTTATTGTCCACCTTCGCGCACTTCGCTTTGACATTTTCTGTGTCGAATGGCAATGCCACATGAAGCTGTGGAGCAGCCACCTATTTTTTGTTAGTATATGGCAGACTATTTTTTTCTAAAAGAAATTTCCGACATAAACAGTTTCAAAAGAAAAAAAAAACTTCAAGTATTTTATGATTAAGGGTGTTCTTATTGTTTTGTCCGACACTGTATGTGAGTACGAGCCTGAAATGTAGAATCGAACACATACAGTACAAAACAATGTATTTATAAAACACTTACCGCTTACTTCTCTACGAAATTGGTTAAACTGCGATAGACGTAGGTTACTTCTACCTTCGTAGGTTAAAGGCTACTCTTTTTACTATAATGACAACCCTATTACTGATATGCGTTCTTTATTTTTTTTTGATGAAGATGTTGTTGGATAAAAGGGTTTTTTTACCAATATTATAAATGTACTTTAATTATTCACTAAGCAGGGACTGGTTCAAACTTAAATGTAATTTACCGAGCACGAATAAAAAGACGTCTGTTCTATGAAGCTGCTAATTTCAGAAGAAAGAACAAACATTTATTTCATTTCATGATACATACAAAACTTAAAACAGAGAAGCTTTAAATACTGTTAGAAGCAACATTTGTAGTCAGAGTAAGATTTATATCATGGTACACAGTAAAAAATAAAAGTTATATATGATATGATTTTTAAAGCAAAGCTTAAGTTATTATGAGTGGCAGCAGTGACCTAACAGATATCTTACAAGAATTGCTGACTCTTACAAGACGTGTTAGTGCTTTTATATTATTGAATTGAAGGCAGGAAAGCTTTTGGGTATTAGAAAAGAATTATAGTTCTTATCCATAAGTCTGGCTCTAGGCAATATATCTCAAATTAACGATCAATATCAAAACTGCCTTTGATTGCAAAATTATTATAGGCAATTGTTAAAAAAGCATTTATGCAACAATTAAAAACTCTATCTCTGAGTGGCGGGCATGGCGCAGTAGGTAGAGGTGCGTGACCCATACGCCATAGAACCCTGGTTCAATTTCCATTTGACAAAAAAAAATTTTTTCTATTGAATTAATTTTTCTTTTGGTTGCCTCTACACTTTAGACGATTGGACCACAATAAGTCGACAAGTAAGCTGAGAAATTAAAGCAACCGCAAACGCTTACAAACGCATAAAACTCTACAGGTAGCAAGGCAAATATGGCTGCCATTTTTAAAGTACAGTTGAATGCCATTATTTTTAATGCGGTTCTGATATCCCAATATATTGAGCAAATTTCAATAAAAATATAAACTTTTTAAAAATGGTCGAGCAACCAACTTTCGTTTTTTTGGACCACTTGATTTGGATTGACTCATAAGCTACCAATATCTTACGAAACACAATGCCACTCAAGATTTTTATCCACAGTGTCCTATGCGAAAAATATTCGAAGCTAAAGTTATAATAGAGATAGCAATGAACTTTTGATTGTTACTCAATAGTCTAAATTTTGGTGATTTCACTATAAGTATTAACGTATTCCTCTATTTTGGTGAATTGATAATTAATACTAATTTTCGCTTATGCATTTTCATATATTTAAGAAATTTATACTTGAATGTAATTTTTTAACTTTTAAAAAAAAATATTATAAGATTTTCTATCTCAGCCATCAGAAATGGTACTGAAGATAACTTTCTCAATTTGGATTCTTCAAATATTTGTGAAGAACACCCTGTCATTTTAGGAAGTAATTTTTTTTAATATCAAAATAGAGAAAAAAAATCGTGGTCTTAAGCTGGTATTTTTAATAAATACTTTATGAAAGGGTATTGTTCAGAAATATTTGAAGAATTCAAATTGAGAAAATTATTTACGGTACCATTTTTGATGACTGAGATAGAAAATCATAAAATAATTTTTTTAAAAAGCAAAAAACTTGCGTTCAAGTAAACATTTCTCAAAAATACAAAAATGCATATGTGAAAAATATGATAATTTTTAATTCTCCAAATTAAAAAAAAAAATTAATACTATGATCAATACCTCCAAACTTTAGACTGTTGTGTAACAATCAAAATTTCATTGCTATCCGATTATAACTTTAGCTTCGAATATCCTTCACACAGGACAATTTGGATAAAAATCGTTAGTGGCATCGTGTTTAGCAATATATTGTTAGTTTTTGTATTTTTTTTTATAAAAGTTAAAGAATTTTAAGACAGTTATTTTTACTGTTTTCCTCAAAAAGCAACTTTGTCCTTGCGGGAGACGAAGACATCCTTTTTTTTCCTACAATTTTTTTTTGTGTGATCTTAACAACTCATTGCAACTTTTGAGACCTCTTAGCCAACTGCAACGCCTACCTCCCATATGAAGTGAGGTTTTTTCAAAAGCAAAAGTCCCACTAATTGTGCTCAGATGCGAACTTAAAAAATAAAAAAATTCTGTTAACAACATGCCAAAAATAATTAAGATCGGACAACTTTTAGGTTTCGGTTGTAGGAGAATTGCTCCCAGTAGGTTACTTGTCGGTTGAAACAAGTTTTACCGTTCTATTTTTAAATAACTTTTTTATTACAGCAACCATCATTACTGATTTGTATTGTGTTATGTTTGCTTTGAGAAACTCTACTACTGGGAACAAACTAGGTTTCTATTGCAAAATTCAAAATTTCATATGGTGTATAGGAGGTAAGCGTGGTTTTCATCCGAATAGGCTGACTTATGACCTCGACCTTCATTTTTTTTATTAAAGCTTATATTTTGAATTTTATTATGATCACTTCAATATAAGAACTATTAAAGCCATAACAGACGGACAAACGGAAACATAGCAATACGTGTGAGAAAACAAAAATATATCTTACTAATTTTAAGTACCTTTGTTAATTAACACAAACACGACATCTTTCACAAACATCTTTTAGTTCAATAACAGAAGTTTTTTGAAAAGCAGTGCGTTTTTTAGGTAAAGTTGTTTTTTAAACGTTTTGACGTGACGAAGTTACGTTATACTGCTCTAGTTTCCAAAAAAGTTGAAAAATGGATTTTTTAAAAATACATCTGCGTTTCATTGAATTGTTACTCGCTGGATATAAGCGCTATGATTAAAAAAATAGTATGACCATAAAGGTTAATTCTTTGACTATATTACAAAAACAAAAAAAAATTTAATACGGCATAGGGACGTAGTGGGAGCTGCGTAAGCAACGCAACTGACAATTTGTTACATGGAATTATTACTCGCTGAGTAGTAGGGCTAGGATTAAAAATACGATACGCCAATAAAGGCCTACTGGAAACCCTCACAACAAAATTAGACAAAAAATTTCTGACATCATGGGGACGCTGAGAGAGCCGCTCAAAAATCGATAAGGCAACATTCATGCTACCTACGATAAAAGTTTAAAAAGGAAAAGAAAGTTTTGATACATGGCTTTACGACAAAAATAAAAAAAAAATTCCGGCGTCGTCAGGTCGTGAATATAGCAGCTTATGTAACAGAAATGTAATATCGTTGCATGAAATTATGACTCACTCAGGAGGAGTGCTACGGTAAATTTTGTTTTACGACAGCATGGATGTGTTATTACGCTTCACAACTTAATTACAAAAAAAATTTTGTTGTCATGATTTCAGGGATGCAATCACATAATGCAGTAAAAATGCTACAGCCATGAAAAAACGTTGCATGGATTTTTAACTCGGTGACTAATGGTGCAACAGTAAATTTTAAGGAACGAAAACAAAGGTGAGGTCTTCAAGCATATGACAAAAATAAAAAAAAAATTTGACGGCGTGCCGAAAACCCTCAGGGAACCGCCTAATGTGACGCATATGCATCACTTTTGCTGGATTAATTGAAATTAGAGCACAACCCATGGGGAAGCAAAAAAAAAGCTAAACGAAAAGCACCAACTCCAAATCCAACAACAACTCCAACACCAACACCAACACCAACACCAACACCAACACCAACACCAACACCAACACCAACACCAACACCAACACCAACATCAACACCAACACCAGCACCAACACCAACACCAACACCAACACCAACACCAACACCAACACCAACACCAACACCAACACCAACAGCAACAGCAACACCAACACCAACACCAACACCAACACTAACACCACCACCAACACCAACACCAACACCAACACCAACACCAACACCAATACCAACACCAACACCAACACCAACATCAACATCAACATCAAAATCAACATCAACATCAACATCAACATCAACATCAACATCAACATCAACATCAACATCAACATCAACATCAACATCAACATCAACATCAACATCAACATCAACATCAACATCAACATCAACATCGACATCAACATCAACATCAACATCAATATCAACATCAACATAACCATTAACATCAACATCAATATCAACATCAACATAACCATTAACATCAACATCAACATCAACATCAACATCAACATCAACATCAACATCAACATCAACATCAACATCAACATCAACATCAACATCAACATCAACACCAACATCAACATCAACATCAACATCAACATCAACATCAACACCAACATCAACATCAACATCAACATCAACATCAACATCAACATCAACATCAACACCAACATCAACAACAACATCAACATCAACATCAAAATCAACATCAACATCAACATCAACATCAACATCAACATCAACATCAACATCAACATCAACACCAACATCAACATCAACATCAACACCTACATTAACATCAACATCAACATCATCATCAACATCAACATCAACATCAACATCAACATCAACAGCAACATCAACATCAACATCAACATCAACATCAACATTAACAACAACAGCAAGAAACTTCGTCACGTCAAAACCTACGGGTGTGTCCACGGCACAGCCAACTCTTTTTTTTTTTAAATTAAGTATTTTTTCTTGTGCGCAACTTTGCGCACTCAATTTTTGAAGACAAATAAGGCAGATATACTTTATTTTATGAAAGTATAATTATTCGATTGAAAGGTGGTTAAACTATTTAGATATTTTCCTCTTAATTTTAGTAAAATAAAAACTGCTTAATGAATTTATAGACGTTTCCACGTTTTTTCTAATTTTTGTTTTTAAAAATTTTTTCGTTGTTTTTTTTTCAAATTCAATGGTGTGGTGTTTTAAGTTTGCTGCTCTATATTCTCTAATTTCCTTTGTTAATCAATTTTATATAAGTTTATTCGATGACTGCATCGAATGAAACTTTAGTGTATTAGAGCGCACCACGCTGCTGTTGGGATGGCTAAGGATAGCCGAACTGTTTTGAGATTTAAAGAAAAAACTAAGGCAGTGATGCCGCTTTAAGTTGTGATCTAAAAATTCTGTTTTATTTAAAATTACTCCGGTTTATAAACAAAATTTAACAGTATTTTTCTTAAAAATATTCTACCACTATTTCCAATACTCCTCCTTTAATTCCAATTCTTAATTTGGTTTCCCGATATTTTTAAAACGTGACCAATCAAATTTTACTGGCTTCACTTGCATTCTTTCTTCCCCTCAAACGTTAATATTGAAATGTTTAGTCTTGACTTAAAAGAGTCAATGGCATAAGTTCAGTTTAATGCTTGTTGTTGTTATATTACGTTTTCTAGCAATAAGTGTGTAACTTAATGCTCGCTGTCGCGTTTATGCTTATGCAGTATCTAGCGGATGAAGCGAAAGGGGATGACAAGTGCATTGAACAGGAATTTGAGACTCTTAGTTATTAATAACATAATTGTTTACTTTAAAATTTTGACTGAAAATTTTGGGGTTTTTATTTGGTGATAAATTATTGATTTAATTGTTTTAGTTGGTGGTCTAGATTTTTGTTTTGTGTTGCACAAAAGAAATAATGTAGTTAAAGAATGAAATGTTTTAGTTGGTGGTAATAGTGACTTTGAAGAGTACACTACACCCTTAAGCAAAAATTTACTTGCAAAAGTTAATGTTTAAGATGTGGGAGTTGGAAAAAGTGTATACGTTTACATATTTTAAACAAAATGTTCTGTAGTTTTTGGAATTTAAGTCGTTGTAATATATTTTTTTGTTTTTTACAATGGTATATTCTTAGTAATTATGGGTTTTGCCTATCTTGTTATTAGTTTTTGATACTTTTTCTTAATATTTATTTTCATAGTTTTAAGTTCTATTATGTTTAAAGTATTTCTTATTGAATATTTCAAGTATTAAAAATCTTATTATTTTTTTTTTTTTTTTTTTATGTGTTTATAAATTTCTTTAACATATTATTATGGAATTTCTTATACTTATTTTTTATTTCTATGATGGAGTTTACTCCTTCTCAAAGTAAGGACTTTGATTTTTCTTTCTAATTTCTAATTTAACTAATACTAAGTCTCCTTCTTGGAAAGATGATATATTTACATTCTTATCGTAATTGAGTTTTCTTTTTTGTTTTACCATATCAATAATGGTTTTTGCTTTGTCAATTGATATTTTTAATCTGATTTTTAGTTCATTAGCATAATCATCTATATTATAAATTTTAGATTTATCTTTTGTTATATCACTCGGTAGAGTTGGTAACCTGCCAAAAATTAATTCATACGGGGAGTAACCAGTGTCTACATGTGGAGTTGTGTTGTATGCAAATGTATAGTATGGAATCCATTTATCCCATTGCCCATCATCAGCAAAAGATAGAAGGTACTCGTTAGGAACTCTGTGGTTCCTTTCAAGAGCTCCTGTTGTCTCGTGATGATAAGGTGCTGAGAAAATTTGCTCTATCTTCAACAATTTGCAAACATTCCTCATCAGATCATTAGTAAATTCAGATTTCAAAATCCTAAAACAACCGTATTTTAAAATAAATTGTTCAACCAATGTCGTTGCAATTGATTTTGCGTCTTTTGTTTCAATTGGGTGAGCAACAACAAACTTACTCAGATCACATTGCATTGTTAGTATGTATCGGTAACCGTTTGAAATTCTAAGCGGTCCCACTGTGTCTATCGTAATTATTTCAAAACAAGTTGTCGGTGTGTCTGTTATGGTAATTTTTACTTTTATATGCTTTGTTTGTTTATTTCAGACGCGATCAACACATTTATTAATATAATTTTTTACCATCTGTCGCATGTTTTTCCATACATAGCGTTGTTTTAGTTTCAGTATCGTTTTTCTTATTCCTAAATGTCCGCTGTGTGGTGAATCATGAAATTCTTTAATTAATTTGTTTTGCATGGATTTATTTGTTATTCTTTTCGGGGGTTCAAATATCAAAATTTTTAGCGATTTTTCATTCTTCTTATTAATTTTCTGCTGGAGCTTGTTGTATATATTTTTAAATTCATTTTTATGCATAATTTTAAATATCATATCTTCTTCATCTAGCGCTAGTTCTTTTATATTTAATTTATTCATTTTGGATACTAACTTCTTCAGAATCGGCTCTAGAGTCGCTGAATTATCATTAGATCTTGCATGCATATTTTTATTATCATTATTTATTTTTGATGATAGCTTCATCGAAGTCGAATCTGGATTCGTCGATTTATCGCTACATCGCACGTGCACAATATCATTTATCAATTCGATACTAGTATCATTTACATTAATATTTTTATCGCTTGTTTCAAATTTTAATTTGCGTATGTTTTTGATATCATTAATGGATGTGCAATCCCAAATAAAGAGTTGATCAAGCTCCTGTTGAGATGCATCTTTATTCTCTGTATGTTCTTCTAGTTTCTTTTTATTTCCCCGTGTTATTACCATGGCTTGTTTTTTATCACTTGTTGCGTCTGTTGGTATCATTTTATTCCATATATCCGAGTCTATTTTTATTCTCGATAGCCCGTCAGCATTAGTATTGATTTTGCCTTGTTTAAAAATTATTTCAAAATTGTAATCAGATAAATCTAGTCTGATTCTTGTCATTTTTGATGATGGATTTTTGTGACTAAACAATGAAATTAGTGGTCTATGGTCCGGGACTACAATAAATTTCTGTCCATATAGGTAAGGTTTGAAGAAATTGATTCCCCAATGGATTGCTAGGAGTTCTTTCTCTATTATTGGTTTATTAATATCGTGTTTTTGTAATGTCTTACTTGCATATGATATGGGAAGGTCTTGTCCTATTTCGCCTTGTGATAATATTGCTCCCAACGCAAAATTTGAAGCGTCTGTCGTTAAGATAAAAGGTTTTGAAAAGTCAGGATATTGTAGGATAGGTGGTTCTATTAATTTTTGTTTTAGGGTTTCGAATGCTGTTTGACATTGGTCCGTCCAATTGAAAGTTTGATTCTTTTTCAGTAAATTGTTTAGACATTGTGCTATAGTTGCAAAATCTTTTTTAAATCGTCTATAATAATTGCAAAATGCGACAAATCTACGCACTTCGTCAGCATTTGAAGGAATTGGATAGTTTTTTATTGTTTCATACTTTGCCGGATCAGTTTTAATACCGTTTTGTGTAATCAAATGTCCTAAAAAAACTACTTCTGGTCTTAAAAATTTGCATTTGCTTGCATTTAATTTGAGATTGTATTTTGATAATCTATCGAAAACTTTTACTAAATTACTATTGTTCTTAAAAATTTGCATTTTCTTGCATTTAATTTGAGATTGTATTTTGATAATCTATCGAAAACTTTTACTAAATTACTATTGTGGTGTTGGAGGCTACATCCGAAAACTATTATATCATCTACGTATAGAAATGCTTCTGAGCTTAAACCTGTTAATGCTAAAGTCAGCATTCTTTGAAAACTGTTTGAGGATATAGTTAATCCAAATGGTAATCTTTTGAAATGGTAATGGCCATCATTTGTCGAGAAAGCAGTCAAAGGTCTTGAATTTTTATCTAATGGAATTTGATGGAAAGAGCTTGTCATATCAAGTGTCGAAAAATATTTTGCTCTACCTAGTTTGTCCAAAACGTCCTCAATTCTTGTCAATGGGAATTTATCGTTTATTATTTTTCTATTTAATTGTCTGAAATCAACTACTAAACGCCATTTTTTTTGTGTCGTCGCTACACTTCTTTGGTACAAGTAGTAAAGGTGAATTGTATGGACTTACTGATGGTTCAATAATGTCATTGTCTAGTAGTTTGTTAACTTGGTCATGGATTTCTGTGTCTTGTGCATGCGATAGTCTGTAATTCTTTATATGTGTTGGTGTGTTATCTGTTGTAGAAATTTTTTGTGTATAAAAATTATTTACTGTTAATTGTTCATCTTCTAAATGAAATATGTTTTGAAATTTTCTAAATATGTTTGTGAGTGGGTGATTTAGTTCTATCTGTAATTCTTTCATTACTTTATTAAATCTAACTTCATCTTGTCGTGTATCTTGTTTGTAGTATAAGTAATTTGATAGTGGTTTTAATTTTGGATTTATTTTATGGAGTTTTACTTCTGAGTCAGTTGTATTCAAGATTTTTATGTGACATTTTCCATTTGCTGGAATTATAGAATTTGCTAAAAATACACCTGTTAGAAGTTCCTCATTTAGTACAACACTATCGTGTTCTAATTTTAAGTTTATTGGGTGAATTACTTCTGTTCTTGGCGGTATATGTATTGTGTCATATGCATCCTTTTTGAAGTATAAAGGTGTTACTAATGGCATCATTTTATAAATCACCGTGATGAAACGCAACGCTAACGCGGCGCATCACTTTGATTTAAAATTTGCATTTTATTAATCACTACGTTATTGTGTTAGCTATGTTACGCTACCACGGTGAACTGTCAGCCAACAGCAGTTTAGGGTTGTCACATGTGAAATAAAACTAGCATCATTATTGCAAATCTTTGAAATATTTAAGATTCACCAAATTTGGACTTGTTGGCAACCATATCAGCTGTTCTCTTCAGCCATCATTAAATTGAAATTGCAATATAAACGCCAAACACTGCCGTACCATTTGCTACCTGCGGTAGTTTTTTTATTTCTTTTAGCAACATTTCGAACTGTTGGTTCGTTGTTGCTGTCTTTAACCTATATTCAAACGATATATGTAAACATTTAAGAATATATGAGTGAAACAAACAGTTATTACCCTTTCAATGCCAACTTATTCGTTCTAACGGCAGCTCAAGAGCAAGTGATGAAAGTGACAGTTCAAGTGAACGAATTTAAAGTGCAGCGTTTTATAAAATGCTAACTTTGTACTGTTTTCACTACGCAATTGCGTAACTCAACGCTGAAGATCACGGCGTGAAGCGTTGCGTTTTATAAATTGCGAATTTCAACAACGCAGCGTGAAGTGATGCGCAGGGATTTATAAAATGATGCCATAAGTCTGTGTTTCCTATTACTATAGTTAGTGTCTGTGTCTCGTAATCTATCTTACACATATACCTAGATAAAAAATCTCTTCCTATTATTCCGTCTGTATCAATTGGAAAATCATTTTCGACTGCGTGGAAAAAGTGTTCTATAGTAGCGCATTGAAAATCTATTTGTTGTTTTATTGACCCTAACGTTAAAGTTTCCTCGTTTGTTATTCCTGTTAGTTTGCATTTGTGTTCCATCATTAATTGGGTGTCATGTATATTTTCGAGTTTACAGATTGAAATATCTGCACTTGTATCGATCAAAAACTTTATATATTTCTTCGAGTTTCTACATTTTACAATTATGTAGTTTGTATTATTATCCGATATATTGTATATTTTTAATTTCGCTGTGCCGGATGATCTTCTCTGGTGATCTCCGAGCGATCGTCGTTTCCCTGATTGCTAAAAACATACATTCTGTTAGTATTCCTCTGGCTGTGATTTCTATATGTATTGTCATTGTTAAAATTTTGCCTGTATGTATTTTTATTAAAGTTATAATTTCTTCTATTATTGTCGTTGTTATTTCTGTTATTATTGTGGTTATAATGATTGTTCTGGTTATTATTTTGAGCTCTGCGTTGCATGAAATTCGTATTATTTTGTCGAACGTTGTGGTTGTTATTAGTTCTGCAATATTGTGGTCTGGTGTTAGAGTTGTTTGTTTTATTATTTTGTTGTCCATTATATGAATTGTTTAAATTTGTATTTCTTTGTCTGTTGTTTGTTCTGAAATACATCAGTTGGTTGTTTGTTTTTGTATTTTTTTCGAGTTCTAAAGCTAAATTTGTTGCTTCAGTTAAAGTCTTTGGTTGTGCTGCAAATATTGTATTTTTAAGATCGTCATTTAGTCCGTTCTTAAAAATTGTAAGTGCATAAGATTCATTCATCTTCATTATCAAATTTCTTTGGTCGTCATTAGTTTCTGTACTCAATTCGTTAATTTGTAAATTATTTAGTTCAGACGTTAAATTTAATAGTTTGTCTTTAAAATTTGTTACTGTATTGTTCCGTTGTGTCAAAGCTGCAAGTTGTGTGTGTATTTGTGTAGTTGTCAAGTTGCTTTTGTATGAATTAGTAAGTGCTTCTTTAAGTTTACTAAAAGTATCTATGTTTGTTATGTAGCCTAATGTTGTTTTTACGTTAGAACTTAGCTTAACGTTTACTACAATATTTATAAGTTTCTTCTTGTTATCTGTTGTGGTATAAGTTTCGTTTAATAATTCTACTATTGTTGAAAATGCATTGAGATCTTTATAATTTAAGATTAATTTAATATTAAAGTCTGACATGATTACTTTATTTTCTGTCGAATGTTGTAACAAAAGATTTTTAGTTTGGTTTAATAGAATGTGGAATTGTTCCTTCAATTGAAACGCTTCCAATTTGTTTAAAATTTCTGCTGTTTTATTAAAATGCAGTTCGTAACGATTTAAAAAGTCAAGTTTTATACTAATAGTTTGACATGTGTATTTCCTATTGCTGGATTTCTTAATATTTTGTTTAATTTTTAAAACTTCGTTAAAAATTTCTTGTAACTCTTCCATAAAATTTTTTTTTTTTTTATTAACTTATATATTTTGTATTCTATTTATTCTTTTCTGTACATATGTTTTAAAATATTTACTTATTTTATGAAATATATATGCTATAAAAATAATAATGATTATTGTTACTGCTATTGTTGTTGAATGTTGTCGGACTTCATATTTGGTTACTGCAGATCCTAAATTATTCTCTATTGTTATTGATTCTTTTTTTGTGGTTTTCAAACATAGCTATGCATTTGTGAATTTCCGTTATGTTTGGTATCATTCTTGTATTTTTGCTGTTCTTCTTTTATCCTTTGTAATAATGTATTTTTAAGTTGCAGGTCTGTTGTAATAGCGACTATGCGGTATAATTCCGCAATGCGTCTTCTTGTTAATACCTTCCTTCCTCCTCTTGATCTTCGTTTTGGTATCTTTTCCTTAGGTGTTGCCTCTGGTTTCTTTGCTGTAGTCCTTGCTCTGTATTCTTCGATTGTTATGGGTATTGGTCCAGCTTCCTTTGGTGTTGGTATGTATTTTGGCGGCTCTTCTTCAGTTGGGACTATTGCTTTTGGCACATAGCCTTGTTCCTTGTTAGTAGAGTGTAGCTGTATTAGATCCACTACACGTTGGAAAACCTTGTTGAAATCGTTATCCATAATAAAGGATCGTAGGTTAGGATAATAATACTTCAAAATTCGCAGGATAGGATCAGTTGAGAATGCAGGATCAATAGTCGCAGAATCGTAATTGCAGGATCGTAATTGCAGGATCGTAATTGCAGGATCGCCATGTGGTGTTTTAAGTTTGCTGCTCTATATTCTCTAATTTCTTTTGTTAATCAATTTTATATAAGTTTATTCGATGACTGCATCGAATGAAACTTTGGTGTATTAGAGCGCACCACGCTGCTGTTGGGATGGCTAAGGATAGCCGAACTGTTTTGAGATTTAAAGAAAAAACTAAGGCAGTGATGCCGCTTTAAGTTGTGATCTAAAAATTCTGTTTTATTTAAAATTACTCCGGTTTATAAACAAAATGTAAGAGTATTTTTCTTAAAAATATTCTACCACTATTTCCAATACTCCTCCTTTATTTATTTATATTTTGATTTATAACTCTTTAACTGAAATTTTTTCGATTAACTAGTGATATTATCTCAAGTTGTGCCTTTTCAACTGATAAAATGTTTTACTTTTGTAAGTTTCCTGACCGTCAACTGAATAGAAGAATAAGAATAATAAGAAAATTCACAGGAGTGATGAAATGTATGTTTTTATTTAAATGTTTCTATTTTAAAATAAAGCTTTATTCATTTCATTAACACATATCAAAGTAGCACAAAGTAGAAATCAAATAATATACCAAAATAATATACCACGAAATTTATCACTTTTTACAGTGATAGAGGCAGAACTCGAAAAAAAACTCTTTATGTGTAATAAAAGTAATCAGTCGTTCTTGAGCACGTAAACGCAACTAAAAATAATTCTCTTTAGTTGATCGTGCAGAAGCAAGACACTTGACATAAAAATAGACATAACGGCATTTTTCCAGTTAAAGAAGATAGTGATGAGACGGAAATTTTTATAGTAGTTAGAGATGTGTAATGTGAATCAGCTTATGGGAAAAGTTGTGCCCCTTTTGTATTTAGGGTGCGATATAATAAAAAAATTTGTATATGTATAAAATGTGTATGTGTAAAAAATGTGTATTTGGGTTATTAAATTAAATTAAATTATCTAATATTCGTAAAGAAATTAAAGCAAATATATCTGAATTTAAGAAAACGTTTATTTGAAAATTAACTAATTTTTGTAAATAAATTAAAACGAACAACTCTGAATTTAAGAAAACGTTATTTTAAAATGACATAATTTTTATAAAGAAATTAATGTGAAAATATATGAATTTAAGAAAATGTTATTTATAAATTATTTAATTTTCGTAAAAAAATTAAAGTGAAAATATAGAAATTTAAGAACCTTAATTTAAAAATTATCTAATTTTTGCAAAGAAATTAAAGTGAAAATATCATAATTTAAGAAAACGTCTATATAAAAATTATATAATTTTTGTTACAAAATTAAAACGAAAATATCTGAATTTAAGAATAGGGTTTTTCAAAAATTGTCAAGCTTTTGGGAAGAAATTAAAGCGAAATTATTTCAATCTAAGAGGACGTTGATTTGAAAATTATCTAGGAAGGTAAAGTAAAGATTGTCGAAAACCTAGTAATAGAATTAAATTAAATCTAGTTGAAGTATTAAGTGCAAAGAAACTAAACGGTATTTTCCCATTTCTTAACGAAACATGTCGTTTCCAGAAGAACAGTTAAGGGGAGGTTCTGGCAGAAATGTAACGTAATTGCAGGATTTTTTTGTTTTGAGCGAACGTATATCTGTTTTGAAAAAATCAAGAATATTATAAAATTTTTTCGATGAAAAATAATTCAAAATGGCTACTGAAGGTCTCGCTGATCAAAGGCGTGCGTGGCGATAGCCGATGTGCGCTGTACACTCTAAAGCCCTGGCAAGTGATTTGAAACAAAAAAACCAAAAAAAAAAAAATCGTTAACCTAGATGGAATTTGGGGGTCCTTTTTTGGTTTTTAATAAAACCCTTTTTAAACAAAATGGCAGCCCTTCGAAAAAAAACCTGTTTTCCTTCCTTTTTCTTTTGCTTTAACGTTCAAAAAATAATAATAAGAAACTTTTTTGGAAAAAAACGTTTCCTGAAGGAGCCTAAAAGTGAATAAGCTTTAATTTGAGCCGTCAAACATCGAAATCGGTCAAGTCGTTGAAGCAGAATCGTGTACAGCGCGGAAAAAAAGGTGTTTCGAGAAGAACGCGTTTATACCTGCTTTTCGGCCGATGCACTCTCTCGTCTAATACGCTATGACTCGTAAAATAAATTAAATAGGAAAATATTCGTCTGACTACATATTTTCAAGATCCTTAGGATGAAAATAAAGCAAAAAATAAAACAAAAATTTTCCGTCGATTTCTACTAGAACCTCGCCTTAAGTGAGAAACTATCAACTTAGGTTCAAATCAACTTTTCAAAATCTTAAAAACCCGTTTTTAGAACAAGGTGACACAGACCATACGGTACCATTTAATCCATCTAAATTGAACGAACTAGACAATACTCGTAGAATGTCTCAAACAATTGATCGTTCACATGCAGTATTAACATTTCCTTGACTGTATGAAGAAATTATTCAATCAAATAAATCGAAATAAGTTTTATTTGAAAAATTAAAATTTAATTTTTTAGTATAAAGAAAATAGGTTCGAAAATGTTCGAAAATATAATAGCGTGGAAATTTCTTGCATTCAGTTCAGTATAAAGCGTGTGTTCCTTAAAATATCTAATAGTTCCTTGAATAGCCCTTTATATCTAAGAAGAATGTGAAACTTCGTTTGGATTAAGAAGTTTCAATGTATGTATGTTGGAAAGTCAAACGACTTCTGAAGAACAGTTATTTTTACAAACTAAAGCAAATAAAATATTTTTGGATCCGATAGCAGACGATTTGTTTGGCGAAAAGTTAATACTGTTCTACAGTAAAAAAATTTAAAAGCTACAGTCAAACAAGGAGGTGAATCTGTAGTGGATTGGCTTGCGATGTCAGTTAGAGGCGTGGGAAATTTGGTTTTTGTAAAAATTACAATAGACAAGACATTGTGTTTAAACATTTTAACCCTGAATCACTAACCTTTTGCTGAGTTGCGGTACAACTAACTCTGGGTGTTTTCCACCCACATAATAAACTCTCAACTATAAGGATATACAAGGGCGTCCACAGGGGTGGGGGGGGCGCGTCCCCCCACCTCAACTGAAAAATTTTATATATTTTTATTTCCTATGTGTATATGTAACATTTTTGTTTATATGTTGCAAAGTTTTAAACTCTTAAGTTCTGATTTCTTAAACTATGTTTACATTACCTCGAAACTACACAGTTAACTCTGAAATTGGATACTTAACTGCATAGTTTCCCATACAAAATCTTAACTATCTCGCAAAGCAGTTAAGTTGAAACTGCGACCTAAACCATCTTATTTTGCTATGCAACACTGTTTTTTCATCAAGAACAAAAAGGAAATTAAAAAAAATGACAAGGAAATGTCACATAAAAAATAAAATATTTGAAAATAATTCCTTATCTTTTGATGATTCGATCAAAGACCACCAGTTTAGAAAACACTTCCTGCTGATGATGAACAAAAACTCCTACAAGGCTTTTATCACATATATTGTAATATTTTTAATTTTTTTTTTGCATGAAAATTGAATTTTTAATATGTCTCAAAATTATGTGAATCAACGAAAAATTAACGTCAAATAATGACAAAGTTAACTACGCAGTGTAAACACCAGAAACAGTTTCCAAACTATTATAGTCAAACTGCATAGTTAAATGTGTAATGTAAACATGATATTAGGTGGTACGAAACTTAGTTTTATCTGACTTTTTGTTAAGATTTCATTAACTACTTATGGGCATTGTTCATATAGCAAATTTGAGAAGCGCTACGACACGCTCCGTTACGTTTGCATAACCAGCCCTGAGTAACGATCAACAACCGATTTTGTTCTCTAATTATCGTCTGTTGTGCAACTTTTGTTTTTATTAATTGTGTTGTATATGTGGAGTCTTAATATTATTTGAGAAATCAACACGAAGTTCTTTGATGTGTGAATGGCAAAGTGTATCAAAAAGTGTACCAAAAGTTTCGAGGCGGCCCGCAACATTTGTTAAAAACAATATTGATAATTTTAAACAAAGTGTCAACGCACTTTGCCAAAGTTAGCTAGAGACGTGTCGGTTTCAAAAACGCCACTAAGTCCTGCCTTAGTCTAACGATGTCTGAGTCCTTATCTAACTACACTCAAAGTGAGAGCAAAAATAGCTTACTCTCACTGAGTATTAGTTTACTTGAAATGAGAATACTATTGCTACTGTCGTAGCATATAGTAGTAAATGATACTGTCAATTATTTTTACTAATCAAAATCTAATCTATTCTTATATATAATTCTGTATATAATTTTATATATAATTCTGTTCTTAAATATAATTGTAATAAAATATATAATAAATAAAAAATATATAATAAAATAAAAAATACCCAAAATAGACATAAGTAATACACAAAATAATTTTAAATAAATAACTGTATGATAAAAAATACGTAGCGATTAAAAATAAATAAAGAAGAAACTTACTAGAAACAATAAATAATATTTAATAAATAGTAAAAAATGTATAATAAATGATAATGAATAAAAATAAAAATTATTCTACCGACCCTCTATAGACTGAATGTTACACATTCGAAAAAACGAAGGCTAATCAAAAGAAATTTTTAAAATTATAATAAACATTCATGTCTAATTAAGGTATTACCGTCTAGAATGCTAAAAATTAACATATATTCAACAATTTTTTTTTACTTTCTTTATTATATATGGTTATAAAACGTTTTTTACAGTATTAAACAGTTCTTGAAGATTACGAAAAAATTTTTTATTTTTATTTCCTATTAATTGTACATTTAATATCCGGCGCTGAAATTGTTCTTTTCGAAAAAACACTGCTGCTAAAAAAAGGGCGGACATTTAAAAATCTTTTTCAAAAATCGCCTTTTTTCAACCTTTTTTCAAATTTAAAAATTTTATATATTTTTTTTGTGGTCAAATTGTGGTAAACTATCACACAGGATATAAAAACAAACAAAATGCTGCAAAAATTATTAATAACGGCATAGTAGATCCGGAGATTAACTGTCCGCCAGTTAAAAAACCTAAACTCGTGAAAAATACGTCTAAAGTTTTTTTACATCTGCGAGCCGAGAGCGCACTTCAATTGAGTCGTTATATCTCGGCACTGGCTTTGAATTTCGATTTAAAATTTTGGACAGTTATTATTGAAGGTATAAAGAATCTAAAAATGTAAAAAAACAAAAATTCATTTTTTAAAATTTCTAGACGGTAATAGTACCTTAAAAAAACATTAAGTATGTTGCTCTGTTCATAACTGAACGAGCATTCAAGAAAAACGAATATAAAAAATTTTTAAAATACAAACACAAGATTATCATGCACTCTTTTTATAAATTATACACACACACACACACACATTCATACGAACAAAAGAAAAAATCAAAAAAGCTATTTTACATGATAATAAAATAAAATAAATACCTTGAAAATATCTTTTTCAGTCTGCACGGATCTTTAACTATATTTAAAAACGAACGACAATTATTTTAAATATTTTTAAATGCATTTAATAAATGTAAATATGATTTTGTAAACTGAAAGTACGTTATACTGGAAGTTAAATTGAAAAATATGAATTTTCATATAATAACAATGTTTACAAAGTTTGGACAGATAGTCTCAGGCAATAAAATTTCATAGGTAACATTCCAGGCTCATTTTCATAAACGTGCACACCAATGCATACTTTGCCCCCCCCCCTCAACAAATTCCTGCGGACGCCCATGAGGATATACTTAATTGCTTAAACCTAAGAAGTGTGGTTTTAAAAAAATTCAAGATTATTTTTTACCATTTAAAAATGTTTTTATTAAAAGAATTAATTTGTTACATGCAAAACAAAAAATAAAGAACTAGTATTTCATTAGAAATCTTGCAAAGAAACAGTGACTGGGTGGATTCCACCCTAAGGTTAATCATGGGGAGTTAAAACAAAATCTTAAAAGGAGCGCAACGAACTAGGGTCTAGGAAACAGTTTTCGGTTTGTACTGGCCAATAACTCGAAGCACACATTCCGACTTATAAGGGAATGGTTGCTTTACAATGTAAAGGAAGTGATTCCCCACCATCTTCAAAGCCCTTATCGTAACCCCATGGAACATCTATGAGGTATATTAGAATAAAAAATACGGCAACGCGAAGTAATTAGAAAAAAAAATAAATAACTGGCCTTTTCAGCCCTTTGAAACGACTTTGACCTAGCTTCTTATGATCAATTGTGTTGTGCGTGTTATTAAGTTTGTACACAATTGACCGAGAACCGGACCTACATGTTTAACGCCGACTCCGAACGGCGATGAACGGAATGTTCTTGTTCTCAAGAAGCTTTACATGGCATTTTGATTACTCTCTGAGGTTTGCCATTGTTAGCAGAGAGGTGTCAGCATTGGTTTGCTAATTACGTGGCGTCCGTGGCGTAGTTGGTTAAAGTGTGTGGCCGCTATGTCAACGAACCTGGAGACCCGGGTTCGAATCCCAGCAGCGACAGAACATTATTTGAATTAAAATAATTTTTCTTTTAGGCCGCCACCTCTCTGCAGACAATGGCAAACCTCAGAGAGTAATTAAAATGCCATGTAAAGCTTCTTGAGAACAAGAACATTCCGTTCATCGCCGTTCGAAGTCGGCGTTAAACCTGTAGGTCCGGTTCTCGGTTAATTGTGTACAAACTTAATAATACGCACAACACAATTGATCATAAGAAGCTAGGTCAAAGTCCTTTCAAGGGCTGAAATGGCCAGTTATTTATTTTTTATTTTGTTTTTTAAATTTACTTCATGTTGTCTTTTGATGTACGAATAATTCTTTGGGTTTTGTTTTTGAGGTGTTATAAAATTAGTTTTTTTAAATAAGTTTTTAAAATAAAAGTATTTTAAACAAATTCACGCTTGTTTTTCAATTATGATAACAATATATAGGGATTCCAAAAAAAATTATTTCAAGTTATTCGATTGAATATTTTCCATAAAACAGCCATATTTCTGTTGATATTCCTTATTACGAACAATTGTTTGAGACGGTTCAATTTTATTCCGGACATCTTGAAATGCCTACGTGAATTTTCTGGACAACCAGGAGAATTCAACTCCTGGAGCAAAACAGTCGATAGGATCTTTACTGCTTATGAAAAAAAGCTATCCCGAGGTGCTATGCAATCTTGCACCCTGTTAGAGATAAAATCATAGGCGACGCGGACACAGCCTTAGAGTCATACAGAACACCGCTAGACTGGGCCAAAATCACAAACCAATAGCTTTCTTTAATTTTAGATAAGATCGCTTACTTACTTACGCTTACTTATCCTTCATACTATGACCAATGCATATCGGAATAAGGCGACGGATTTTATTCCGAAGAATGTTATGAAGAAAATTTTGAACCAAACAATCAACCAGAAGTATATCAAGAAAACACAAAACAAACCAACGACGTACATTTTTTAGACTAAAAGACTCTTCGTTACCGACTGCGAGTTCATAGCGAAGAACGAACACTTATAAAAAGTTCTACTTGACACAGGTTCGAATAGAAATTATATTCAACGAAATCTTATTAGGACACCTCAAAAAAATTTAAAGCCATTTTTCGCAAATTCGATAGCAGGAAAGGTCAAAATTTCACATCATGTCTACGTAGATAATTTTAATAAAAACGTAGAGTTTAAAAAAAAATTTGAAAAAATTCAATAAAACCACACCTAGCCCGGCATCTTGTGCCATCTTGTCATAAATAAAAAAAAAAAAAAACCCTCAATAACTTCTAATAGTTATAATATGGCTGTGGAATGATTTTAACTTTGAACAATCCTCAGAAAAATCTTAAATAGGTTAGTAGATGCTAGAAGTTGTCGGTGAAGAATATAATTCTCTAAAATAACAGCAACAACAAAAGCTTCATGCAAACAAACCAAATAAAATATGTTAATGTGTACTTATACTTACTTATATACTAATGCGTTATCCAATATGCTAGGGGAACTACACATTTTTGCTTCCTCAGTTGTATTTTGAGATTCATCTGTTGCATTATTAACATCATCCAGATTCACCGATGTTTGCAATATTTGTTGTATAATTGTTTTTTGAGTTGTAACATTAGAAGTATCTCCTAAGTACTCCTCACGAGATTTTCTAACCCCTGACTCGCAGTGAATAGTTTGTGGACTCAAAAGGCCATTGATGCAGCGCATTTCAATTGGTAACGTATTAGAAGAATGACTGCAATGAACTTTTACGGAACTTCCATGTGCTATTGTAAGACCTCTACGGTATCCACCCTAGAATACGTAATAATCATTAGACATTGATTTATATGTTGGTAAATTGGTAGTTTTGAGCAGGATTTTTTTTATTTTTAACATATAAAATCCACGTTAGGAATTTTCAAAATCAATTTTTAAAAAACAAGACACAATCCAAGCTTACAGACAAGAAGAATCTTCACTCAGTGGTAAGAAAACAGAGAATAAGTTCGCACACAAATCAAAACAAACCCAGACAATTTTTTACAAGTTAAAAAGACAAACATATATAGAAATAGTATAGCAATTTGGTCTACAAGATCTGACATTGATATTCGATGTCTTATTAAATTTTCTTTCACGTGTGCCACCTTGCATTTTTTCGCAAAGCTTCTCCGGACCTATCCCAACCTGACAAGAACATTAAAAAAATAAAGAAGTTAGGGTCAGTTCATATCAAGTGGTCCAGCACTTGTTGCTAGACCATTTTTAAATTTAAATTTATTGAAATTTGTTCAATATATTGGGATATCAGAACCTCATTAAAAATAATGACATTCAACTGTACTTTCAATATGGCGGCCATATTTGCCTTGCTACCTGTAGAGTTTTATGCGTTTGTAAGCGTTTGCGGTTACTTTAA
Source organism: Pherbina coryleti (assembly GCA_943735915.1). Lineage (NCBI taxonomy): Eukaryota > Metazoa > Arthropoda > Insecta > Diptera > Sciomyzidae > Pherbina > Pherbina coryleti. The sequence goes on along the minus strand of OX030948.1, from coordinate 123,601,822 downwards.
TTTCTCAGCTCCTGTTAAACATAGAGTAATGAATTAAAAACCATGAAATTAAACACACTTTAAACTTTAATCTCACAAGAAGTTATAATTAAATATTGAAACAATGAATATAATTTCGTGAATATAACCTCAAATAACTAACCATTTTCGTACTTTACACTCTTTCGTTTATAATGATGAGCACAAGTTTTATGACTTTGTAGATTTATTGTTTCCTTTTTTTTTTTTTTCATATATATAAATATTTTTTAACATTAATAAAAAACATTAAAGCAAATTGAACATCAACTGAAAAAATTTGAGAAGGAAAATATTTATTACTTACTTACTTACTTAGGTGGCCATCATAACCCGTCGTCGGGTTTCGGCCGACCTCAACAGCTCTCGCCAGCGCCTCTACTTCGCGCGCGCCTACTCCAATTGGTTTCAACAAGCGTGGTGAAATGGTTTTTTTGTTTTATCAAAACAAAACAAAAAAAACAAACTATTAGAAAATGATCACGTTAAACTGAAATAAACACGCTCTCATCTCTTGCTCAAATATAAAAAATAACGGAAAATAGCAAAATTTAAATAACAAGTCATATCGTCAGCTTATTATTAGCACACACAACAACAAAGTGCAGTGTGTTCACGGAGTAAATGAGTTGAAACATAGGGAAAACAATGAAACGAAAAGCAAAAAGGGAAAACATGAATCAGCTGTTTACAAACAAATGTTGATTACTTGATACTTTTTACTGGATGTCGTTCGTTTACTTTTTGTGATATTTTTTACTGAGAGAGTAAAATCAGTCTTACTCTCCCAGTAAAAGTTACTTGATATTTTTTACTCGAAAAGTTCACAAACAGACCTACAGTCAATAAAATTGCACAGCTTGCAAAAATTGAATTGAACATTGAACGTCGCTGGAGCCCTTTACTTGGAAAAAATTATATAATCATATTTTTGGTCTTTGTAAAACTAAAAAAATATAGATGTTTTAAAAAAATACACAATTTCAAATTTCCGGTTAAAAATCTTAATTTTTTTTTTTTACTAGTGGTTAGATTTGTTAACAAAGTATATAAATGAAAAATAAAAAATTGCCTACTTTTTATTTATATATTTTTTTAATTTTTCAAAGTTTGCAAAACTTTAGGGTTTCTGCAAAAAAAAACAAAAATATTCTTTCAATTTATGGTAAGTTTTTGTCACTATTTAATAAAAATTATACACTACATCAAAATTTGATTCATTTTTTATAGTAATAAAAAAAAAATTTTATAAACTTATTTTTTTTTTAAATTTTGACAGTACCATAAACTTAGGTCTTTGCAACTTTTTCTGAAACTTAGGAAATATGTCTTAAAACATTCATATCATTTTTACATTTCCGGGTGAAAAATCTAAAACTTGTTAACATATTCTATTTAAGCCCTTTAAAATGTACTAAAATCATAAACAAAAAATTACCTATTCTTAAAAAAAAAAATTTTTCAGTCTATCAAACTTTTGCATTTTGGGAATTCCAAATAAAAAATCGTAAAAGTTTTCGATGGCACAAACAACTTTTCTGTATAAAATATTTACAAAAAATAAATTTTGTTTTTTTGTACCTATAGTTATAAATAAAACAGTTAAGTTTCAAAGCAATACAATAAAAAATGAAATTTTAAAAATTTTTTTTGTAACACAGTAAAAACCGTTTTTCCGTTCAACAGTTTTATCTCAAACGTTTTCTGACTTTTGCGCCCTCTACTGTTAACAAAAAGACGAGATGATAAATTCTATTTACGAATTTATTTAAGGTACTTTGTTAGCTTTACAAAAATGTATATTACTTAAATATTCTAAGCACTTTATTTTATTTTAATTTTGCCTATGGGACAAAGCACTGTGCGTCATCCATACGATGGACATGACCTAGCCAGCGTAGTCGCTGGATTGATATACGATGAACTACTTCAATGTCATCGTATAGCTCATACAGTTCGTGGCTCATTCGAATGCGCTATTCGTCGCCAACTCGAACAGGACCGAAGATTTTTCGAAGAACTTTTCTCTCGAACACTCCCAGAGCGGCTGCGTCTGCTTGCGAGACAACCCATGCCTCTGCGCCATAAAGAAGCACAGGTATAACGAGCGTCTTGTAGATTGTCAGTTTTGTCGCTCGAGATAGGTCTCGAGATAGGGCTAGCAATTGTGAGTCTTCGCTTAATCTCCTGGCTGACATCGTTGTTGCTATTAACGGCGGTGCCAAGGTAGGTAAATTTCTTGACCACTTCAAAGTTATATTTGGTCGTTGAGACGCGAGAGCCTAGACGCCACGCTCCCCTGCTTGTAGGCAGCATATACTTCGTTTTGCACTCGTTCACCGCCAAACCCACCTTGGCTGATTCCTTTTCGATAGCTGTGAAAACAGCAGTGACATCTCTCTTAGTCCGACCGATAATGTCAATATCATCAGCATATGCAAGAAACTGAACACCTTTGTAAAAAATGGTGCCATTGCGATGTACACCGGCCCTTCGTAGGATCCCCTCCATGGTGATATTGAAGAGATCGCAAGATAACGGGTCGTCTTGTCTGAAACCTCGTTCAGTATTGAAGGTTTCGGAGAGGTCATTTCCTACCTTGACGGAACTGCATGTATTGCTCAACGTAATCCTGCAGAGTCTTATCAACTTTGCAGGTGTACCGAACTCAGACATTGTTGCGTACAGAGAATCCCGCTTCGGGCTATCAAACACAGCTTTATAATCAACAAAGAGATGATGCGTGTCGATTTGGTTCTCGTGGGTTTTTTCCAAAATTTGTCGCAGTGTAAAAATCTGGTCTATGGTGGATTTACCAGGTCGAAAGCCACACTGATAGGGTCCAATCAGTGTTTTTGTATGCAAAGTATCAACTTGTCATCAAAGTATCAACTTGTCTTCGCGAACGGACGTGTTCTGCGGTTGCGCTCAAAAATATATAAGAAAACATTTGATTTACCTTAAAAGTTACCATTGCGAACTTGTAGCACAAACAAGGTTAAACAAGATTGACTATAAAGTTGAAATAGAAACATCTATAACAAAATACATACTAAAATTGTAATAAAATTTTGATAAAACTTATTGCAAATAAATTTGTCTCAAGTAACAAAAAGCAACACCCACACTCATCGCCGCTACTGGCAAAAAAAAAAGTTTTGAGTGAAAGTATATAACAACAACAAGACTATAACAACAAGAAGACGACAACCAAAAGATCAAGTATGATAAAAATAACGAAACATTAAAACTGCAAGCAATCTGTCAAAAATATGAAAATCAAAAATAATACAAACAAAGCTAAAAAAAACGAAGTGAGATTAAGGAAAATTAAACAAAATAATATAGGGCATAATCCAAACAAAAACATTTACTACGTCGAACAGCAGCCAGCAAGCACAGTGAATCAAATTGACTACCACGCTTACCAATCCTAATTAAAATCTGTAATTAACTATTATTAACTGTGCAAAATGGTTTTCGTTTGTTCCTCGAAAGTTGAGCGACATCTTGATGAAAATAAAAAGATCAAGTGTGTTTCCTGTAATGAATTTTATCATTGCAAGTGCGTTAAGTTAGAAAAAAGCGACATTGAATATATGATAAAAAACAACCAAAAATATAAATGCAACAAGTGTCTTTCGGCTCGGCGCAATTCCATGCATTCTACGCCAACTGGTGCCAAAAAAATTCAGTCAGGCCCATCTACTTCTACTTCTACTTCTAATTCTACTTCTACTTCTAAGAATTAAGAAGTTAGTCCTATTCTCTTAATTCCCAATATGAACCCATTGAGTGAAAATGCTCATCAACAACAATCCTATGAGTACATCTCGCAGTTTGATAATGTTGAACTCCAACGCTTGCTGAATTTAATGGATCGTCAAACAAAGTGAACGCTCAGACTAGCGTATGACAGAGCTCATTGATGCTGTGCGAGCTAAGGTAGATGCATCAGAGAATAGGATTCTTCAAAACATGGATGAACAGGTAGTGGCAATAAGAGTAGAGCTAGCTGCCATTAATGAACTCGAAAGCGTAGCCAATCAGTTTACGATGCTAAAAGCAGATGTTGATGCTTTGAAGAAAAAACTTATTGACCATAACAGTACCGCTGAATTGTTAAAAATGCAGCTTGAAAAACAAGAAAGTACTGCCGTTGCTTGTGACGTGCATATTCACGGCATTCCACGAATGAACGGGGAAGATCTGCACACTATTCTCGACAATATTTTTACTTCAGTCAACTTCGGACCACCTCAAGTTAAATCGATTTTTCGAATCAAATTAAACAAAAACTGATGCGCCTATACTAGTCTTGCGTCTCCACATGAAAAAAATCGACTACTTAAAGCCATCAACGACTTCCGGCGAACTACGAACGATCTTCTACGACTATCTCATTCAGGTTTTGACTCCAACGGTCCAGTTTACGTCAATGAAACACTAAAACAAACCACCACATTCAGAAAGCTGCAATTAAGTATAAAAAGCAAAAGTGGCTCCTATCTGTCTTTACCAGGCGCGGGCTGGTACACGTTAAGAGAACTGCGAACGATCATCCCACCAGCATCAACTCTCTTGATATGCTTAACCAATACACTCTTAGTGGAAGCCATGAGAACGTCACCAACCTACAACACCAACACTTTTTTCGTGAACTTCACGCCAATACTCCACAATAAAGTGAAAAGCTGTACGGGCAAAATGCCCATACGTGTAACTTTGCCCACCCCTAGCTTAGACAATCGGCAGTCATATGTTAAAAGAACCGGATGCCGTTCTTCATAAGAGATTTGCTCGGTTTCCGACAATCGCCCGCCAACTCTAAGCACTTTATGCATATCAAGAAAAGGGTTGAGTTTTAACTTATAAAAGTACTCTTCTTTCTGACCGAAGTTTTCTTTGATAATTGGTCATACTCTAATGGAAACCCCATTTTTTGACTTTCAATAACCAGTCTTCTGGAAATAATGGGAATTCATCACTTCGTGAGCGTTTTATTGGCAAATTACATAATTCTGAATTTTGTGATACCAAAATTTTTTGAAAAACATATTGTTTGAGCTATTACTATTAAAATTATTATCTCACAATTCTTAAATTACTATCAGTTTTATTTTGTTTCTTTTCTTGTTACCATCACTGTCGACTTAAAAGCTTGCATTTTTTGTTGCTGCAATACCATTGCATCAGTGTTGAGATAAAACGAAGGATAATCTTGCCAACAGGTGTTACTTTGGGCTGAGTAGGCAATTGAGAAGCAGAGCCCTCAACGAACGAAACTCACGCTCTATAAGTCACTAATCATGCCCGTCCTAATATATGAAGCACAAACCTGGACGTTGAGCAGTTCTGATGAAAAGACCTTGGGAGCCTTCGAGAAAAAGTTCCTTCGAAAAATCTTCGGTTCAATCTGCGTCAATGGCGAGTACCGAGTTCGATGGAACCACGAGCTGTATGAGCTGTACGCTGACATCGACATAGAGAAGCGCATTAAAATCGAGCGGCTCCGCTGGCTAGGTCACGTTGAGCGAATGGAAAACGACGCTCCAGCGATAAAAATATTTTATTCGGTGCCCGGTGGTGGTCAACGCAGAAGAGGGCGTTCACATCTACGTTGGAAGGATCAAGTGTTGGATAACCTGACTTCGCGTCGTGTTTCCAACTGGCGCCAGCAAGCGCAAAACAGAAATCGCTGGCGCAATTTCTTATACGAGGCCAAAACAGACCAACAGTTGTTAGTGCCAGATAAGTAAAATAATTCTATTGCAATTAATAGTTTAACATCTTGCTTTATTTTTCTCTGTACACCAAAAAATAATTAAGACTTTGAAGTCTGATATTTTGTTACAAGTTAAATTAAACAATTAAAATTAGTTTTTAAAACCAAGGAACGTGTTTTTGTCCACTATCCTGCACAAGGTAACTTCTGGTTCCATAGAATCGCAGAGATTATCATCTATTGATTTGAAGTTTGATCATCGTAAAATTATTTTTTGTGGGTGTCTATCGATGAAACAATCGACGTTCAAGGACAAGATGTGGCGATTGTTGTGGGCGTTTTACATTCAAATATAATCAGCAAAACCAAATTTTTGTTTAACATTGTTGAATTAGAAAAAAACAATCATGGCACAATTGCTCGCACTATTAACGATTCAATAATCTTGTTAGTGGAAGAAGTTGACAAAAATAATTTTCTACTCTTTTTAACTGACGCGGCGCCTTAACCCTGGATAACCAATCATATTTCTTAGGTGGTATATAAAATACGTTTAAAGCTGTTAAAAATTAAAAACAATAGAAAATTTCACTAGAAATCAAAAAAAAGGAAATACTGGTCTTTGATTTTTATTTAAATATTGACATATTTCGATAAGCTACTTAATTTTTGAGATAGAAAAAAAAATAACAATGTTTGTCGAAACGACTAACATTGGTTATCTAGGGTTAAATAGTTAAATCAGCTCGTTGTTTGCAGATATTTTATCCAAAATTAGTTCATGGTCCATGTTTGAAATCAGATGTAGTATAAGCGATGCCGCATTAAAATTAAAAGCAGTTAAATTTTATATAATATTGTTTTTATTTTTACTTACTACTATTACTGATGGATGCTACTTTACGGCTGACTCTAATCTTAGTTTTGCTCTCCTACTCCTATTGTTTTTTTCTCTACTATCTGTTTATGTTGTTTTTTTTTAATTTTAAGAATTTCCTTTGAAAGTTAGCTCATTCATTTTATTAGGAAAATATTTACGCTTCCATACAATTTTCACGAACTTATTTTTTAAATCTTTTGCAACTGTTTTAGGGTCCACATAAATATTTGATTTAAAGTTTTCGGTAACATTTTCATCGGTATCGGCATTGGTATCATCTTCGATCGGTGGCAAAATTAGAGGTTCTACATCAGTGGTGCTCACTACATGGTTTCCCATAGCCCGCGGGCATCGTGTGTTGTTGAACTTTTGCACACGAAGTAGCAATCGTCTCGCTATGTTTGTACACTGCGTAAAAGTTTGTGTTTTGCTGTGCTTTAAATTTCAAGTCAGTATGCCTTGAGCGTTCATGCGGTATGGGAGTTGCTCGCTGTTTTATTTATGAATATAAGTAAATATTTTTTAATGTTTCAGGAAAAGCTTTAATACATTCTTTTCTTCATTCTTGCCTTTTCTTGATGTTTTCTATGTTAAAATAGCGAAAAGCAAACACAAAAATAAAAAAGATATGATTATATTGAAAATCCAACACTCAACAATTTTCCTTGCACCAAATGTTGTGAGAGCTTTTAACTATTTCTTGTTTCAGTGTAAAGCTGTGCACTCGGAAAGCTCTCTTTGTTGTTGTTTGAACCATGTGTTGATCATCACTGGTCTACATTCAGTTCACTTTCCGAGTCAAAATCATCGAACTCATCTTCGCTTTCGTCCCATCTGGCCAAAATATCCTCTATATCTTTATCATTCATCTTACGCATTGCACTGACAACTGAAATAAAATTATTTATTATTTAAGAACACACTGCTTGGTGTATCAACTGTGATACATAATCTTTTAAACGATTTACAATGCAAATAATAACGAATAATACAACAAAAAGTTATATTCTTATCAAAACAGCACATTTTGAATAAGGTACATTTTACTTACCATTTATTTTTATTCACAATTTAATTTAAGAGTAATTTTGCTTCTGCACTTTCAACACTTTTATCGTCATTAAAATATTTATTGTTTTATCACCTTGCACAGCTAAGCTATTAAATAATTTTAACGGGACTCTATCTTTTTTCGTAATAATAATAATAATTGTTAATAATTGAAAAAAAGATAAACTTTATCAAAATTTACAGCGGTGCTGACATTAATTCAATTAAACATTTATGTATCTGTGGTGATACGCTATGCAGTGTAGGGTTAAGACACTTTTCAACTAGGGTTGCAAAATCATCCCGTTTTAAACGCTGTGCATTATTTTGTATTCTCCAATCATGGACATATCTCCTCCAAGAATCTTTTACGCTATGAAAAACAGCAACATCCATGGGTTGCAGTAAATGAGTGGAGTTTGGAAGAAGAACAATCAAAATTATTCCGTGATCTCTGCAGAATTCAGTAACATAAAGGGATAAATGAGAAGTGTGGCCATCCAAAAATAAAATAATTGTTAGTTTGAGATGAAATACATTTGCAATATATTCAAAAAAGGTTTCCGAAGTCATCCAGCCGGAATCTGACTTTCCTATAGCTCAATCTTTAGGATAATTAGCTAAAATACTAAGAGGAAGACGTTTGTAGGGAAAAATAGAAAAAGTGGGCATTATTCTACCGTCAGCTGAAGCACCAACAGATACTGTTAGACATTCTTTATCATCATTGCCGGATCTTATGTACACTTGCTTTGTCCCTCTTTTGGTAAGTACTGGTTGACCTTTTGGACAAAGGAAAAAAGCTGTTTCATCGCAATTAAAAATACGAGATGGATCTTCAAGAATCTCAAGGTGGTTGCGTTCTGTAAGGTTAATTTTTACCCTATCAAACCAAGCTCTTATCTTTGATTTAGTAACAGAAATTCGAGAAATTGTTAAACATTGGGATACCCTAAGGCTTACAGTGGGGTTTCTTTTTAAAAATACATTAAGCCAATACCTTCCACGTATTCCATTCAAAAATTTATTGAGGCGATTCAATTCTTGAAAAAGTTTGGAAACGCAGCCAATAAGTGTATGTATAGTCACTGGAAGTCCCATGTCAGTAATAAACTAAGTAATGAACCCATTTCACAATAAGACCTTCTAATGTTAACACTGTAGGTGGCCCTGGGCAGCTTTTTGTGGTGTATTTATTATTTATTTTGTCGAGTAAAGTTTGCTTCGGTATTTTATAATTTTTTATTTCCTCAAGGGCCAAACTTAAGTCTTCTTTTGAAAATTTTTGGTGTTTTGGCATATTTTAAAAGTCTAAAATACAAAAACCCATGTAAATCTAAATGAAAGTACAGCAAGATCACAGTCATGCAGGAAATTCTATTACAATTTCTATTAACACTAGTTATTTGACTATATTTGCACAATATTAATTTATTTATTTAAACTAGCACGTGATTACCAACTTGCGTTTGTTAAACCCGGTCTATAGCACGGAATTACCAAAATGGTGAAGAATTTGTATGCTAATTCCGTTCCACATAATTCTACTCCTCAAAAAAATGTAAAGTTAAAACTTTGACACAAATATTAAAAAATGTTACTTTATTTACCAATTAATGTATTTAATTTAATTTATTTAATTTATTTAGAACCTACAAATGTACTCATTAACTAAAGAATTAAAGAATTTGTGTTGTATTTATAACATGTCAAATTGAAAATCAAAACCATAAGCAATCAATATTGTTTGGTAAATCCGTACTCCGGACGGAGTTTAAAAAACATTAAAACATATTAGGCAACATTAAAAAATATTAGGCTAGTAATTCCGTGCTATACTTCAACCAAATTTTTTTCAATAAATAACAATTACAATCATAGCAAATTACACAAATACAATAAAAACAAATGTGAGACTTACAAAGTAAACAAAAAATATAGATTTTTACTTACACTAAGGGAAATAACGCATATTAGCATTATCCACGCCTGAGTATAAATTTTATTCAAATATTTACGTGGATAAATCAAATTTTTTCCTTACAACTCGTTTTTTTCCTGTATTTGAATTTTATTTATACCACACACGCAAGAATGATATATTACCAGATTGCGCATTGCGCATGTCGTCCATCTTTGTTATGAAGTTGGCTGCGAAAAATCGTGACGTAGCTCGGGTTCGTCAAAGTGGCTGAATGTAAAAGTAGTCACAATTTATTTATAGGGGGTATATAAATTTGAAAAGATGAAAAGAGTCGACATTTTCTTATTGAAACTTGGCGACTTGAAATGGAATTAATGTCATTATAAATATTTTATAATTAAATTAAAGTATATATATTTTTCAGTACTATTTCTTAAAAAAAATGCACGTATAATGGGGGTGTGTTCTCGCATTCGCACCGTTTCACACAAAAAGCAGCTACGTTGCTTGATGTGTTTGACAGCACTTGCATTGCTTCTTTGTTTTCGTTTTGTTTTCATGTTCTTCTTGTTTGCTATTTCGTAAAGACCTAGAGCCACCGCACACTACAGACTTTTAGTCGGCCGATAGTTTGATTTGTTTTCATGTGGGCATGGTGCATGGTTCAATAAATAAAGTTGTCTCAGGCTAATCGAAAAAAGCAAAAAAGCAAAGCAACAACAGCAACTTTATTGGCTTTACATGTTATCAATTTTCGCTTTCAGATTTTGTATGACCTGTCAACTTCGATTTGACATTTATGGGAACTCGCTCTTACCCATGCGAGAATCTTATTTATTCAACCATGTGGTGTCAATGTAAATGAACTTGCACGTGCACATGTGGTCGCTGAAGCAACTTGCAAGTCTTTCGAACTTTTTTCGAAGACAATACATATTATCTACTTGCAAGTGGTTACTTGCACATGTGGACGCAGTGTTAAAGAGCTAATTGAGCTATGGAATTTACAACTCTGCTTTAAATCAGCCGGTATGAATTTATTCTTTTATAAATTTCTTCTCCACGCCACTCTATTTTCAAGAACTTCATTAAATTTTTTAATTTCTAGCCCTAACTTCAATTTCTTAAATTTTTGCAGTGCCTTTAATTTTCAGCACATATAAAAATGACTGCCAAACAAGAAAAATGATAGCTCATTGCCAAGTTCGTGTTGGCAATATATGTCTTGCAATATTGCAAGCCATGTATTGTCAACTTCGGCAATTGAGTGGTCTCCATTGGCAATATTTGATGTTTGGCAGATGGTATGCAATAAATTATTGCTAGTCGAGACGCCCGGTTACATGATAACCTAATAAAAAATTGTTTAATATTCATACCCGCACCAAAATCAACAAAAAATATGTCAGTAACGGAAAATTTTATAAAACTCAAAACAGCCAAATAATTTTAAAACTCCCCATGAGAATGTTTCTCAAATACAACCCAGCAATTGGCAAAATGTCCGGGCACAGTGTGCGCACCTACAACCAACTTAATAGTTGGCTTGTCAGTCGCGGCCAATCAAGCATCAAACTATCGGCCGACTAAAAGTTTGTAGTGTGCGGCGGCTCTTAAATGCTTGCGCTGCTTGTGCTTGCTATTTGCTTTTTGATATTTTCTTTTGTATGTATTCATAAAAGCTGTGTTCGATGAAAAATTCTCAGTGCAGAGCAGGGCAGAGTAGAGCAGATCAGCTGAGTCGTCGAAAATAATTTCAGAGCAGAATAGAGCCGTTTTTTCAAAGAACGAAAAAAGATCAAGTTTGAGTAAACTGTCAAAAGTCACTTATTAAATACTGCACCATATCTTTCTCACCATTGCCACATTCCTGTTCAATGAAGGAATGAGTCTGAAAACGTTCAAAAGTTAGCTAGTTTCCATTAAGCAAACAAAAAAACCTAATAAATACCTTTTTATAAGCCATCTTTGCAGTTTCTATTTTTCAAACTTTCTATTTTTCTAACAAGAGCCAAAACAGCTGATTGGTTTATTTGCTGCTCTAACTTACACCACAAAAAATAGTAGTGTAGAAAAGAGCAAAAAGCGCAACTAATAGCAGCTTCAAAAACAAAGATCAAGAGCAAGTGAGAGCAGCTAAGAGCAGAAAAAGGAACTCATCGAACACTTTTTGCTGATCTGGAGTGAGAAATTTCAATCTAGAGTAGTCATCGAACACAGCTAAAGTGTCACAGTTGAGAACCCGGATGACGTAGGCTGCGCAGTAGATTTTTTTCTCGACGCTGGGACTGCGCAATCCTTTTATCTATCATTCTTGCCACACACGTACACACATATTCCATACAAGCAAGCAGCAACAGCATCGCACACGTACACACATACTCCGACAAGCAGCAACAGCATCGCACTCTGTTCCTGCAGTTTATATCTTGCATTTGCAGTTCTTATAGTTCTCATTTAGTTATTGTTGCCAGAGTAATATGGTATGCATGTTTGGCAATGAAATTAAATGATGTAGGGTGGAGTGACAACTTGATATTAACTCACAAATATCTTGTACCGGTTGTCATTTACCTACATATTTTGCTTATAATTTTCCGTCACTTTTTCTTCCTCAGTTTATGCTATTTTTGACTTTTGGTGCCCTAATATTTTACCAACTGTCAAAAATAGTATAACAGTGAAATATAGAATTGTGAAACAGAATAAATAATACAGGCAAATGACATTTGATGGACGCAATATGAAGAAAATAATGCTATAAAACCATTAATAACATATACAATTTAAATATGTTTTTTTTAAATTCAATATTTTTATTTAAATTTTCTTTAAATGCGATAGTTTATTTTCAAATAGTAAATATTTGAAAGATATTTTAAAAAATTCGTGCATAACTTTAATATATTTTTTATTAATTCTGTTTAAATATTTAAATATTTAATTTAATCAAAAAAGTATTCAAATAAATTTTAAATATTTACGTAGTCGATTTATTCGAATGCGTTATTGGTGCAAAAATGACTCGTTTTTTGGATAAATTAAAAAAGTTTTTGGATAAATTTAATATTTTTTTCCCTTAGTGTACTTATTAAAAGTTATAGCCTTAATAACAAATTGCTCCCTTGGGGGGTAATATTTTTCACAATGACCACAGTCACACGTGCTTTTCTTATAGTGTTTTGCGAGCAACTGACAACCGCAGCATTTTTAATGAATTAACGGGACTTGCTGCTGGTTTTCCAAGTACAATTAATTAATGCTTAAATAACACTTAATGATTAGCCTAACAATTTTTTGATTTCACGAATGAATTTTCTTATTTTTTAGATTTTAAAAAATTAGAACGGAATTACTAGGTAGGACGGAATTGCCTGCATTTACCTTAGCATAGCCTCGAAATTTGGTTATCAATTTACACGAGTCGTTCGAGATTGAGATAGATATTGAGATTGAGATAGAGACAGAGATAGAGATAAGGATAGAGATAGAGATAGAGATAGAGATAGAGATAGAGATAGAGATAGAGATAGAGATAGAGATAGAGATAGAGATAGAGATAGATATAGAGATAGAGATAGAGATAGAGATAGAGATAGAGATAGAGATAGAGATAGAGATAGAGATAGAGATAGAGATAGAGATAGAGATAGAGATAGAGATAGAATTAGAAATAGACATAGAGATTGAGATTGAGGTTGAGACTGAGGTTGAGATTCAGATAGAGATAGAAATCATTTCCGCTACGACAGCAGCGTGTCGGGTACCAGCTAGTTAAAAATAAACTTAAAAAATTTCAAAATGCGAAAGTTTATTGAAAGTTTATACAAGGTGTTTTTGTTTTCTTTTTGACATTTAAATCTATAGTTGCCACGGTTTCTTTTTTATTCTTTAGCAATTTGAAAAGTTCAATTTGAGGCTTTGAAAACACGTGGTAAAAAAATATTAAAAAGTTTCTAAAATTAGGTAAAGAATTGTATTTCATCATTGTGGTAGGTAGGTAGGAAGATAAAGGTAAAATTGGGTAAAGAAACAAAATTTAAAATATTGTTTTTATTAATATTCTCCACAAAAATAAGATACATTTCATAAAATAAACCCCACCAAGTTTTAACTACCTCAATTCCACAAGATTATTTTTTATTAATGCCACACGCCTGTGGAATTCTTTACCGAGTCATGTAAGAGCTTTAAGAGAAATAACAAGATTTAGACATGCCGTATTTCAGCACTTTGCTTCTATTTAAATGTTTCTAGTCAGTTTTCTTTCAGAATCTACACTTATCTTCTTCTTCTTCATTTATCTTCTTGACACGTTTTTCATACTCTATTTCGGTTTCTTCTATTTTTCCTTAATATTGAGATTAATTTTATTATAAGTTAAATGGTTTAAATTATGTTTCTTTACTTTGTATAATTTCTATAATCCTGAAGATTTTATTCAAAGTTTGTACATTAAAAGAACCAAGTTCTTATCGTACTATAAATAAATAAATTACAAAATAAATTACAATAATAAAATTCGCTTTTTTAATATTCTCGGATTCATATCGAATTCGAATAGAAAGCGAGAAGTCGGATCCGTCGGATCTCAGTCCCGTTTCGAGTCCGACACGAATCCGAATCCGCTCTCTGGTTTATTGGGTATTTTAATTATTTAACAATACAAACTTTAAAATATACAGAACTTTTAGAAATATTGCTACGTTTTTCTAGTGTCGCTGCAAGAATTGTGTAAGCGAGAACTCAGGGTCGGCTGACTCAATGGTGATGGGTCGTGAGCCAAAAATATGTTGGTTTAAATTAATTCTGGGCGCCACGCGATATCCTGAGATCCGCCCCTAACGTAAAAAGTATCGTGAATTTACACTTAGGTTGCAGCTTCTTTTTAGTTAAATAAGAACAATGTACTTGATGCTACTCTTACAATTTCATTTATTGAAAACAATTTTATTTCATTTATTTATTTTAGTAATAGTATTACACTTAAACTTTATTGTTAGATATCTCATTAGCACATCTCTAATGATATCTCATTAGCACATCTCTAATGCCTCCTCTAACATTACTCCTTCTTACGTATTTACTCTCATACTCATTTACACTCATCCCTATTCACTCATATGTTTAAGTTTTATTCATGTAAGCCTAAGCATTATTTTTCGGACATAAATAAAGTCAGTTGGAATCTAGTAAGCGTGCGTTTCAATACACCACATTGGCGACGAGGCAAACAAATAAGTGTATATACACATCATAACTACGATCAACAGAAAAGAACAAACAAGAAAAGAAAAACATAGTGTACATACACATAAATTGCAAATAAAATAAAAGTAATAAACAAGGGTTAAAAACTGATTTATAACAAGGACAAAGGTGATGTGTGAAAGTTTTTTTTATATATATATATCGTAAATGCGATCACAAAAAAAAAAAAAAAAAAAAAAAAAAAAATAAAACAAAAAAAAAAAATTGGTACAGTTGAGCATTAATAAGAAACAAACACTATGGCACCACCCGAAACCAATGTACAAAGCGGCATGGTAAAAATTTACCAACAAAGTAATTTACCGCAATTCTCTCCTCGGGACGAATCGTGGACAATATGGAAGGAGAAACTAGACATACACTTTGCAGAAACAAATTGCACAGAAGAAAATGCAAGGAAGGTGACGCTATTAAAAGCAATTGGTTCGCATGTGTATGAGACACTACATAATTTATGTAGTCCAGCTACTCCAGTTTCCAAGTCATATAAAGAACTATGTAAAATAATCGAAAAGCACTATACTCCACCAACAATTATTTTTCGGGAGAGAAGAAGCTTTCACTCAGCAGTACAAGTTGAAGGTGAAACGGTGGCTGAGTGGCATGCTAGAGTCAAAAAGCTCGCTCTCGCATGTAAATTTGGTGACAAATTAGAAGCTTTCGTTTTGGACCGATTTATTATGGGGATAAATAATGCAATATTTGAGCGGCTTTGTGAAGAAGACGAGAAACTGACAATGGAAGAAGCTTTACGAAAAGCTCTCGTTATGGAGATGAAACTAGCAACAAAACCAAACTACGATAAGCAGGTTGGAAATGTAAGAAGCGACAAATACAACAGGAAGACAAAATACCACAACTACAACAGCAACAAGAACAACGGGCAGAAACATCAAACAGCTACTAGTACAACAAAATCACAAAATGCTTGTTCACACTGTGGTTGGAGGAACCACAAATCAAATGATTGTAAATTTAAGCAGAGTACATGTCATATCTGTGGCAAAATTGGACATTTGGCAAACATTTGCAGAGGGAAGAAAAAGGCCGTAAATTATATATCTGAATCAGATTCAAATAGTGAAGATGTTTGTAAAAATAATTCAAATGAATTTTCTAATTACAGTATAAACCATAAAAATAAAAATAATTCAAATGAATTTTCTATTTACAGTATAAACCATAAAAACAATGGCTCTTCAACTAAAAACATTGGCGATTCAACTAGGCTCTATAGCGTTGAAGTAAAAATAGGTGAGGTTCCCATAAATGTGGTTTGTGATTCTGGTGCTCCTTGCAGTTTGGTGTCGAAAACGTTTGTGAATAAATTTAATAAAAAAGTAAGTTTAAAGTTCTGTAATGATCCGTATGTTGATTATAACGGAAATAAAATACAAGTGTTAGGAGAATATGATGAAATGATTGAGTTTAATGGTATAAAACAAAAAGTTAAACTTGTTGTTACGAATAATAATAATAGTCCATTATTTGGAAGAAATTTTTTGAGAGCTTTTAATTTTGAATTAGTTCAAGTAAATTATATTGGTTCTGATCAATCTTCCATCATTGTTGAGCAATTGAAAAATGAGTTTTTTGAAGTTTTTAGTAGCGGGCTTGGCAATTATAAACTTGGAAATATTTCCTTGAGCATAGACAAAGATGCAAAACCCATATTTTGTAAGCCACGTCCATTGCCTTTAGCATGGAAAAGTAAAATTGAAAGCAATTTAAAGGAATTAATTGCTAGTGATGTTTTGGAACCAGTAAATCATTCAGATTGGGGTACTCCACTTGTTCCCATATTGAAACCAAATGGGGACATTCGAATTTGCGGTGATTATAAAATTACCATAAATAAACATTTGTCCGATTTCAAATATCCGTTACCCTTGATAGATGAAATATTTGCATCACTACAAGGAGGTAAATTATTTTCGAAGCTTGATTTATCTAATGCATATAATCAGCTTAGTCTTGATGATAATTCGCAGCTTCTATGTACTTGGTCCACACACATTGGCACTTTGAAGATGAAGCGTTTGCCATTTGGCATTAAGCCAGCAGCCGCAATTTTCCAGAAGACAATGGAAAATCTATTACAAGGTATACCGTTTGTGGTTGTATATCAAGATGATATTACCATTTCGGGCAACAATATGGCGGAACATGTACGAAATTTAAAATCAGTGCTAAGTAAATTATTGTTGGCTGGACTTAAACTCAATTTATCAAAATGTGAGTTCTTCAAAAACGAAATTTCGTATTTAGGGTTTACTATTGACAGGTTTGGTCTTAAAAAAAACAAAGACAGAGTGGATTCAGTATTACAGGCTCCAATTCCAAAAACTTTTTCTGAAGTACGCGCATTTATAGGCATGGTAAATTATTATTCCAAATTTGTTAATAATTTCGCAGAAAAGATGATACTCTTGTACAACTTACTTCAGAAAAATGTTAAACTTGACTGGTCTAGAGAATGCCAGATCGCATATGAGAGAATAAAGAGTGAAGTAACTTCAGAAAAAGTATTGGTACACTTTAATCCAAAGTTGCCAATTTTTCTAACAACAGATGCTTCAGATAATGCAATAGCTGGCATACTGTCACACAAGTTTTCAGACAACACGTTAAGACCAGTTGCATTCATATCAAGGGCTTTGTCTAAAGCTGAACAGAAATACAGTACGTATGAAAAAGAAGCACTGGCAATTATTTTTAGTGTTACTAAATTAAAGCAATATTTAATTGGAAATGTGTTTACTTTAAAGACTGACCATAAGCCCCTAATATCAATCTTTGGTGAAAGCAAAGGTTTACCAGTAATGGCTGCAGCGCGCATTCAGAGGTGGGCATTCATTCTTTCAGGGTTTAATTATAAAATTGAATTTGTAAAAGGTCATTCAAATGAAGCTGATAATTTATCACGAATGCCTCAAATTGAAATGAACAATGTAAACAGCACGAATGATAATACCTTTGTTAATTTAATAAAAAAAGAAAATATTTTAAGTCTTGATTTCAAGGATATAGCTCGGGAAACAAGACGTGACCCAATTCTTTCTAAAGTTTGTGCCTTTGTTCAAAAGTCGAAACTCAAAGAGTTAAAAGGCGAAGAATTTAAATCATACACAAGCAAGGATATTGAGCTAACAATTGATCATGATTGCTTACTTTGGGGTTACAGAGTTGTAATACCGGAAAAACTTAGAACATCCGTACTTCAGATGTTACATGAATCTCATTTAGGCATTGTTAAAACCAAAGCACTTGCGAGATCATTTGTTTGGTGGCCAAAACTAGACAATGAGATTGAAAATTTAGTCAAGACTTGCATTCATTGTCAAAAACTGTTGCAAAGTCCGGAGAAAAGTATTCTTATACCATGGAATCCTACAAGCTCTATGTGGCACAGGATCCACATAGACTTTGCTGGTCCGATCAAAAATTATCATCTTTTTATAATTATAGATTCCTATTCCAAATGGGTAGAGGTTTTTAAAACAAAAGATATTACTTCTAATTTTGTAGTTACGAAACTAAGAGAAGTTTTCTGTCGATTTGGAATACCTCATATAATTGTTAGTGATAATGGTAGACAGTTTGTCTCAAAAGATTTTCAGGATTTTATTTTGAAAAACAAAATTCGACACGTATTAACAGCTCCTGGACATCCGGCAACCAATGGTCAAGCTGAAAATTTTGTGAAAACATTGAAAAAGTCAATTTATGCAAATTTAAGTTCAGATGAAAATGAAAATATGGATTTAATTTTAAATCGGTTTTTAATGGATTATCGCAATACTAAACATAGCACAACAGATGAAAGCCCAGCTCAAACATTCCTTGGAAGATCGATTAGAACCAGATTTGATTTACTTAAACCTCCCCTTATTAAAGACAAAATAATAGAACAGCAATTAAAGAGCATCTCAAATTATAAGGGTAAAAGATCAGTAACCTTTCATAAAGGGCAAAATGTTTTTATTAGAGACTACACTAACGTAAATAAAAAGTCTTGGACCCCTGCAATTATTGAAGATATAACAGGTCCACGGTCATATCATTGTATTCTACCAAATAAACGAATTATCAAACGGCATACAGATCAGATAAGAGCAGCAGGGGTAACAGAAAGTCATAACCACAATTATGATTTAATGTCAAACGAATTACCATCATGTTCGCATAATAATACAACGCATTTAGCAGTTGAAGAGCCACATGAAAATAGTAATTCATGCCAAAGACAGTCATATTAATGAATCAAATACACATTGTGAAACAGAAAATGACTTTGTAAATGTAAATAATGATCAATTTGAAAATAATTGTAATACCAATGCAGATTTGTCAAATTCATTTCAAAATAAAGAAAATGAAAATATATTGAAAAGAGTCTTGAGACCTAGAACTAAGAAATAACAAAATTTATACAAAATAAATTATTATGTACATAAATTGAATTGAATTGTAATAAAATAATATATATTTTTATATATGTTTATAATATATATAAAAATATACATTGCTCACTAAACTTAAGTAGGAGCGTGTTAGATATCTCATTAGCACATCTCTAATGATATCTCATTAGCACATCTCTAATGCCTCCTCTAACATTACTCCTTCTTACGTATTAACTCTCATACTCATTTACACTCATCCCTATTCACTCATATGTTTAAGTTTTATTCATGTTAGCCTAAGCATTATTTTTCGGACATAAATAAAGTCAGTTGGAATCTAGTAAGCGTGCGTTTCAATACACCACATTTATAAAATCTACTTGAGTCCCCTTACCCCAAAGTGCTACAACCGGTTGTTCCTCCTGGGCTTACAACTATTATAATAACAACTATTTTAATAATTACGACTCAGATTTATTTCCCCTCTGAATGAATACCCCTCTTTACTTTAAATCTCCAAAATAATTAATAAAATAATAACACTATCTTCAACGCTTTCAGAATATAGAGTATCTTTTCATTAATGTTATATCGATTTCCAGCAAACAGTATAACGAAATCGTACAACCCAATTTAAAAAAAAGGTCGTATCAATATTTTGTTCTTGTTATAAAACCAAGCCTCTGCGCTGGATAGCCACCTTGTTGTGGTGTAGGGGCTAAGGTTGCAAAGACTCAACGGGCTATGATGACTGGAGCTTCGGTTCCTGGTAGGGTCACCCATGTCATACAGGCTGTTGAAGAGCAATGGACAAAGAGCTATCCGACGTACTCCCTAATCCAGGGTGTTATGCGTTTCCGTGCCCATTGGATAGTTTGCAGGCAGGGAGTATAAAACTGCCTGTATTTTTACGGAGCCTCTCTGATACCTGGCCGCCTCAGGGAGTAACTGTGGCCTTACCGCAGCATTGGGGTTAGGGCGCGGTGGACATCTTTTCCCCACTATTTACTGACCACTGTAATGGCAGACCCTGAACCGAGTCTCGGGCTGGATCGGGGCTCCACGCGAAGGCTGCATTGCTTTTGAATACGATTCCGCTCGAGGATGGGTATCAGGGCCTGTCATTTTAACTCTCTTCGCCTAACGAGGAGGGAGTGGTCGAAAAACCCAGATGAACACACCAAACAGAACAAAAACACAAGACGGGCAGTCTCAAAATGCCAACGAGATGCAGCCTCCAGCTGCATCAGACACGCGGTCTTTAAACGCTCAATTGGGCAAACGTCCTACAGACTGCCTCGGCTAAAAGTGCGCCACCCACGAAGAGGACAGACAAAGCTGCCCGGAAAGCAGCGCTAAGAGTACGGGACCGCGTTTTGCGCATACCGGAAAACCAGCGTATCGTGGAGCAGAAATCTTCCTTGAAGTGGGCGGTAGGCATCATAGGAGAAGTCAAGGCTCCCCCAAAACCAACGCCTGCAAAGCGACAGAGATCTCTTGAGGAGGTCTCTCAGCCGATGGCTAAAAAAATTTGTGGTAACAAAACCACTCCAAAGCTTTTCAGCGATGTCTTAGCTGGGCATATAACCATTGCGGTCATGGACAAAAGCGATCCGGACGGCAGCATTTCGCCTGAAAGATGGAGGAAGGTAGTAGTCAAAATGGCTACTATCTTCATTCCAATTATGCAGGAATTTCCGGGCAAAGGCCCTTCTTGTCGCGACAGTGGATGGCATCAGGGCCACGTGAAGCTGATCGCTTGCGCCGACCAGAGGTCAGTCAACCTCTACAAAATCGCGATCTCCAGGATAGGGGAGGTATGGCCGGGCGCTAAACTCGAGGTTGTTGGAAGGGATCAGATCCCTAACCGGCCAAAAGCGCGTTCCCGGATCCCTGCCGAACCTTCTGACCCTCAAACAATCCTGGAGCTAATTCGGTTGGGAAACCATGATCTGCCTACAGGTAACTGGAAGGTGACAAAGGTGGAAGAGCCAAAAGGGGACTTCAGATTGGCAACATTTGTCATCAATCAGGAGTCCCTGGCTATCTTGTCATCTAAAAGTTACGTGGTAGACTATGGTTTCACCTCCATAGAAATGAGGGTCTTCAAGAAAGATGAGGCGTTATTGGAGGAAGAGCAGGCTTCCAGTTCAATTAAGAACGCCTCATCTCCTCAATCCTGCACTCCTGCACCAGATGAGGCTAGCTCTGATACAGAGCTAGCACGATCTCTCCGGTTATCCTCATGAGAGGACGACCTCCTCAGATCGGACGATGAGTCCGACATTACTGTCGTGGAGGTTAGTCCCACTACTAGCAGCGCTAATGCTGAGAGTAGTACAGATTAACCTCCACCACTCAAAGGCTGCGTCCGCCAGTCTAACTCTCCGTCTTACCAAGGGCGGAGAAGATATTGTCCTGATCCAGGAGCCGTGGGTAGTCTGCGGCCTGGTATGCGGACTCAGGACCCCTTCATACACGCTGATTTACACCAAAGCGCAAGGTAAACCGAGGGCGTGAATACTAATTAAAAATAATCTGAGTGTTTTTACTCTCTCTAATTTCAGCAACAAGGACACTGTAGCCATAAGTGTCGAGACGGGCCATAACAGCTTGTGGCTTGTATCGGCATACTTGGCCCACGACCACGAAGTCCTCCCAGAAGACGTCATAAAAGACCTGGTCCCCAAAGCGGCAGCTGAGAACAAGGACATGATCATCGGGTGCGATGCTAACGCCCACCATGAGATCTGGGGAAGCTCAGGTACCAACAAACGGGGGTGAGTCTCTTTTTGATTACATCCTCACTACTAACCTTATCATAAGTAACGTGGGTTGTGAACCTACATTTATTATTAGCAATAGGCAGGAAGTTTTAGATATTACTCTTGCCTCCGACAGTATATCTAATAGAATAAAGAATTGGAGAGTTTCAAAAGAACACTCCTTCTCTGACCATAGATATATTCTTTTTGACATAGATGACTTAGCCACGAGATCACGTAGTTATCGTAATCTCAAGCAAGTCAACTGGGATCTCTATACAGAAACACTAATGACAGAACTTCCTAACGGACCATCTTGTCTCCCCACTTGTAAAAACTCCTTAGATGACTTAGTAGACAAACTCACTGGGTCTATGAATAAAGCTATTGACACTGCGTGCCCGCTCAAAACACCAAAAGGAAGGAAAAAGCCACCTTGGTGGGGCACTAAACTAGAAGAGCTCCGAATGAAGAGCAGAAAACTCTTCAATAAGGCAAAAGCCACTAGATCCACAGATGCGTGGACAATCTACAAAAGGGCTCTAAACGAGTATAAAAAAGAATTACGCAAAGCTCAACGACAATCCTGGAGAAATTTCTGTGAAGAAATATCACAAACCTCCGAGGCGTCGAGACTTAGGAAAATTCTAGCATCTAGTCCACCTAACCCGAGCTTCATGAAAAAAGAAGACGGAACCTGGACCACCAACAGTGAAGAATCTCTTAATATCTTGGTAGAAACTCACTTCCCGGGCTGTTCAAAGATAGGAAATGCTCCAACACAAGAGGTGCATTTTCCATCCATTGACAACTCTCTACAAATAATTACACAATCGAAGCTAAAATGGGCCATAGAAAGCTTCAAACCGTTTAAGTCTCCAGGACTTGACGGCATAGCCCCAATTGAAATTAAAAAAACGTACGACATCATAAGCCAGTGGCTTATGATAATCTATCAAAGCTGTCTTAACCTAAATCACATCCCAAAACAATGGCGACACGTGAAGGTAGTCTTTATACCTAAGGCAGGAAGAAGCTCGCACGTAAACCCAAAAGACCTTCGACCAATTAGTCTCTCATCTTTTCTTCTTAAAACTCTCGAGAGACTAATAGACATCTACTTGAGACAAAAAATAGAAGCAAATCCTATCTCACCAGCACAACACGCCTACACCAAAGGCAAATCTGTGGAAACGGCTCTCCACTCCATAGTATCTATCATTGAAAAGTCCCTTCATCAGAAGGAATATACAATGATAGCCTTCATTGACATAGAGGGTGCCTTTAACAACGTCAAGGCGGAGGCTATCACAAATGCGCTGACGGAGCTTGGGGTGGATTCTGCGCTGATAGCACTTATAAATCAAATGCTAGTAGGCAGGATTATAAGCGCGAGTCTCGAAGCAGCATCCACGCTAAGATCTGTACCAAGGGGAACACCTCAGGGAGGAGTTCTCTCGCCTCTACTCTGGAACCTAGCGGTGAATGAACTACTGGGTAAACTAGAAGAAGAGGGGTGCAGGGTGATAGCCTACGCCGACGATGTTGCTATCGTCACCTCAGGTAAATATGTGTCCACCCTCAGAGATATTATGCAAAATTGTCTTAACACTCTCGTAAACTGGGTTACCGGCTGTGGACTTCGCGTTAACCCCGATAAAACCGAGTTAGTGATCTTTACCAGACAACACAACTTGCCCACTATTAGTCCTCCAAAACTGGGAAATACAAGACTAAACTTCTCAGAACAAGCAAAATACCTGGGTCTCATTTTAGATAGGAAACTAAATTGGAAACCCAACCTGCTCGAGAGAGCCAAAAAAGCCAATATAGCCCTATACACATGTAAAAAAGCAGTGGGTAGCAAATGGGGATTACAACCTAGGGTAACTCACTGGCTTTATACAGCTGTTATTAGGCCAATATTGTTATACGGTGCTATAGTCTGGTGGCCAGCACTAAGCAAACAAACACACCTCAATATACTTCGCAAAGTTCAACGGTCAGCAGAGCTGTGCATCAGTGGAGCGCTGAGAACCACTCCTACTGACGCACTCGATACTTTGCTCCATCTAACTCCACTAGATATCCTAACAAAACGGATAGCTGCAAACACAGCAATCCGTTTAGAAGCCACTTCCCAATGGAAAGAGGGCACAATAGGACACTCTGACACCAGGAAACTCACTCCTCAAATACCCAAGAATGTAGACTACATCACTCAAAAACTTTTATTCCACAAAAAGTTTGATGTATCAATCCCCTCCAGATACGAATGGGATATTGGAAGCCCTCCACCAAACAATGCCACTAGAATCTACACTGATGGATCAAAACTAGATGGCAAAGTAAGGGGAGGAGTCTACTCTGAATCCCTAAACATTAACCATGCCTCTAGGCTCGCCGACCACTGCAGTGTCTTCCAAGCGGAGGTCACTGCCTTACATGAAGCCGTTACTTGGCTACAGATGAACGAAATATTAGCAAAAGATATTTGTATTCCATCTGATAGCCAAGCCGCTTTGAAAGCCCTGGAATCTGTTGAAATAATATCAAAAACAGTCCTAGGCTGCCGCAGATCTCTAAATGAGATGGCAGAGTAGCTCAATATATTCCTATGCTGGATCCCCGGACATAGAGATTTCCAAGGTAACTGCAAAGCAGACGAACTCGCTAGAAACGGTACCATCAAACCCTTATCGACAGATAAGGAACAAATTGGAATACCTCTCGCAACATGTAAGCTACTAATAAATGAACTATCCCTTGAAAACACCAACATCAGGTGGTCAACGGGTAGTACATGCAGCATATCGCGTCAAGTTTGGCCAACACTGAACTTAAGACGCTCAAAAGAACTAATATCCCTTAGAAGGGACCAAATAAGTATTACAATAGGCGTCCTAACAGGACACTGTCTGATTGGAAACCACGCCCAAAGACTGAATACTCCCCATAACGACTTCTGCAGAAGCTGCAGAGATGAAGAGGAAGTTGAATCCACAACACACCTTCTCTGCACATGCCCAGCGCTGGCCAGAAAGCGCCATCTCTTCCTAGGTAACTGGTTCTACAGTGACCTAGACGAACTCTCAAAAACTTCGGTCTGCCGAATACAAAGCTTCATAAATAGCTCCAACTGGTTCAAATAGGGTGGAAATAATTAACCCCTGGTATCACAACGGCCCAAACTGGCCTAAGTGTGTCTCATAGGAGACAGCCACGTCAACCTAACCTAACCTAACCTATAAAACCAAAAATTAGAGAACCAACATAAAACCACAGTGGTTGCTTTGCGATTGAAAATAACACATGTAGGAAAAATTTAACATAGATAATGTGGTACTCGCCGCGCCCAGGGATTGAACCGCGGTTCTAGGACTACTGGGCGAATCCGCTCATGCTGTGCCAAACTCTCGGAATAATTAATGTAGCTTAAAGAGCTTTGGCCCACGACCATTCCTGGTATAGTAGAATGGGTAACACGACTATGTATATAACAGCTAAGCCGCCAAAAACAAAACTCAGGATCTGCTGTTCTAAAGAAACAATTTAACTATAGCCAGCCGATCCTTAAAAAAATTAATAATTAGTTACCTGTTTTCCTTTCCAGTTTAATATTTATTTGCTTCGTTATTAGCTTAAGGTTTCCTTTGGCTTATCCAAAAACAAAACTCGCCCGAATTTCATTTTTCCTTCCTAGGAGTACTTAAAAATTTTCCTCTGTTTTCTGTTCTGTGTTTATCCTTACTACTAGTTACTAGTTAATATCCTTACTACTTCACCTTATGTTAAATGAATTCACTTAGGCAAAACTTTTAAAAAAAACTTGACACTTAACTTTTTGATTTTTCTTCTCTTTTTTCGATGACCTTTATTACTACTTTTCTTTCCAATAATCTATCACCGAATGATCATTTCGCTTAGGCGAAACTCTATCTAAGGCTAATCGCCTGATGGTCATGCGGTACTTATGTTCCTATTTTATTGTATGCATTTTAGTTATTTCCTTTAGAAGTATGTATTTATTTTCTTATGTATATTAGGTTTATTATGTATATTAAGAATATTATATTATAGACAAATTTTATTCCCGTTTTCCTCTATTTGTATTAATTTATATAGTTTTTAGTTTTTCTTTTTTTTTTCTTTAATTTTTTGTTTTATATACTTTAGCTTATTTATATCAGGCCCGTAGCCAGGATTTACCTAACGGGGGGGTTTGGATTAAAAAAAATATCGATAGTTTTTTATATCGATAAATGGAAAGGTATTTTTTATATAATTACCAGAAAGATGGGAAAAATCAGTGGCTAGAAATGGACAATACTTTGAAAAATTAATTTACACCAAATTTTTCACAATAAAGTGACAATCTTGAAAAAAAAACACTTTAAAACTTTTTTGTACACCAAATACATAAAACAAAAATTAATTTACTTTATTTTTGTTTATTTTATATATTTATACTAGAGGACCCGGCAAACTTCGTCCCGCCCTAAATTCGAGCAATCACGATTCCGCCCGAAATTAATTTTTTATCGAACATTCATGATCGATAACAAATGGTGCCAATCGAATTTCAATTATTGATTGAATGAAACACTCCAATATCCCATATTAACACGGAATGTAATAGGCTGCTATTATTCGAATTCAAAAGATTGTGCTGTCATATCATTTTTTTGCGAATTCTATTAGAAAATTTTTTTAGTACATTTCAATTTGAATAAAAATAGTCAGCTCAACTGTTAGTTTTGAAGCCATGCGGTGGTCCAAGGATCGATCCTCACAATGGGCAAAAAAATAATTTTTTTAAAGTTTTTTTTTTTATTTATTGAAATGACAGCTTTTGTGATTTTTGGTGTAAAAAATGAATACGTTGGAGCTTTCTTCAAATATGGTTTATTAAGTGCTTAAAATGAATTTATCAACGAAAAGAAATTGGATGAAATATATTAAAAAAAACGGAGTTATTTTCAGCTGCGAGATGTTGGCACCCCATTGGTTTAATTTCGACTGACCAATTGCATCATTTAAAAGGTCAGCAAAAGGTCAGTAAAGGTCAGTAAGTTTCAGTAATAGGTCAGCGATAGAAAATTTTTTATTCGCGGTTTAAATTTTTCAAGGTCACATTGAGATGTTGGCACCCCATCATCAATGAAATAAAAAAAAAATACATGAAATCAATAGAATATTGTCTGCTGATAATAGGTCAGCATAAATGAATAATAGCTCAGTTGTATTTCTTAACCAAATTAATTAACTAAGTTGCATTTTCGAGATCGCCCATGGCGTATGAGTGATTTTTAATTAATATTATATCCCATTAATGTTGCGTATACGCTACGGTGACAATATTTCATCAAACAAAATACGGTGTATGGAAAAATTATATTAGATAAATATTCAATAATATTTATAATTAATTAATTAATCTTGATTATAATTAATTTTGAATATGGGTCATTCTTTTATAAATCGCATACCTTATTCTACTTGACATTTTAGAATCGGCTGAGTATTCTTTACAGTTAATATACATGAAAATAATTGATAGGTGCTTGTTTCAGGATTTCTCTAAAAAAAGGAAACAAGATTTTTAGAGAAATCCTGAAACAAGATTTTTAGAGAAATCCTGAAACAAGCACCTATCAACTATTTTTATGTATATTAACTGTAAAGAATACTCAGCCGATTCTAAAATGTCAAGTAGAATAAGGTGTGCGATTTATAAAAGTATGACCCATATTCAAAATAAATTATAATCAAGATTAATTAATTAATTATAAATATTATTGAATATTTATCTAATATTATTTTTCCATACACCGTATTTTGTTTGCGCAACATTAATGGGATATAATATTAATTAAAAATCACTCATACGCCATGGGCGATCTCGAAAACGCAACTTAATTAATTAATTTGGTTAAGAAATACGACTGACCTATTATTCATTTATGCTGACCTATTATCAGCAGACAATATTCTATTGATTTCATGTATTTTTTTTTTATTTCATTGATGATGGGGTGCCAACATCTCAATGTGACCTTGAAAAATTTAAACCGCGAATAAAAAATTTTCTATCGCTGACCTATTACTGAAACTTACTGACCTTTAATGACCTTTTGCTGACCTTTTAAATGATGCGATTAGTCAGTCGAAATTAAACCAATGGGGTGCCAACATCTCGCAGCTGTTATTTTCATCGAAAGTAAGAAATACGAATTTCTGATAGTTTTTTGTTATTCTAAGGAAACGAAGTTATTAGAAAAAAACGCTGTACTAAACTTTTGTGCAATTTTGAAGATATGTGAATGTTTTTTGACAGAATTTTCTTTTAATTATTTAGACGCACAGTTTCGCTAAAAAAGTACACTAGTAGGATAAGTTACGTTTCTTGTAAAGGGGCAGAAGAAGGGGCGTTGTAAAAACCAAGTATGCCATTACCTAATTTAGGATTCAAGTAATGTGTGGGCCAAATTTGAGTTAAATCCGTCCAACCGTTAAGATTTGTTGGCTATTTAAAGTTGTATGATGTGGCAATTACCATACAAAATTATCAATTTCGATTTTTTTCGATTTTTCCGTTGTTCCTTGAAGTTTTTGTAATTTTCTTGGTTTCTAAACCACATCTGTATTAAGGCAAACAATACAAAAAAGGAATTATTAAAATCGGTCCAGCCATTTCTGAGCCTTAGCAAGATCACCGCACACGCATTTGATTTTTATATATATAGATAAAGTCTTTTTATTTTTTTTTTTTTGTTAATTCTAAAGACACAGCGTCCGCTGTGACACTGCAATCTATGCTTAAGGATGCACACCCATTTAACATAAAAAACGTGTGTTCTATCATTTGATAAAATTTTCAAGACAAACTTCTAAAATGACGATAATTAAGCATCTTATATTATTATTTTAATAATTTACTTGCAAACTTTTATCGGTTCAAAATTCTATATAAAAATAACCACGATTAGAATAACGACATTTTCTTGTATTTCCTGACTTTTGTAAAGGCCACAATGAAAAGGTTAGAAAATTTTATTTAAAAAGTTTTTATTATCATTCGGTAAAATTACCAAGAGGTTGTGATCCTGTGCCTCCAAAACAGTGCTAAAAAATATGCAAAACTTGCAATAAGCTGCATTTTTCAATTTGGAGTAAACCAACCAATGCCAACGGTTCAACCAAGAATGCTTGAATCGGAGTTTGCGAGAACCGCTGGCAGGAAAATTAAAATTTGGTGGAGGCACATAAATGCTTTGAAAAATTTCAAGGTGGTTCGAGTCGGAAATATTGCTCATCAACTTGGAAATATCGTTATTTGGACATTGATATACTCTCGAAGTCGGAGGTAGTTCCGATGAATCAAATGATCACACAAACTTAGAGTTATAAACATTAAAAGTAAAATATTAATACCACAACTTGTACTACCACTTTCCACATAGCTGTCAGCATTAAAGCTTTCTTCAACTGCAGGTTACAAAGGAAGTTCTGAAGACTTTTCAGATTCCAAAGTTTCTTGAACGTTTTCTGCAATACAGATGAAATATAATATTATTCGGATTTTGTCGATTCTGCATCAAGCAAAAAGTTAATCCATTAATATTCAATCAATGCAAATACGCTAAAAAAAAACACAGCTTTTAAACATTCAGAAATATTCGGCAACTTTTTAACACATTTCCGCATTGATAAAGGAAAAAAAATCATTTAAATTAAGCACTTACTTTCCAACGTTCTAGCCTTTTTTTACTTCTGGTTTCTGCAGCCAATTAAGTAGAATCATTTTTGTAGTTTTGGCACAGTAAAATTAACAACAGAAACTCTTAAACTTATCTAACGAATCTCAATCAAAATTTCACCACTTTCACGTAACACCTGTTAACGCAGTAAATTCTTAAATGCTGGTGGTAGACAAAGTTCAATTGAATGTATCGAACTTTTTTCGATACTTAAGCATGTTTATGTTTTCCCTGTTGCTGTTTACACTTGCAGTTTGCATTGTGAGAGAAAAAATACGCACGTGCAGCAAGTATTCGCAAATTGGCAAAGTTATATTAATGCTAATATATTATTTTTTTATACTTTTTGGACCATAAGGGGGGGGTTTTAACCCTAAAAACCCCCCCTTATCTACGGGCCTGATTTATATTAAGCATTTAATTTCTTAAGTTTAGTAAAACTGAAAAAAAAGCTCAAGCCTGTGTTAGATAACACGGGCGCATAGGTCAGACGTAGAATACGTTAGTCATTTTGCAATTAAAATATATGAATTAAATATAATTTTTGATAAATGATTTAAATCTATCTAATATATACGCATACAGCTGATAGCTAGTTATTAAGTTTTTGTAACATAAGTAGGCGTTTGCATGTATTAAAGTTAATTAATTTTAGATAGGATAAGTTCTGTGTGATAAAGAAAATATTTTGTTTAAGGCTGAATAAATGCAATAAGATTATCAAAATCTATGTCAATGTTTGAAGTTTTTATACGAAGAAGATTTTCTAAATTTGTATCAGTCAATAGGTGCCTGTGTTTGCTTTTAATAAATACCATTTCGGAAAATGCAGACTCACAGCCATATGTTGTAAATGCACATTGAGGATGTCTTAAACACGTGGCCAACTGGGTAAGCACAATTTTGTTTCTCTGCTTCGCTTATCAATGTTGTGTATGTACACATCGTTCGCTCTTTTTGCATTTTCAGTTGCATTTGCCCATACTGGGTCATTATACTTCTTCTCTTTCTCACACTGGTTCTCTGACGAACACACAGATAATCGTACTGCTCTTACACATGATGTTATAATACATAAAATACAAAGCATATGAAAATTAATACAAAATTTGAAGGAGTTAAATTTTGATTTACTTATAGAATCAAAAAAATTATATGAAGCAATATGATTATTTAAATACAAATCAAAAGAAGACATATTAAATATGTTACGACCATACTTGAATTTTCTTCAATGCATGCATTAAGTATTAAAAACTTATAATGAAAGTGACAAACATTTTCTCAAAATTTTGTGCTCCAGATCAACACCCCTACCTTTCCGTATAACGTATTCTACGTTAAAATAACTTGCAGAAAGTTGCTCGCAAGTGCAAGGCGAGCGCCCTACCCAATGAGCTAGCCAGGCTATCTGTAAAGCGATCGATTATCGGTGGCGGGCACCTACGAATAGTAAAAATATCTACCCCTTTTTCTGATATATACTATAAATAACAAGACGGACCGTGAAAACTTCTCACTAAACAAATCAAATTGTAACAATAGCTGCGTTCGATTCGCCAGCCTATATGTATGTGAAAACAACAACAAAGTCTACAGCTAGTTGAGTATAGAGTAAGTCAATTATCAGTTGAGTTGAGTAAAGTTGCGTTGCCAAGTTCTTATTTTTTAGTTGGTTTGTGTACGGAATAAGTAAAATTTAATAGATTCTGTCGAAATGTGATGTGAGTAAAAAACCAAAATTATTTTCCTTTAAGGGGGGAGATACCTCATTGTTTCGGAAAAATTTCAAATGTTTTTTCGAATTTTTCTTTAAAACAAGTTTTAAGTCATTTATATTGGTTTGAAATTGCATAGTGACCCAAAGACACAGCGTGACGTGAATAGGGTTAAAAAAAAATGATAAACTGCTTGTAGTAACCATATTCGCACAAATCCTTTGCATGGCTACAGCATTATTGAAATCTTCCAAGTTTTTACTGCACTATCAGAATTTTTAATTTGTTCTGTATGCAAGCACAAAATAAGTTTTGGTGAGTCAGGATCGAGAGGCCTGGGTTTCAAAGTTTCAGCTAACTTTGCTGCTGGAATATTTAGTGAAGGCTACACTTCCATTCTGAAGCTTTTGAACGAACTGGGTATAATTATTGGCACCTATTGCAAAATTTTCACCAAAATTACTCGTACATCTCGGATGCACCTTCCGGAAGGATGTACCCAACGCCGTAGATATGGGGGTTCTGGGTGACCAACCCCCCCTCCCCCCTTAGGAATCTAGAATATGTTTCTATATGAAACAAAATATTTAATTTTGCCATATTATGTGTGAAGATAAATTGCAAATTGTGTTTTTTTAACTGCTTATTTTTGTTAGCAGATATTAAGTTAAATATAATGTAATATATAATTTTATTTTGCTTCAGTAAACCCCCCCCCCCCTTATGAAGTACCTATCTACGGCGTTGGATGTACCTACAAGTTGAAAGATATCGTCTGAATAAATAATTTTTTGGAGTCAAAACTGTTAAAAAAAAAAGTCGAATCTGGACCTTCAATTAAACACCCGATATAAATTTTAATTTTTAACTATTTTTATTATATTACAGGTATATCCTTCTCTTCAAGATATCAGTACTCGAAGAAAAAACCTCTTTTGTTTCATATAAGTGGGTTTATTTTTTTTTTACAGGAGATACTCTGCAGACCACCATTTACTAAAAAATAGGAAAATAAAAAAATTATCCAATTATGTCAACTTTCCAATTATCAACTTGAAAAAAAAAATATTAATCAAAACTAATTTCATCCTGTCTAGGGATATCTCCCCCCTTAAGCAGTTTCTTCGTTTTCAATTAAATTTATTGACAGACTTCTTGTGGTCTGTCAAAACATAAGTGTTGCCAACTATGCAGTAAGTAACAGCTAAGTGAGTAGCCGTTTTTTCGTAGTTGAGTTGAGCACTGGCGAATCGAACGCAGCTAATATGTAAATAAATATTAAGAACAAAGAATTCTAAAATACAAACAATAGAATATTTAAAATAATTATCACTAAATATATGGTATACCATTCATATAAGTTATTACTAATAAGATAAACATTATTGTATATTAAGAAATAATTCTGTATTAGTGTACGCTTTTTCCACCTCCAATATCTTTAAAATTTATCTTTGCAAGTAAATTTTCGCCTAAGGGTGAAGGTGTAGTGTACGGGGCCGTATTAAGACTAGATGCCGCCCCTGGGCAAAGAAAAATTTTCCGCCCAATTTTTTAATTTTTCACAGAGAAAAAATAATTAAAGTTTATATTTTTAAGAAACATATGTTTTTTTCTGAATTCATTATAAACTTTGTTAATAATTAATTTATTATAAATATTAATTATTATCATTATTATAAATAAATAGTAGTGATTAGAAATTAACTAATCAAATTAATTAATCTTTCTAATATGACTTCATCTGCATTTCTTTCGTCAAAAAAGTTTTTCTTTTTTTATTTATTGAGGTTTCCCAATAAAATACGGACTTTGAAGACAGTTTTGGCTTTTTTCAAAATTTCATCAAACTGATTTCTTATATCTTCTACGTACGGTTCCAAGGATTCATATAATGTTACCGCCGATTTATAACAGATTGCAAACTAACACTCATTACATTAAATCTATGTAGTAGAGGTGTCCACATACAGATCATGAAACAAAAATTCAGGCTTTGAATTTTATTTTTTATGTTAAATACTTCGTGCCTTGTTTGTTTATTTTGCTCGACATCGTCAGAAATTGTGTTTAATGCTCTTAGAATCTGTTCGTATCCATGAAAAATTGCTTTACGAACGTCATATCTAGATGACCAGCGAGTTGAGCACAATTTTTTCAACTGAAGGGACTCTGAGCTTGTTTTTATCATTTCACTTAAAATATTCCATTGGTATGTCGACGCCGAAAAGAAATTGTAAATCATCTGTCAATCAATTAAGTTAAGAGAGTGCGATGAACATGGCTCAAAATAAGCTGTCGAACAGTGGCTTTTGATTCGAGACTGTAACCCATTATAAATGCCTGACATATTAGACGCATTATCATACGATTGTCCTACAATATTTAAGATTAATTTCTAAATCCGAAAACTTCCTTATCAAAGCTTTCTCCATATCACATCCCTTGTGACTAACAGAAGGTATGAACCCAAGGAAACGTTCGACCGGTTTTCCTTCACTTGTGATGTACCTGACGGCAACTGTAAGTTGATCTCGGTGTGAGATGTCTGGAGTAGAGTCTTTTATCATTGAAAAATATTTTCTATCTTTAATTTCAAACACGATTTGTTCCAAAATGGTAGAACTCATTAAAGTTATGAATTCGTCACAAATTATATAAGTATCATATTTAACATTTCCTCTGCCTTTATTGCCATATTTGGAAAGAAATGGATCGAACTTAGCTATAAGTTCTAAGCATCCGAGGTAGTTTCCATTAAGTTTTGAGCCAAATTCGGTATTCTCGCCTCTAAAAGCCAGTCCTCTTGATGCCAAGAATGAAATTGTTTCAACTATTCTTCGCAAAACTTTTTTCCAGTAAAAGAGTTCGGATTCAACTTCTTTCTTAACTGATTGTCAATCACGCCATGATCACCTTTTTTTATTCGAGAAAACCATATTCTTACCGCCTCGGCATGTGTTTTACCATTTTCATGGTCCTCAAGGTTACATCTCTTCCAGTTTGTAAACCCAATGTTCTTATTTCCAAAACTCGTTTGACCTTGAGAAAAAAGCAAACATTGAAAGCAAAACAGTGCATTTTTCGATGGAGAGTATAACATCCATTCTTTGGGTTTTTTTCGCCATTTGGTAGTTTTCTATTAAAACTGTCAATAGTTAAGTGTCTAGCAATATTTCCAAATAATCTGTTCGTTTCTAAAAGTCTACGGATTTTATGTCTTGTTTTGGAGGATTTGTTAGAAGAAAATTAAATTGAAGGATTTGTGCCTTGAATGGCAGGGTCGCTGGAAATTGTGTTACATTGACATCACTGCAAGCAGTGCTATCG
Source organism: Pherbina coryleti (assembly GCA_943735915.1). NCBI lineage: Eukaryota > Metazoa > Arthropoda > Insecta > Diptera > Sciomyzidae > Pherbina > Pherbina coryleti. The sequence goes on along the minus strand of OX030948.1, from coordinate 123,566,975 downwards.
AAATGTTCAGCCTAAAAGTTATAGGAATACCAAAAGTATTAAAACATATATAAAATGTTAAAAAACATCCGGATTAACCATCTACGACTGACTGATGCCACAAGTTCGCACAAAGTCCTGATTCACCAAACACAACCCTAACACAACCTTCCTTGCCCACGTCCCATTGCGTACCTTATGTTTGACACCCCTTTCCTCTTAACATGACGCTACCTGAAAATACGGATGTCGTATGTAGCAAAACTTAAATTTTTAGGAGAGGGGTTTTAAAAGTATAACATCAAATATTTTCGAAATGGTCGTATGGACTCTCTCCAATTTTGGATTATATATAATCTCAATATTTTCTTTTTGCATCATCTAAGTCAAATTTGCTGTAGTTATAATTACACAGGCGTTATGAATATACTAATCTCAAAACCGAAAAATTTCACATACCACATCCGTATTTTGAGGTAGCGATGTGACGTTTTATATAGGTTAAGATTTATTCCACTAAGAAAATTGAAACAAATTTTACGAAGTTATTCTGTATTTAGATACATTGTATAGGAAAAATGATCATTGTAGGGTATCGGTAAAACATTTTTTGCTTACCTATTCATTGTTATCTTTAAAGTGGGTAAGTAAAAAGGGAAATATAGGGTCAGTCCACAGAGATTGATCACATAGTGGTCGCTCGACTATTTTAAAAAATTTTTATTTTTTTACCATAAGTTTCGTAATGTTTCGGAATCTTAGAAACTGCTTTCAAAAAAAATTTTTTTGTTGTATTTGCAAAATGGCGGCCATATTTGTCATGCAACCCCGAGCGATTTTCGTATCTTGTAGAGTTTGCGGCAATGATCATATCTCAGCTCCTATTAAACATACAGTAATAAATGAAAAAAACATAATATTAATTATACCTTAGGCTATTAACTTAAATATCAGAAAAATTAATTGTGATGTTTGCCCCAACTTTGCATCTCCAATGGGCACGGCTGAAAAAATTTGAAATTATTGTTAAATAAACTACGAAATAAGAGGATTCCGATGATATACATAAGAATGAAAGTGGTTTTTATGGTTCATTTAAAAGATATAGCATTTTAAAATTCGTCCATTTTATTACATGAGGTATGAGTATTAGATGGGTTTTTCTTTCCAAACGTATTCCAGAACCTCCCTGCAAGGCCAGATTCTGAATCCTGGATGTAATATAGACACGTGACGTGAAAAAAAATCCAGAAAATTCGCAAACTGGATTGGCGCCGCTAAAAAAGTGAATTTGAGGAAATATAAAATGGATGTTTCAAATCGAGTTCCCTATTTAAATTTAAGTACTACAAAAACTTTTGACAATAACATATCCTAATGTAAAATCGTCCGTTGAACTCAAATATGCCATCAAATTTTTAAAAAAATTAGTCCTTGACAAAAATTGGCCCACTTTTTCCTAATTTTTTCGCTCGATTTTGAAAAAGAAGCTTTACCTTCGCCGAGGTCACAGCAACTTTCTCAAATTAAAATGCTGCATTATTGTTGGCCTTTTTATGATGTTTAGGAATAATAAAAAAATTATTCAAATCGGCCCATTTTTATGGTAAAAAAACAATTTTTTTGTTGAGCAGACTTTCAGGAAAAGTTTATTTTTTTATAAAATTTGCTTCCCTTTGTTTTCTACATATTTACAATAACTTTAAAAACATAAATTTGTTCATCGTCATCCTGAGACATCATTGCAAATATGCAGAAAACACAGTGGAGGAACTACATACGGGCTGAAAGGGCCTTAGCCCCCCCCCTTGGAGAATTTTTTGTGTGGTAAAAAAGTCCAAAAAGACGTTTCAGCCCCCCCTTGGCATACAAAACTGTAGTTTCAACTCCCCTCTGGGGAATCTTAGATCCGCCACTGTGAAAACAAAGTTAAGTAAATCTGAAGTAGAGGGATATAATTGAATAGATTTAATTCACTTTTTTTTCTGCAAATTTGAATTGATGTCATTATTTGTTATGTTATATGGTTAAAGTTTTTGGTGTTCCTCTACCATCTAAGAGTTGGGGTAAATTTGAGATTTCTTATTTTTTTGGAAACTTTAACTTTTTTTAAAAAATTAACTAACATCCCAATTAATTTTTCTGATATGTAAGATAATAGCCTAAGGCATAATTAATATTATGTTTTTTCATTTATTACTGCATGTTTAATATGAGCTGAGATATGATCATTGCCGCAAACTCTACATAAAAAAGACTACATTAAACGTTAACTTTCTTAACAATTTTTTTGATCGCAAGCTAAGCAAAGCAAAATCGCTACAAAAACAACTTCATGGAAACCTGTTAATTCTGTTCTACATTGTGAATGATCGCAATTTAGTCGAAATGAACAATCGCCCAAAAATTAACTAAATGGGCGATTATTCATTTTTCAAATTGTGGGCAAACGTTCATTGAACAATCGCACAAAACTATATTGTGTCAAATCGCCCATATCGAAATGAATAATCGCCCAAAATTTTTAGGCGAATTTTGGGGCGAATATTCCTTTCGGCACTTTGGGCGATTTTCTCTTGGGCGATTATTCGCACAGCCGTCATTTATATCCATGCTTTTTTCCGAAAAGTCATATATAAGTGCCGTATTTCTTGAAGGAAAATACTTCATATCTTTAATTTTTCATTGAATAGAACTTAAAAATTAAATTGATGGCGTTTTAATATTAGTTTCTTTTAAAGCGAAATAATGTCAATATGTCTTTATTTCTTTTTCAAATATAAATAAGGCCCAATTGCGGATTCATACATAATTGATATTAATAAATATATTAAATACAGTAAACTTCGACTTCGAGTGTTAATACAACACTGTATTAAATACAGTCGGGAGAAAATGGTACCCTACGCGCGACTCTTCTTGACGAGTCTTTTTCGAGTCATTTTTTGATTGTGGTTATCACTAATAAAATATTAAGAAACGACTCATTTTGAAGTCTTTTTTGAGTCGTTTTTTTATCTTGAAAACAATAAAAAAGGATTAAAAAACGACTCATTTCCGAGTCGTTTTTTGACCGTGGATATAACTAAAAAGAGATTAAAAAACGACTCATTTAAACAACTAGTCTTTTCTGATCAGAAAATGAGCGCATTTTAGATTTTTATACAAGAGCCAAAAACGACTCCAATTTGTTTGAAAATTCCATAAAATGCACGGCATACAATTCTGTTATACGACTGTAAAAAGTGACAAAAATACAAATTAATTATAAAAATCAAGTTTATTAAGTTTAATTTTCATTACAAGGTGAATTAATTTAATTTTTTAAGCTGATTTTAACTTATTTATAGGTATAAATATTTGTGTCGTTTAGTTGCAAAACGGTTCTACTCCAAAAATTAAAAAAATTTTAAAACTGATTGCATAATGTTTGGCATATAAATCAATCAGTTTTCATTTTTTTTAATTTTTGGAGTAGAACCGTTTTGCAACTAAACGACACATTTAATAAAACAAACATACAAGTTATTCTGACATGTTCTCGTTTTCCTTGTTTTGTGGAAGTTTTCGTTTTGACAAGCGGTCCTTAGCATGAACAAAATGCTTTTGTAGCACAGTGTTAACTTCCTTATCAGTGCCCTTATATTTAAGATGGGAAATATCAATGGAAAAAATATTAGTTCAAATGCTTGAAATAATACCACTATTTTCGTACTTCTTATTATCGAAATTAGGAAGCATCTTTCGGCGCTCGGCTTCTTGTGCGTTCCTTTCCAGCTGTATTCAGAAACCAATGCATCCGTAAAAACCTTTCTTACAGCTGCTCTTAAAAATTGCGTTTGGCCTTCCCCGCCTGTTTTGTCAATAAATATTTTCTGAAAAAAATTTATAATATATCATAAAAAATAACATGAATTTTCATAAAATGATAATAATTATTCAAAATGTCGTAAACAAGTTTATGTTTTTCGTTCAGTGTACTTACAAATCGCTCAAGCATGTTATCATCTCTATGCAATTCTTCATCAAATTTTTCCAAATCGCTTATATTTTTAAATGGTAGCTGTTGAAAATCTTTAAATTCTACCAAGGATACCGGATTTTGACGGCTATGACTTCTTCCGTCAATTTAGAAAATAACTTCTTAAATTCGTCCTTCATGTCCTTAATTTCGTTTTTCAACGATTTAATTTCGTCACGCAATTCAATTATTAGGCTTTCAGTAGAGTTAGATTGTGGTGTGTTAACATTTCGCACTGAAAATAAAATTTTTCAAAAAGCAAAAACAAAAATCCAGATTCCCTTTTTTCATTTTCATGATAACGGGATCTAAGTGAAGCAACAAGCGAACATATCAACCATAAAGTCTGCGTTCAGTTTGCTTGCTATGATAATACCATTACTTTTTATGAAATTGTTTCTTCTTTTTGAGCATTATTCAATCCTTGTTTTTATAATTTATCGTTTAAAGAGCTCAGTTGCGCAATTTGTTTAAAAGTTTTAATAATATTAAAATATGGTAGCCACAGGAAAAGAAATTAGTGTGTCGGAGAGAAAAATTATTATTTAATTGTGGAAAGATGGAAAAAGCTTCAGAAAAATTGGCCAAACTGTTGGAAGAACGTACTCATCCGTGCAGCGCGTAGTCAACAATTTCAAAGAAACCGGAATTTTAACATCTAAGCCGCGGTTAGGGCATCCAAAAATATTGTCAGTCCAAGAAGAACGTAAAATTATAAATATGGTAAAGGTTAACCCTCGAATAACATCAACAAAAATTGTTGAAAATGTTAGTGAAATGTTTAAAAAAAGAATTTGTACCGAAACAGCTAAACATATATTTCACTTGTGAACAGACGTAAGCGCATTGAATTTGCTCAAAACTTTATAAATAAGCCGCTGGAATTCTGGAAACAAGTCTTATTCTCGGATGAAAGCAAATTTTGTATTTTCGGCATAAAAAGTCGCCAAATTGTGTGGCGCAAATCAGGAACTGCGCTGGAAAAACAAAATCTTGTTGGTACTGTCAAGTGGTGGTGGAATAATGGTGTGGGTTTGCATGGCGGCTAGTGGTGTGGGTCAGCTGGAATTTATTGAATCGACGATGGATTAATGGGGATATCTGCATATTTTAAAAAACAATTTGAAGCAAAGTGCAGTGAAACTTGGCTTATCTACGACGTTTTGGTTCCAACAGGATAACGATCCGAAACATACTGCGGAGATCGTTAGACTTTGGCTTTTGTACAACGCTCCAAGACAGCTTAAAACGCCCCCCAATCGCCTGATCACAATCCCATTGAGCACCTTTGGGATTTATTAAAGAAAAGAATTCGTCAGCATGTAATAACAAGTAAAGAGGCTTTGCGAAGTGTTATGCAGACAGAATGGACGAAAATTACAGCTGAGGAAACAGAGAATTGGTAAATTCAATGCCAAATAGACTAAGTGAAGTTTTAAGACAACGTGGCTATCCAACAAAATACAGGGTTGCCCATATTCGACGGACCCATCTGGCAACGCCATAACTTTTGACAGAGATGTCAGATCGCTTAATGACATACCGCGTTTGAAGCGTCAGTCCAAGCAGATTTTTACCATGGAACAATACACGCCACGCGAGCGCTCTGAAATAGTTGAAATTTACATTCAACAGAAGAAGTCAATTGTGAAAACTCAACGTGCTTTTAAAATCTTAAAAAATGTGGGAAGTGCGCCTTCTAAGAACACCATTAAGCGTTTATACGCCACTGAAAATCCTCAGGAGATTCAAGAAGTGCCTCTTCATGACGAAAAAGTCACAGTTTGGTGTGGCGTTAGTGCGAAAACGGTCATTGGGCCGTTTTTCTTCCAAAATGAAAATGGCCATGCTGTTACCATCAACCAGGAGCGTTATCGCGACATGATGACCAATTTTGTGATGCCAATTATTCGTCGAAAGCGTATGAGGCAGTTCTGGTTTCAACAAGACGGCGCTCCACCGCACACAAGTCGCATAACAATCGATTTTCTGAAGAATTTGTTTCCGGGCCGTTTGATGTCGAAAAGTGGTGATTTGGACTGGCCACCGCGTTCGCCCGATTTGACGCCGCCTGACTTCTTCTTGTGGGGATATTTGAAGTCAAAGGTTAACGTTAACAAGCCAAGGACCGTAGAAGAGCTCAAGGACAACATTCGTGAAGAAATAGCCGCTATTCCGGCCGAAATGTTGGCGAAAACGATGGAAAATGCTGCAAAAAGGGCACAATACGCCATCAACGCCAGAGGCGGCCATTTGAGAGATATCATATTCAAAAATTGATGTAAACAAATCTACTTGGAACAAATTAAATGATTAAGATTGCCAACCGCCAAATTTTTATTTTTTTCTTTGATTTTTTTAACAAAAACATGGGTCCGTCGAATATGGGCAACCCTGTACTAAATTTTATTTTTTCATATTATATATAATGCTTGTATAACTTATTTTAACACTGAACGCAGACTTTTTGGTTGCTATATTTACCTGTTGTGGCATTGTTTTCCCGTTATCTCAAAACTGAAGAGGAGAATCGAGATTTATGTTTTTGCTTTCTAAACTTTAGAATGTAAGGAAGAAATACACGAATAAAAATGAATTTGATTTATATTTGTAATCAAATAAGTTAAATAAGTTAAATTACTTTTGTTGTGTTTTTATATCACTTAGAAAAATTTGTAAAATGAACGCAGATTTTATGGGCTATGTGTATTAGATGGGTTTTTTTTCCAAAAGTATTCCAGAACCTCCCTGCAAGACCAGATTCTGAAACCTGGATGTAATATAAGCATGTGAAAAAATTCAAAAAATTCGCAAACTGGATTGGCGCCGCTAAAAAACATGAATTTGAAGCAGTATAAAATATCAAATCGAGTTTCCTATTTAAATTTAAGTCTTACAAAAACTTTTGACTATAACATTTAACCCTTATGTAAAATCGTTCGCTGAACCCAAATATGTCATCAGATTCTTAAAAAAATTAGTCCTTGACCCACAATCGGCCTACTTTATTAAAAATTTCCTAAATTTTTCTTTCGATTTTGAAAAAGAAACTTTACCTTCGCCAAGGTTGCAGCAACTTTCTCAAATTCAAATGCTGCATTATTGTTGGCCTTTTTATGAAGTTTAGGAATAATAAAAAAATTATTCAAATCGGGCCATTTTTATGGTAGAAAAACGATTTTTTTGTTGAGCAGACTTTTATGACTTTACATAAAAGAAAGACTTTATGGGAAAAATTTATATTTTTATAAAGTTTTCTTCACTTTGTTTTCTGCATATTTACAATAACTTTAAGAACATAAATTTGTTCATCGTCATCATCAGACATCATTTATATATGCAGAAAACACAGTGGTGGATTTGCATACGGTGTAGTGTACCACACTTTACCACTTTAATATAACATGCTTAGTGTAGGGTACTTTAAGTTCTTATTATTTGATGTTACAACATTTAATAATTGGGTCACTATTTCGCTCACAGCAAGTAAGCCATTTGATTGAGCTGTGCAAAATGCAGTGTAAGCTTTTCTTACATTTGCAAATGTGTGACACCATAAGAATATGCTATGTAAGAATATTTGAAAGTAAGAATATGTAATAGTATGTAAGCACTCAATTCTTTTGTTAGTTTTAAGAAAAAACTCAATTGTAAGAACTCAAATTTTGGTCGCGAGCCCCTATAAAATCGGGTGCTCGCCAAATAAAGAACAGACTTGAAGTTAAGCATACTAACGGCATTGTTGCCACTGTTTTTATTTTCAAGTACCTTAAGAGCGGCCTTGTGGCCTAATATTGTGGCGCGACTCGCCTAAAAGTCAAAGAATAACACATAAGATATTATATGGCGATCCTGCGACATAAAACTGGTATCTTCTGATCCTGCGACTACAACCCAAGAATACTTCTGATCTCAGACTCTTAACGAAATCCCTGTACATTTTTATTATGAGCACACCAACCGAACAGCAAATAAACCAATTATTCAAAAAAATGGGAAAAACTTGCGGAACAGCACATTGCAAAACAGCAGGCCCAAAGAGCCTGACAATTGAAGAATATAGGAAAAGGACTGAAGGTAAACTCCATCAACAGAGGGAAGAAGCAGCCAAAACATCAACAAAAATAAGGAAAACTAGAGGTGGAAAAGCGGTGAAGAGAAGACAGCGGATTGCTGAACTTCACAGAATAATACCATTGGCCTCTGGAGACAATAAAAAGAACCTAATAAAAGAACTTAGGGAACTAAAGTATGGTGTGGACAATAGTGCTCCCGAAGGCAAAACAAACCATCATGGCAACTACAAACAACAACAACAATAATAACAACAATGGCGATACGAGCGTGACTGCAGACAACACACTGTTAACAGTTTTAATAACAGTTGTGGTAATGTTTATAATATTTTATATAGCATACAAAGTACACATGTACTATAAGAACTATATTAATAAAAAATTAAATGCATCTAATAATGTTTAAGTAAAAAAAAAAAAAAAAAAAAATTTTTTATTCAACATAAAACTATACATCCATATAAATGGAAAGAGCTAAAGAAGTTGTAGAGTCTATAGAGAGAATAATCAAAAATATAAAAAAGAGTTCGAACAGAAAATATAGACAAGAAACTGTAGAAGCAAAATTAGAAGAATTGGAAGATTATAAAAATAGATTTATAGAACTTACACAAAAAGTTGAGCTAAAAGAACAAGCAGATTTTAGTTTAATAAAAAAACAATTTGAAGAAAAATATATATTAGCAAAAACTTTATTACATGAACAAATAGATAGTATAGAAGAGGTTGCAAAGGAATCAAAAATGACAGAACTAAACATAGACCTTGCCATCAAGGCAATACCTTTATTTAGTGGTAATTATAAAGAATTAGATGCTTTCCTAAAAATTACAAAACTTTTATATGATGGACTTAATACAGATTCAAAACCAAAATTAATAGATTTAATAATTAGTATTAAACTAAGCGGTAATGTAAAATCCGCAATTTTTTCTGTTTCAACACCAACTACTTACGATGAGTTAAAAAACATACTAACTTCATCATATAAAAACCCGTTAACAATTCCACAAATACATACAACACTATCTAGTCTGACCCAAAGACGTCAACCGATAAGTGTTTTCAAAGATAAAATTCTGTCACTCATCAATGATTTAAATACTTTACAAATCTCAGAACTAGGTGCAAATGCAACTACTCCCGAAAAAACTGCCATAACGAAAATGAACGAAAAATATGCCCTGACAATTTTTAAAAACGGTCTTGAAGAAAATGTTAAACAAACTGTTTTCGCGGCACAACCAAATTCTTTTATTGAGGCAGTTAATTTGTCACTTGAACTTGAACAAACGCAAACAAATTCTGTTATGCATTTTAGTTCACAAAATAATAGAAACAATTATTTTAATAATAACCGAAACAAACGAAGAAATTTTAACAACAACAACAGACGCTACAACAACAACAACAGCAATCGAGAGTTTAACAACAACCGACAAAATAATAACAACAACATGCAGTACTACGACGACAGAAGTCAGAACAATTTTAGAGGCAATAACCGTAACACTTCTTTTGGAAACCGAAACCAAAATAGCAATCGCAACACAAATTCTGGAAACAGAAATTACAATAACAACGATGACCAAAATTTCAACAACAATAGAAACCCAAGACGCAACATACGAACAATCAGTAGTGAAGAAACTGAACATGATAATGAGGACAGACCAACGGCTGACCAACAGGGAAACGTGAGAGGCGCGGAATAAGTAAATATTCCAGAACGTCAAAACAGAAACTGAAAATATACAAAATATCGGATAAAATAACGAACTACATTTTAATAAACTGCAATAATGCAACAAAACAACTGACCTTTCTCATAGACACTGGTGCAGACATTTCGCTTTGCAAGACACAAAAATTAAATGATGACAATTTTTATTATCCAAATGACAAATGTAAACTAACCGGGATAACAAAAGATGAAATATTCTCTTTAGGAACAATTGACTTAGATTTAAAATTCTCAAACGTAAATATTAAACAAATTTTTCACATAGTAGATTCCAATTTTCCAATTAATACAGATGGAATTTTAGGTAGAGATTTTTTGTCCAAAAATATGTGCAAAATTGATTACGAAACTTTTACTCTAACAATTTTAATTAACAATGAAGAAATTATTATTCCGATGTAATTTAACGACAATAAAAATTATTGTTATAATATTTCAAATATAACAATACCAGCCAGATCAGAGATTATACATCCAATAAACATAAATTTAAGTGAAGATAGCGTGGTATTAAATAAAGAAATAGCAAATGGAATTTTTGTTGGAAGCGTTATCATACCAGCTTATGGCATTAGCCATGTAAAATTATTAAACATAAATGACAAACAAGAAACTTTGAATAATATAAATTTTGATATACAACCTTTAAAAAATTATGAAATTGTTAAAATATCTAAAAAAAGTGGAAATAATCAAAATAGATTAGAGAAACTTTTACAAATTTTAAATATCGAAAGTTATGATTTAAAAGCAAGGAATTCATTGATACCAATTTTCAAACATTTCCAGAACGTATTTCATCTTGACAAAGAACCATTGACAACAAATAATTTTTATACACAACATATTAATACCGAAAATGACACACCCGTTTACATAAAGAATTACAGACTTCCTCACACACAACTTGACGAAATAAATAATCAAGTACAAAAACTTTTGAACGATGACATAATAGAACACTCAATAAGCCCATACAACTCACCACTTTTAATAGTACCCAAAAAGAGTGAAACAAACGAAAAGAAATGGCGCTTAGTTGTAGATTTTAGACAATTAAATAAGAAAATAATAAACGATAAATTTCCGTTAACGAGACTAGAAGACGTATTAGATAAGCTCGGTAGAGCAAAATATTTTTCAACACTAGACATGACAAGTTCATTTCATCAAATAGAGTTAGACAGTAGTTCACGACCATTAACAGCATTTTCAACACCAGACGGTCACTATCAATTTAAGAGATTAACCTTTGGGTTAAAAATTTCATCTAACAGCTTTCAAAGGATGTTGACTATCGCACTAAGTGGCTTAGATGCGAATGCGTTTATATATGTTGATGACATTATTGTTTTTGGTTGTAGTTTAAACCATCATAACAACAATCTCATTAAAGTTTTAAAAAGACTTGATAAATTTAACTTAAAGTTAAATGCAAGCAAGTGTAATTTTTTAAAATCAGAAGTTGTCTATTTAGGACATTTGATAACGAAAGAGGGAATAAAAACTGATCCTGCAAAATATAAAATAATTGAACAATACCCAGTACCAACAAATGCTGACGAGGTAAGACGTTTCGTAGCATTTTGTAATTACTGGAGATTCATCCCAAACTTTGCAGATATAGCCAAATGCCTCAATAATTTATTAAAAAAGAAAGAACCCTTTAACTGGACATCGGATTGTCAAAAAGCATTTTTAAATTTAAAAGAAAAACTTATAAGCCCACAAATTCTAAAATATCCAGATTTTGATGCATCAGATTATGCTCTAGGAGCAGTACTTTCACAAGGTGAAATTGGTGAAGATTTACCCATTTCATACGCTAGCAAATCACTTTTGAAACACGATTTAAATAAAGCAGTAATAGAGAAAGAGCTTTTAGCAATTCATTGGGGAATAAATTTCTTTAGACCTTACTTATACGGAAAGAAATTTATGGTAGTAACTGACCATAGGCCACTAGTATCTCTATTTTCACATAAGAACCCTTCCTCTAAAATGACTAGAATACGTTTGGACTTAAGCGACTATGATTTCGAAATAGTTTACAAACAAGGCAAAATGAATACCAACGCGGACGCACTATCACGAATAAAAATCGACTCAGACATTTTAAAAAATATGATTCCCAATGATAGAAACAATGACGCCAAGAAAACACTAGTAATAACAAGGGGTATGAAGAATAATGAAAACAAGCGCGAAAATCCTACCGAGAATGAGAACTGTAGTAACCCATCGGAGCCTGATCAACTTCATATTTGGGACTGCACGTCCATTTCTGATATTAAGAACGTAGTAGGAATAGAATTTTTAGTTGATAACAAGCATGCATGCAAGAAAAAGTATATTTATATAGAAAGAATAAAGAATAAAGTAATTGTGAGATGTAGCGAAAATCTAGCAAAATTAGTTTTGACTCTAGAGAAGTTAACGTCTAAAATGAACGCAATGAAAATTTACGAGCTCGCGTTAAAGAATAACGATAACATATTTTATTTGGTACCAAAAGAAGAATTTAAAAAATTGTATAATGAACTGCAGCAGAAATATTTTAAAGACCATGGCAAGAGTATAAAAATATTAATATATGAACCCCCTAAGCAAATAAGAGATGAAGTAATAAAATATAAATTAATTGACGAATATCATAATTCAATTCACGGCGGTCATTTGGGAATAACAAAAGTCGTTAACAAATTAAAGCAAAAATACATTTGGAAAAATATGAGACGAATGGTAAAATCTTTTATAAACAATTGCGAAATATGTCAAAAATGTAAACAAACTAAACATATTAAAGAACGCTTAACAATTACAGACACACCAAATACAAGTTTTGAAAAAGTATCAGTTGATACTGTCGGACCATTAAGAATTTCAAATGGTTATAGATATATTTTAACGATGCAATGTGACTTAACGAAATTCGTTATAGCACATCCAATGCCGAAAAAAGATGCAAGAACCGTTGCAACAACGCTTGTCGAGCAGCTCATATTAAAGTATGGTTGTTTTAAAGTATTGAAATCCGATAGAGGGACAGAGTTTATTAATGAATTAATGAAAAACGTATGTAAATTGTTACAAATTAAGCAAATATTTTCAACCCCATATGATCATGAAACCATAGGAGCATTAGAAAGAAACCACAGGGTACTTAACGAATACCTTTTAACAATGGCAAACGACTATGAGTGGGACAAATGGATTCCTTATTATACATTCACATATAATACAACCCCTCATATTAATAACAATTATTCACCTTATGAGTTAGTATTTGGCAAATTACCTTATTTACCAAATGAGATATAAAAATAGTAATCCTTCAAACTTTAATATAGGAGATTTAGTTTTAGTAAAAGTAGAAAATAAAAAAAAAAGAATGTTTCACCATATATTGGTCCATTTAAAATAATTAAAAGATTAGGAGTGAATTCAATAATTGATAAGAATGGAAAACTTAAAGAATTACATAATAACAACTTAAAAAGGTTTAATAATGTTTAAAAATTTGTACTTTAATTATTATTCAGTAAGCATCATCAGAAATATATATATTAAAACAATAAATTTAATGAAAATCATTTAAGTTTATTTAATCTTACAAAAATAATTTTCATCTTTAGGGTAAGGGTGTAGTGTACCACACTTTACCACTTTAATATAACATGCTTAGTGTAGGGTACTTTAAGTTCTTATTATTTGATGTTACAACATTTAATAATTGGGTCACTATTTCGCTCACAGCAAGTAAGCCATTTGATTGAGCTGTGCAAAATGCAGTGTAAGCTTTTCTTACATTTGCAAATGTGTGACACCATAAGAATATGCTATGTAAGAATATTTGAAAGTAAGAATATGTAATAGTATGTAAGCACTCAATTCTTTTGTTAGTTTTAAGAAAAAACTCAATTGTAAGAACTCAAATTTTGGTCGCGAGCCCCTATAAAATCGGGTGCTCGCCAAATAAAGAACAGACTTGAAGTTAAGCATACTAACGGCATTGTTGCCACTGTTTTTATTTTCAAGTACCTTAAGAGCGGCCTTGTGGCCTAATATTGTGGCGCGACTCGCCTAAAAGTCAAAGAATAACACATAAGATATTATAACGGGCTGAAAGGGCTTTAGCCACCCCCCCCCCCCCCTTGGAGAAATTTTTGTATGGGAAAAAAGTCCAAAAAGACGGTTTAGCCCCCCCCTTGGCATACAGAACTGTACTTTCAGCCCCCCTCTGGCGAATCCTAGATCAGCCACTGAGAAAACATAGTGAAGTTAATCTGAAGTAGAGGAATATAATTTTTTTGTAGAGCCGTTTTTTAAGCAAATAATTATTTTTGAATAGATTTGATTCACTGCAAATTTGAAATGATGTGATTCTTTGTTATATTATATGGTTTAAGTTTTTGGTGTTCCTCTACCACCTGCAAAGTCAACTGTTTTTCGGATTCTAAGTTAGTAACATATGTATTGAATCGTGTTATTAAATTTATTGCACTTTCAGCACAATCGTTCACGACAACAATTTTGCTGACCATTTCCTCAGCACGTAAATTTATTTCGTCAATGAGCCAACAACTTGTATCGATGTTCAGAAAGCTCATGGGATCTCCTTAGTTGGAGATTCCGCCTATAGGAACAATATTAAACCGTTTTTTGTATTTCAAAATAAATTTTGACTCTTTAAGTTCCTTTTGTGCAGTATTTCGGTGATTTCTGCTTTTATGAAGATTTCTGCTTTTATACTCCAAAGGCAACTTTTCAACAAGAGTTTTTATTGTTGATTTCTTCCCCGTTATGATGGATAAATTTGACCAAATTTTTACTAATTCACCGACGATACGCTTGATTCAAAGTCAAATTGTCCAGTACCTTTAGATGCAACAAACGGCTTATCACATGCTCGAACGTTGGCAACGTTACTTTTCGATAGAATCTCAAAGTATTTTCTATATACATTAATACGCGAAAATTCATTTCACTAAATACGATTCCAAATTCGTCCTAAAATAAAACTCACCAATTAAATATAATATATTATATAAATATATCCGACATTTTTTTATTCGATACAAGTATTCTGAACTGCTTGCTTAATTACCTCAAAAAATAAATGGACTGAAACAATTCTCGATAAATTGTCTAAAATGTATGACAGTTGTCGGACGGATTTCTAACAACGTATTTCCAACGTAGTAAAACCATAGCGTGTCAGAATGACGATTATTCCATCCTTGCCCAAACGTCAGCTCAACAAAAATCGTAAAAATGGCCCGATTTGAATAATTTTTTTATTATTCCTAAACTTCATAAAAAGGCCAACAATAATGCAGCATTTGAATTTGAGAAAGTTGCTGCAACCTTGGCGAAAGTAAAGTTTCTTTTTCAAAATCGAAAGAAAAACTTAGGAAATTCTTAATAAAGTGGGCCAATTTTGGGTCAAGGACTAATTTTTTTAAGAATCTGATGACATATTTGGGTTCAGCGGACGATTTTACATTAGGATATGTTAAAGTCAAAAGTTTTTGTAAGACTTAAATTTAAATAGGAAACTCGATTTGATATTTTATACTTCTTCAAATTCATGTTTTTTAGCGGCGCCAATCCAGTTTGCGAATTTTTTGAATTTTTTTTCGCGTCACATGCTTATATTACATCCAGGTTTCAGAATCTGGTCTTGCAGGGAGGTTCTGGAATATGTTAAGAAAATGTACGGAACCCAAAACCCATCTAATGTGTATATAATGCTTAAAAATTTTACTTACGATTGGTATTATCTTGTGAATATTGAAAAATTTCAGATGCAAGAAAATTTTTCTAAACAATGCATATTGATTGTGTTCTTCCTCCATTTTAATATGATAACTACTTTCCACTTGCCTTTTGTACATTTGTGAAGCAATATTATCTCTTTTTCTTACTTTGCGCTTAATTTTTTGTAGAAAATTTTCAAATTTAAAGGCACTATTCCATCTAAAGATCCATAAAGCCTTGCATCTTCATGAATGTGCAACAGGGAGTGAAAATTGTATGTAACGAAGCTCATATCATATAATTTTGGAATATCGAACACAAACGATTTTAATAGTTTTTCAGCACAAGAGTTATTATTTTTGGAATCATGTTCAATGTTCATCTAATAAAATTCTTAAAGCCAAAGCTAGCTTTAAAAAATGAAGATATCTTTCTGAACTGATCACATTTTTTAATATAAAAGGCCCAGTATAGAGCAAGAATTGTTCCAGCTCCGTGGCCTTCCATCTATCAAGTTCTTTTAAGCTTCTTGGTTTTCTATTAAACTCTTGTGTAATGTTTCTTCTATTAAAAGTCAATTCATTTGATTTTGATTCAATTTTCCACGAAACTAAACTAAAGTCTTCTCCTTTTTTTTTAATCCACGCATTTAATAGATTTCGCACAACGCCTAAGCACACCACGTGCATATAATCCAAAGAACTTGATTGCTTTAAATCAGTGTCGGCCAAAAAAATACATACACAGTTCTTTAATTTTCGTAGTAGTGTGCGCCCAAGTGAGAACAAAGAATCTCTCATTGGCTTACACTGTGAAAATTTTACTTCGCAGGAGGGTTAAAGAAATTTTTTATTATTAAAATTAAGCGGCATTCTAAATGAATGCAGGTATATGAAAGTAATTGAATTAAATGAATTAACCTTCGTATACTCGCGTCAAATAGTGTAATTCGTATATCCGCGTACGATCTGTGAGACTGAGATTCCTAGGTTCAATTTAGCATGTTTTTAATAACATCATTATTAGTTAATTACATAATATTGGCTAATAACAGTCTTTTAACGTCATTTGTTATGAAAATAATAAGTCAAACGTAAATCGTCGGTCTGAGAGACCAATGCGCGAGTATACGAAGGTTAAATGAATTTCTCACTAAGTAAATAATATACAATATTATTTATTGTCTAGGGGCCGCGTTATTAATAATAACATTAATTTTAATATTTTATTAATAATATCAATATGCATATATTTATTATTAATATCAAAATTACATTTTTATTTTGAAAGTAATCTTTTGCTAATAATATTTTACCCATTCCTTATATTATTTATATTGCATATTACTTCAAAATAAAAAAACCACTGGTAGCGGACCCTACTTTCTTCTGGCAAATTAAGTTCTCGCTTCCCCAAAACAATTTTTAAAAAAAAAATGTGCTAATTCCCACATTTGGTTGAACATTTTTTTACGTGTAAGCATTTAAAATTACGTAATAAATTCCGCGCATAGAAGCGTGGTGTTAACTAGCCAAAAGCGAAACATCGACTGACCGCTCTTGCTACGAGAAATCGGCAGCGTTGGTGTAAAAGCACGACATCCAGTTTTATGTCGGTGTAAAAATACGAAGTTTCACGAAGCACGCGTGCATAGGCGTCGGCCGACACTGCTTTAAATGATGCTCCGGCTGTAAGTGGTTTCTGAAGGAATCATTGCTTCTTAGCGTAAAACCGCTTTCTAGCGGAAAAACTAGTCGATGTTTCACTATTTGCCCTTTTTGTGTACATCGTCCACAAGAAAAATAGACACTATGACCTTTAGTTCCTAAAACAAAAGACTTGGCTGGTGCATCCATCACAAAACAGCGCTCAATTATATTAAAATATTTATTTGCAAAAACTAATCCATCACGCCTAAGAATTTTAAGTTCTGAAATAAAATTGAAGTTTCTTCATACAGACCAATAAGGAAAACATAGCTTGTTTCTGCAACACTACCAAGTATTGGCCAAACTTATTTAAAGTTGCTTTTAAATAGCGGAAGTCCATCAATGCCAAAATCCAATGTTATGTTGGATAACATCCAATCATTTTTAACTAAAAAAATCTGTTAAGGCGTTTTTTAATCCATAATGAATATATTTGCCTTCTCCAACTTTCCTCTCAACAACAGAACAAGGCGTTTTTAACAATGTCTTTTGGTACATTGATTTTGCATTTTGACAATAACAATAAAACTGCGTTAATTGCAACGAAACTTATTGCAACTGATTGGCCCATTTAGCTAGGTCTTCAAACAACTCATATTCAAAATATACATTTCCTACATATTCAATATCTTCACTTTTACTTTCATCGGAACTCATGGTACTTATATCAATTAAATCTACGTTATTAAAATTATTAAGATTCTCTTGGCTTGTTTCATTTTCGTCTTTCAAAATTTCCCGAGAACTTAATTTAAATTTTTTAAAGATAATAGTTTTTCAGCTTCTTTTTAAGCTAATTTTTTCACTTGGTTGGCTGACATTGCTTTATTTCATTTATTTCACTGCAATTATTTCCACTTTAATTATTTCACTTACTTTAATTTAATTTTTTTAATGTCACGACTTTAGACAACGACTGCACTGCTGAAACTGAACGAAATGCCTTTTAAATAATTCTTTTGTTTCAATTTGTCCGATTTCCCGTTAATTACGAGTGTCACGAACAAAGAGGAGATCAAAATATGCTTCCACACATTACATATACTTTGTTTTTGTACGCAAAAAATACAGTTAAAGCCCTAACCCAAATAGACGAAACGAGACGATTGCAACTTACCGAACGTTCCTCCAATCGTCTGAAAAAAGAAGAAGACTACCTGCAGAGCTCATGATCCAACAAGACAAGAACAAGCAATCAGCAGTGCGAGAAAAAGTATTTTTTTCGTGCCACGTCATCGGTCACAATAAAAGCTATATTGCATACGTTTTGCAATATGCAAAACATGTGAAAACTTAAATAAAAGTGGAAAATTATAAAATCAATAAGTTTAATTCTTGAAAAAAGTGTTTGAATAATTTGTTTGTTTATATTTTCATGCAGTAACGAAATTTAAAGAATTTTTTTTTGCTGTTGCAATTATTGCACGTCGCTACAGCAAACTTCATTTTTATAAAAAACACAAAAAATTACTGAATTATTAACACTAATACTTCTTTAAAACTTCAAGAAATAATTTTTCACACGTAATTGCTACACGAAAACAAAACAATTTGTGACCGATGACGTCAGACCTACCAACTTTGTGTAGTGTACCACACTTTACCACTTTAATATAACATGCTTAGTGTAGGGTACTTTAAGTTCTTATTATTTGATGTTACAACATTTAATAATTGGGTCACTATTTCGCTCACAGCAAGTAAGCCATTTGATTGAGCTGTGCAAAATGCAGTGTAAGCTTTTCTTACATTTGCAAATGTGTGACACCATAAGAATATGCTATGTAAGAATATTTGAAAGTAAGAATATGTAATAGTATGTAAGCACTCAATTCTTTTGTTAGTTTTAAGAAAAAACTCAATTGTAAGAACTCAAATTTTGGTCGCGAGCCCCTATAAAATCGGGTGCTCGCCAAATAAAGAACAGACTTGAAGTTAAGCATACTAACGGCATTGTTGCCACTGTTTTTATTTTCAAGTACCTTAAGAGCGGCCTTGTGGCCTAATATTGTGGCGCGACTCCTAAAAGTCAAAGAATAACACATAAGATATTATATTTGTTTTGTTTACATTATGGCGGCTCTTTTCTTTGCATGATCTTTATTTCTTGGTTCATGTGCACAGCTGTTGTTGACGAGTTGAGACGCTAAAAGTTCGGTTGTTACGGAGCAGAACGTCTCGTCAAACCGTTTCGTTTAGTTTCGATAAGTTTACGTTTGTTCATTTTGGGTTACAACATTGAAATGCATTTAAGCGAACATTTTCGTGTTCACTCGTTACGGAGCAAATCGTCTATTTTGGTTAGGCCTTTCAGCTGCGGACATAGTAAATGCGAGTTGTTGAAACTCAAAAACGCATTTGGGTAAAAGAGATGCATGACTTTGTCCGCAGCCTAAGTTATTGCTCAGCGGATCAAAATATGCTCAGCACATGATTTCTTCAATATCCCGTTAGTTGCCACGAAGAAAAAAAACAGTTAGTTTTTTAGCAGTGCGGGGATCAAAATATGCTTTCACACACGATATGTATTTTGTTTTTGTAGATCACCAAGAGGACTCAAAAAAGACTCGTTTAGGTGATTGGTGACAAAACAATCTTCCAAATGCTGGTTGGGAAGTTACAAAAGAAACAAAATAAAGTAATGCGATTCATATTGAAGAAACTATATGATACTCACTTTCAAGATATGCTTAATGAGTTGAACTGGCTAAGTATGAAACAATTAGTTGTGTATTATACACTAAAACGCACAATATAAAACTAGGCAATTTACCCAATTACTTCAGTAATAGAATAAGATATAATAGAGAAATTCATGATTACCAAACAAGGAATTGAAATAATTTTCATCTTCTAATTACTAGAAATGAAATTGATAAAAGAAGTATATACTACGATGGTGTTAGAGAATACAATAAATTATCTATTAGCATAAAAAATTATGATAACATAAGCATATTTAAGAAAGAATTGTTTTATTATTATAAAAATACTGTGCCAATAAGATAGACATCTATATATATAAAAATCAAATGTACTTTTTTTTTCGATACTTTTTTTTTCGAATGTTCGTAATAGTCCAACTTAGGTTTTTACGGATAGGAAAATTGACCACGCCCACTTTTACGCCCCCTCTTTTCATTTATCTAAAATCGGAAAACGGCTACATCGATTTGGCTAATTTATTTTTTAAATGTTCATAGTAATCCATTTTAAGATTTTACTAAAGAAAATTGACCACGCCCATTTTTACGCCCACTTTTGTGATATCTATATATATATAAAAAATAAGTTTTTGTATGTAACTATGCAATAGACTCCTTAACTATTCATCCGATTGGCATGAAAATTTGTGTATAGAAGTTTTTGGTACGGTGCGTGTTTGTGGGCTATCAATTTTTATCCACCCTGAACACCAGAGGGCGCTGTAGTACAAATTTTTTACAAAACTGCCTAAAACTTGCAAACCGCTCATGTGATTGGGATGAAAATTGTTATGTAGTAGTTTTCATGTACGTTGAGTGTTTTTCTGTTTTTTACCCAACTTGAACAACAGAGCGCGCTGTAGTACAAATTTTTTGCAAAATCACCTAAAACTCCCAAACCGCTCATGCGATTAGAATGAAAATTGGAACATACGGGTTTTCAGGTACGATGAGTTTTTCAGCACTATCTTTTTGATCCACCTTGGACACCAGATGGTGCTATAGTACAAATTTTTACAAATTTATATATTTTTAGTGGTTTTCTTAGGTTACATATGCAAATATTTACAAAATACAAAATACTTCTTAAATTATGTACAATTAAAAAAATTTCCGTTATTTTTATATCAAAAACATGAACATATCATGAAAACTATGAAAAATGTTACTACAACCATATATATAATGCAACATCGTTGCTCAAAAATGAGAAAAAAACAATTAAAAACTTAATTTTGTGACTTTCGATTCAAAAATCTCCGCTGCTTTTTTATACATTTCGTTAAATTTGTTTTTGTCTTTTAGCTTCATCAAAGTACTATGAAAACCTTATCGCAAGGTTACCTTTTATATATTTTTTTTCAAAAAAGGTCTGAAATATTAGAGTTTTCTTCAAAAAAAGGCTCAAAAATGGTTTTTGTTGTAAAAATAATATAAATTCAAATTCGCTAATTTTCAACTCTTTTTAATAGTTATAACATTTATAGGCATTTATAGACATTTATACAGCTATTATTTTTATTAACATTTATAGGCAAAAATTGTTTCAATTTTACGCAAAATTTAAAAAAGATTTTTCTGATTCAAAAAACAAGGCCTACCTACCCCTTGATTTTTTCGAACCAAATTTTTTTTTCAATATTGTGTTTTTATATTTTTGAAAAAATAGACAAGCTAAAAAATTAATTTATTAGAAAAAATTATCTTTAGACTTAAAAATTATCAAAAGTTATAGCCAATAATCTTTATCAAAAATATATATACAAAAAGCAAATCGCTGTCTGTGTGATGACTGGAAACTTCAAAATGACTGAGCCGATAGAGCTGAATTTCGGCAGTACATTTTTTTCAAGTACAGGGTTGCCCATATTCGACGGACCCATGTTTTTGTTAAAAAAATCAAAGAAAAAAATAAAAATTTGGCGGTTGGCAATCTTAATCATTTAATTTGTTCCAAGTAGATTTGTTTACATCAATTTTTGAATATGATATCTCTCAAATGGCCGCCTCTGGCGTTGATGGCGTATTGTGCCCTTTTTGCAGCATTTTCCATCGTTTTCGCCAACATTTCGGCCGGAATAGCGGCTATTTCTTCACGAATGTTGTCCTTGAGCTCTTCTACGGTCCTTGGCTTGTTAACGTAAACCTTTGACTTCAAATATCCCCACAAGAAGAAGTCAGGCGGCGTCAAATCGGGCGAACGCGGTGGCCAGTCCAAATCACCACTTTTCGACATCAAACGGCCCGGAAACAAATTCTTCAGAAAATCGATTGTTATGCGACTTGTGTGCGGTGGAGCGCCGTCTTGTTGAAACCAGAACTGCCTCATAGGCTTTCGACGAATAATTGGCATCACAAAATTGGTCATCATGTCGCGATAACGCTCCTGGTTGATGGTAACAGCATGGCCATTTTCATTTTGGAAGAAAAACGGCCCAATGACCGTTTTCGCATTAACGCCGCACCAAACTGTGACTTTTTCGTCATGAAGAGGCACTTCTTGAATCTCCTGAGGATTTTCAGTGGCGTAAATACGGCAATTTTGCTTATTTACGGTCCCATTCAATGTGAAATGGGCTTCATCGGACATGATAATTGATAATTGATAATTTTCACAATTGACTTCTTCTGTTGAATGTAAATTTCAACTATTTCAGAGCGCTCGCGTGGCGTGTATTGTTCCATGGTAAAAATCTGCTTGGACTGACGCTTCAAACGCGGTATGTCATTAAGCGATCTGACATCTCTGTCAAAAGTTATGGCGTTGCCAGATGGGTCCGTCGAATATGGGCAACCCTGTACGTGATAGCTTAAATTTCTGTCACACGTCACACCCCCTTTTACCGCCTATAAATCAATAAAAATGCTCTATTTCCTACGGTTTTCGTCAATTTGGCTATATTTTGGTAATTTAGTTTGTATCCTCACTGTCGGAAACTGTACTAAAACTGGGTAATGTCCATCTACTAGAAAACTGGGATGGACATTATACAAGGGGGTGTGGCTCCGCCCATACAATTTGTATTATCGAATGGCTTTGAAAGTAAAAGTAGCAGTACTTACACATGGTGAAATAATAAAAGGTGTTCTCATCCGAAATGTATGAAAAAAATAGGCTGCCTTATTTTGACATCTTTTTTTGAATCAGTGTAGGGTTGCATATTTGTGTACTTTTTTTGATACTAGTACATTTTGTAACTTGCTACTATTATAATTTGTAGCATTCAAAATTTAAGCTATTTTTTTCCATTTTTATTATAATCCTTCAACTTCTTTACCCAAAAATATTGTAAAAAAAACAACAAAATTAAAAAACGTTATAATATTTATTGCAAATAATATGATGAAAAATTTGCTTAATAATTTTGTGCATTTTCTTATATTGTGAAATATTTTTTTGTTTTTCTTTAATTTTATTATTTAAATACTTAATTCTAAAATGCATTCTGCACTTAAAAAATAATTTTTTTATAGTGTCAGGTATATCAACCTCTAAACTTAAATTCATCAGAGTAGAACATATGTTTTGATGGCTGTTAATTTTATTTTGGTTATAATTTTGAAAAATACTTTCGAGAAGTTTGATTTTCTCCATGAAGAGTGTATTAGGTTTAAGAAGGGAACCACGCGACACTTGGTCAACCCAAGTCCACGAATCAAAACTTTCTTCATAATCTTCTAAATTAAGTTTCCTCATTATATAACCTGCAACATACTCTAACGCATCTTCATGTAAAAAATCGAACTCCTTGATTGTATCTATTACATCAAAATAATTTTCATAAGATACGTTTGCTTCTTCTGAAATAGTATGCTGCAAATCTGAGCTTGAGAGCGACAGCCATTCCGTCTCATCGCACTCAACATTAGTTTTTGTTGAAATGATTTCTGTGTTTTTGGCTTTATAAAAATAAAAACACGTAAGTGTCTATTTGCTAATACATGTGAATATTAGTGACATCTCCGGTCAAAACCAATAACAACATAAGAATCTTGCTTTAAAGCTTCCCATCTCCATATAAGTTCTATGATAGGTTCTCTGGTTTTTGTGTGATAATTTTTGCTGAGATCACGCTATAATCTCCCAATATTGTTTGGGTATGAAACTATATGCGCTGAACACTTCGTCGATAACTCAGTTCTTTCTTTAATTAGGTGGTTATTGCTTGTGACTATAGACATAATTCTAAAAATAATTCTATAAAATAAATTAATATACCCAGTAAATATTTTCGCAATCTGCATTTTAATTGCATAGGACTTGGATGATCGAATAATCCGCCTTTGCTCCGCATAGCACCGAAAAAATGTTCAAGAATGTCTTGATTTAATCTGTACGTAATAACATACTGAATGCCGTACTTTTCATTAACATAATTATATAAACCAACAAGAGACTTGTTGGTCAAAAGCACACCCTTTTGAAATGGTTGCAAACTAGTTTTATTTGGCATTAGTTGCTTTATTGCATTATCCATTTCTTGCAGTATTTTGAATTGTTCTTGCAAATGCAAACCAAATGGGCGTTTGCTTGGACAATTTTCCATTTTAAGCTTAGAATTAAGTAAATCGAACCAGTCATTTACTAACTGAAGGAAATCTGCTGTTTCGGTGGGACAATACATATTATATCCCATTGAATAGCACCTTCTTATTGCGTTGGCGGTAGAATTTGAAAAGAGCTGAGCTGCAAGCTTCACTTTTCGTCGCCCAAGACCTATCAATAATTATATGTAATTAATACAAATCAATAACAACAGTTGTGTTTTCATGTAAATTTGAAGTTGGTTTCGAGATCGAGATAGTGACATTAAGCATGTTGTTTTTCTTCACTCCCGAGCTTGAAAAATGTGGAAAGAAACACCTTCAAGTAACTTCAAGTTACTTAAAGTGCGTACGGAAACCGACGTAATGTGTTAGTGTCCTTGTGTATTACCTTTTACGTTGAGATGCTCTTCAGTCAACTTATATGTGATGGACACATCGGAAGAGGATGTATAATTCATTGCCAGCTTGATTGTTACAGGCGTGATTAGTTTATTATGAAAAACTAACCCAGTATCTAGGAAATGGTTCCTTATTAGTTTTAATAAATGTGGTACATCAGCGAACACGTAAATTCTGCCATCTTTGACAAATGGATTTTCAAAGTAGGGATTTTCTAATCAAATGAATTTGTATGCAACGAAATGAAAATTAACAGCATTATATATATAATTATATACCTGTTGAAATTCCAAGTTGCTTCCACACTGCTTGGTTAGTGGAACCCATGTCGGAAACCATAGCAACAACTACAAATCCAGCTTTATTCAGCCTGCTTATAATGTCTAGCAATATATTTTTAGTCATTTAGCAGTCGAAGTCTATAAAAACTGGCTGCTTCCATGATGATGTAAGGCCTCTTGCAATTACCATTTGCGCATAATTGCAAGGCACGCGCACACTGTCAGTCCATGGATCATGCTCGTACACAGCAGTTGTTTTCATTTCGTCAAATGACAAAACACATAACCGGTCTCTTTCTGAAATAGCTTCGGCTACTCCTTGCATGATATCAATGATGAACTGCAGTGCACCATCGTCAAATTGTAGCTTGTTCCACCATCTTCCTAAAGTTGCATCCGATGGCAGTGGAAACCCTAGGCCGTAGAGATGCTTGTATGCACGAGAACCTGCTGCATGCAACGTTGTGGCAGAAGCTATATCTTCCCATTTCCATAAAATACGCTGATTAGGACTTATTAATTTTTTTAATTGACCTTGCGTAAAAATTTGGTGAACTGCATTTTTAAAAGTAGTAAGTTCTTCAACTTGTGCTTGGAGGCAAGCATTTTCAGCCTTGAGTTCCTTTATAATATTTGCCAATCGTACAATTTCGATATCACAATTTTTATAAATGATATCCGGTCTGAAATTTTTTCATATTTTTAAGTATTCATACCTTTCACAATTTGATAGCACATGCGCTTACTCTGTTTGACTGGCGGAATCCTTCCATGACTTACAATCTTCATATTGGCTTGGAAAACTTACGACCATTGGAACAGCGTTTGTATCAAGTCTCATTCTCTTTGAACCGGCTCTGAAATCATTTGCGTCGAAATGTAGCTCACACAACTTTGCTGATGCCGGCAGAACTTGCCCACAAGCCGTGTTCCAAAAACTTCTTCTTTCAATATCTTGAGGCACATGAAATAAACTATATTTTTCCTCTTTCCACGTATTTTTGCACAAATAGCAGCTAGATTTAGGCATTTTTGCGAAAAGAATTCAAACAAAATTAAATCGCGCACAATTTTCTTTTTTCAAAAAAAAAAAAGGGTTACCACTATTCAAAATAGTATCTACATTTTATAGTACATAAAAAAATTAAATATCATCATACTAATGGGAATTTAACTTATAGTTCAGAATGTAAAAATACTTGAATTTTTAACTTTTAAATCACAATAAAAACGCGACATAAAACATAGGCATAAAATTAAAACCTTTGACTTGTGTATCTTCATATACATTTCCAATTAGTATTCTTACCAAAAATAAAAAAGTACTTATTTCGAGTACTTTACGGAATCAAACCTGCAACCTTAAAACATTTTTTATATGAAACCCTTAACATTGTCAAAATAAGGCAGCATGTCAAAAAACATATGGAAAAATGTCATGGGATGATAACACCTTTTATAATTTCACCATGTACTTACATACAAACTCAAAATGGAGTTACTATTTGGTGATCTCCTGCTTCTGGGAAACTGTAACGGTCAGTGGAAAATAACAGTGGTGTCAAACTATGAGTTTAAGAAAAGTTTTGATTACACCTATTATGTTCTTATATAGTTACAGGGTGCAGCAACGCGCACCGGGAAAAGGCTAGTATGAAATAAATTGTATTAAATTAATTGGATAACCAAATTGCGAAAAAAAAATCAATATATAAAATAAATTTCCACTCAAAGCGAAATAAAGTCGAATTCGGCATTTTTGCCGTTGGCCTTATTGCACCCCGTCCATTTTGGCAAAAAAAATTTAAAAAAAAAAACGCTATGCTTTAATTTCATTTCATTCATTACAGCATATAAGGGTAAATTTGTCTTCTACAGCGGTTTTAAAAAAATGTGTTCTTAAAAATAGCTAAAAATGCGATTTTTGGAGGTCATTAAGAGTTATAATAATAGATAATTTAAAAATTTTTTATGCCAAAATATGTGCAACATATTTATCTTTTTAGCAGATTTGGGTACGCGTTCTGTGAATAATAAAAAGTTTGAAGCAAAAAACATTTGTTTTTTACCAAAAAAAGACTTTCAGGAGAATCAAAAAGGCTCCGATGAATTTGGTCCGATTTGAAAAAAAGTATGCAGAACCCATTTTCATGAGTTCCTCTAACTTTTGAGACCGCGAACAACTGGCTTTTTTTTTTCCATACAAAACGATCCGGCCCAATGTATATAAATATAGATATATCGCTCGTTTTCTTCAATAACACAGTGCAACACGAAAAAAAATAACCATATACGGACACCACTACGTGATAAAAGACTAAAAAAAAAGACCCGTGTCTCCCAATTTTTCCCAAAGTCATGCACTTTTTTGTTTATGGGCCGCCAAAGATTTGGGGCCTCGGTATCATTTTCGCAAAAAAGTGATCATTTTCTCGGGCTCATATCTTGCAAACCATTCAGAATTTCGATTTACTTTCTGAGGCAAAGTTGTAGCTCTTGTCATAAAGAACATATTACATTACCTGTAGACACCATAAGTTCTGAATCAGAGTCATATTCGGACGACGATTTGGATCCACAACTTAAGAGAGCGCGATTTGCAAGTCCAAGGCCATCAACATTATAAACATAATACGAATACTTTTTTTAATATTTTTGTAATAGATAGCATAGTATCTCAATGTTGAAGTAAATAAAAAACAAATGAAATTAAAAAACGGTGTTAGGATAATTCCCAGGAAGTTTATATGTTCTAGAAATTTGTTTATTGAGATCTTAGGTAAATTTTTGTAGTTGATTGTTTCCTTGAATTTTGAACGGTTTGCTACCTATGGACCTGAACACGGGAAAAAAGGTAAAAAAAAATCTAATTTTTTTAAGTTTTTTGCGATTTTGATCTGGAAGGTGAAGTTTTTTATTTTATATGTTCGCAATGTTCTTTATGACAAGAGCTACAACTTTGCGTCAGAGAGTAAATCGAAATTCTGAATGGTTTGCAAGATATGAGCTCGAGAAAATGATCACTTTTTTGCGAAAATGATACCGAGGCCCCAAATCTTTGGTGGCCCATAAACAAAAAAGTGCATGACTTTGGGAAAAATTGGGAGACACGGGTCTTTTTTTTTAGTCTTTTATCACGTAGTGGTGTCCGTATATGGTTATTTTGCCATGACTTAAAAAATTACACACAGTGTAATGTTATAATTCAAATAAACATAAATATTGAATTACCCCTTGAATGCACCGTGTATCTTAAAAGATACAACCATTCAAAAAATTCCTACGGCTATATTTGTGGTTTGAAGGACGATCCTCACAAGGCAACGCTTCAGGGTCAAGGGGGCGATCTTCACATGGGAACGTGTATGACTGCTTAAACTTGGTGAGGCCAGCATTATCCATGTCGAACTCGTCTCAAGTTACTCAAACCTCTGCATGGTGTCCTCTAGAAACGGCAAACTGGCAACCGTTAGTTTGACGGGTAATCTGAGCGGCGGGCTCCCCCTGCCTTTAAAGGGTTGTGCGTTGGGTTTGAAGCCAGCCACGTAAAAACAAATTTCAATGAAAAATCTCAGAAAAAAGATAAAAAGGATCCCCAAATCTGATGACGACTACCGCAAACGAAAAACTGACAATGATTTACGGCTATGCGTACGGCTGCCGAACTATCACCGACTATCACCGCCCTCGCCGAAACCAGTGGCACGACCAAGGGTGTCGCGACGCCACTGCAGAAAAAGACGCCGCCTACAAAGCCACCCTGCAGTCGGTTGTAACGCGTGCCGCTAAGGAGCGATACAAAGAGAAGAGGAGGGAAGAAAGACGCATTTTCAGACGAAAGAAAAGGGAAGCGGAATTGCGTGAGTGCGAGAAAATTGAGATGCATGGTGACAGGAATGAGGTCCGAAAATTTTTCGAAAAAATATGACGCCTGGCCGATGGTTTCAAGACCGGGGCCTCTTTCTGCAAGGATGAAAATGGGAATCTAGTGACAGATATCCAGAGTACACTGATGATGTGGAGGGAACACTTCGCTAGGCTTCTGAATAGTGACGACGAAAACAATCCCACCAATAGAGATGATATCCCGAAATCCACAATTTTGGACGACAGCGTTAAAGTTCCGCTTCCCGACCATAGTGAAGTCTTGAAAGCTATAGCTCGGCTTAAAAACAACAAAGCCGCAGGAGCCGATGGCTTACTTGCTGAGCTCTTCAAGAATGGAGGCGAAGCTCTATTTAAATGCATTCATGAGCTTCTATGCAGAATATGGTCAGAAGAATGCATTCCAAATGATTGGAACCTCAGTGTGCTCTGCCCAATCCACAAGAAAGGCGATTCCACAATTTGCGCCAACTACCGTGGGATAAGCCTTCTTAATATCGCATATAAGGTCCTGTCGAGCGTACTATGTGAAAGACTGAAGCCCATCGTAAACCAGCTGATAGGACCTTATCAGTGTGGCTTCAGACCTGGCAAATCCACCATAGACCAGATATTTACGCTGCGACAAATCTTGGAGAAGACCCTAGAAAAACAAATCGACACACACCATCTTTTTGTCGATTACAAAGCCGCCTTCGACAGTCCAATAAGGAATCATCTATATTCCACCATGTCTGAATTTGGTATTCCTGCAAAGCTCATCCGCCTTTGCAGAATGACACTGAGCAACACCAGCAGCACAGTTAAAATCAGGAAGGATTTCACTCCTCCATTCGATACCAAACGAGGTTTCAGACAAGGTGATTCCTTATCGTGCGACTTTTTCAACCTAATGATGGAGAAGATCATCCGAGCTGCTGATTTGAGACGCAGTGGCACGATATTCTACAAAAGTATTATGCTGCTGGCGTATGCTGATGATATCGATATCATTGGCCATAATACGCGCGAAGTCAGCGCAGCATTCTCCAGGTTAGCGAAAGAGTCGAGTCGAATGGGTCTTGTAGTGAACGCAGATAAGACGAAATACCTAGTGTTAACAAATAAACAGTCCCAGCGTCTTAGAAACCACGTCACTGTTGACAACATCTCCTTCGAGGTTGTTAAGGACTACGTCTACCTGGGATCCAGCATAAACTCTTTCGACGATGTCATTATTGAGATAAAACGAAGGATAACTCTTGCCAAGAGGTGTTACCTTGGTCTGAGTAGGCAATTGAGAGTCACTAATCACGGTTGAGACTCACGCTCTATGAGTCACTAATCATGCCCGTCCTATTATATGCAGCACAAACCTGGACGTTGAGCAGTTCTGATGAAAAGACTTTGGGAGCCTCCGAGAGAAAGATCCTTCGTAAAATCTTCGGTCCAATCTGCGTCAATGGCGAGTACCAAATTCGATGGAACCACGAGCTGTATGAGCTGTACGCTGACATCAACATAGTCAAGCGCATTAAAATCGAGCGGCTCCGCTGGCTAGGTCATGTTGAGCGAATGGAAAACGACGCTCCAGCGAAAAAAATATTCGATTCGGTGCCCGGTGGTGGTCAACGCAGAAGAGGACACCCACATCTTCGTTGGAAGGATTAGGTGTTGGATAACCTGACCACGTTTGGTGTTTCCAACTGGCGCCAGCAAGCGCAAAACAGAAATGGCTTGCGCAAATTCTTATACGAGGCCAAAACCGACTTACGGTTGTTACCGCCAGATAAATATATAAAAAATATTTGTGGTTTTATTTTTTTTTTCAAATCGATTCTATATTATTTAGAATATTATAAGACTTAAAAAAAAAACATAGTTTTCACTTCTATTTGCCATACTTTTTAAAAAATTATGTACAAAGTGAAATTTTTTATTTTTCGATTTAAATAAAGACGATTATTAACAGTTTAACTTCTAGGAACAGATAAATAATTTTGATTAGGAAAAAATACTGACTGCATTCAAAACATGTCCTTGAGTGATTTTAAGTGGTTTGAAAAAATTTCGATCATTTGGCACCTCACTGGGTCACTTTAGTTGGTTGTATATTTAAAGATACAGTATGCACTCCCTGCATGCTTTTGATAATTTTAACTTTTTAAAAAAAAAGAATTAATAAAAATTTCATAACACATTTCTTTTATTTTGATATATTTTAACAGGGATTTTAGATGTTAGTACATGCACATTGTATCTTTAAAGATACAACCACTTTTTTTAAAATAATTTAAATAACAAAACTAAAAACGCAGTTTTTATTTTTGCTCAATTTTAAATAAAATATATTTTTTTGGTAAAAATCGGGGGGCTTGTTAATTTAAGGGTTTGTGGCAGTACCTTTCGTTCCGTCACCCCTCTTTCGTTCACGGTTCACTCAGCGATTTCGCAATATTATTTTTATCTATGTCGACGACACTTTGTCGTAATTTGATATTGCTCTAAATATTAGCGCGATTCGAGTTAGCATAGTTTGGCTCAGCACACATGTGATGACCCAAGCAAATTCCTTTATGCTTAATCTGTTTTGTTCTGGCAGGCTACTTAGCCGTTGGCGATTAATTTAATGTGAACATTATACATTACCGTCGCCGTTATCGCTAGCGCGGTCATTTGAGCCGGCCGCATAAACGTTCGCGCAAACAACAGTTTGTGTGACTCAAAAGTCGACGCTCAAAACGGATCGTCCGCCTGTCTTGACGACGGTCTGTCAGGCGTGACTGCGTCATAGCAATCGTTGTTGCGGCCTAACGAGAAAACCGCTGCATCGGTAGTGGTAGCGAAGAACTCATGTTGTTGTACAACAACAAGCGTTTAACTTAAGTAATGCAAGCGTACGTATGCCTGTGTGTTGGAGTAGCTAACCAACCTACAGGCTAGTGCGCTGCCAGTACGATGACTGGCCGATCGTTATATACCTACCCGCGCCGTCTCACGCCCGTCTTATTGCTAGCGCTGGCAATAAGACAATCTAATAAATAGCCGCAACGCGAAGAGCAATGTTATGTTAATATGTTGGACGCGGCTAAATTCGTTATTATTTTCCTAAGTATGTGCGCTGCAACCGTCGCGTACTGCGCGCTGCAGTACTTATTCAACGCGTTCTGGTGGCATGGGCTCTGGTCCATGTTGCCATGATAAAAGCAATTGCTGGTGAACCGCGAGAAAGGGAACAACGTCGCAGCTCTCATATAAAACTTTTTAATTTGTATATTTTGTGTAATTATTCAATAAATAGTTTTAACTAGACTTAAATATCTGATGTTTTCAATAACCACATTGGTGACCCCGGAATACGCGAGTGAAAGTGCGTGTGTATAATTATTGTAATAAAGAGAAGAAAAATAATAAAATAGAACTCAGTTAATAATGGAAGAAAAAAATAGTGCAGAAATCGAGTGCGGAAATAACGGCTCCGAACAGCCAGAAAATGTCGCATCCGCGGTGCCATCGGCAAGTGAACAAGTTGCAGCATCAACATAGGCGGAACAGGGCAACGAGCTCAACCGCCTGCACCATTTTCAAGCGCAAGCGTTTTGGACGGACGCACCAGAGCTGTGGTTGCTGCAGCTTGAGGCATTGTTCGCGAGACAAGGTCTAAAATCCGACACTCAAAAGTTCTACACGGTCGTGGGCGTTCTGCCAAAACCTCCGACAAGTGAGCGACGTTGTGCGATCACCGCCAGCAGCGAACAAGTATGCCGCCATGAGGATCAGGCTCTTAGAAATATTCGGGGATAGTCCACACGAACGACTACGACGGCTCATGGAAGACATGGAGCTGGGCGACCGTCGCCCATCGCAGCTTTTAAACGAGATGCGTGACATGGGTGGAGCGCAGGTTAACGAGACCATGCTGCAAAATTTATGGTTATCAAGGCTTCCGACAGATGTGCAAGCGATCCTGCAGGTGGTTGATTTAAATGTTGCCCAGCTGGCAGTACAAGCCGACAAAATAATGGAGTCGGGCAAATACAGGCAGCGTCAGGTGGCAGTAGCCACCACGGAACCACATCGTAGTCAGCAGAGGGACACCTATGAAATGCGTTTCAACCGATTGGAGGACGTATTATACGAGCGCGAACACCCACAGCCACGTGGTCGTCGTGGGCGTTCTAAAGTAAGATGGAATTTGCCCCCGGCTGATCTCCAGCCCGAGTCAGAAGATGACTTTATGTACGTTCCAACCACTCGAGGCCGCGGATTTGCGGCGCCCGGACAGAGCCAGCGTCATCGTCGTCGATCTACGCCGGTGAATCGGCCCAAAGAGAATTCGCGAACAGTACCAGATGGATGGCTTTGCTGGTACCATTATATACACGGGGCAAGAGCAACTAAGTGCCGCCAGCCATGTGCCTACGTGGCAAAAAACTAAGTACGCAGCCACCAGCAAGAGACGACATCGGTGGCAAACAAGAGATATGTCGTCTTTACGTAACCGACTCTGCAACAAGCAGACAGTTTTTGGTGGACACTGGTGCGGACGTGTCGGTCATCCCTCCCAAGGGCCACGAGAGATTCAATGGTACGCGCAGCAGCAAATTATACGCGGCCAATGGATCCAGCATCGAGACTTTCGGCTTGAAAAAGGTAGCACTCGACCTGGGATTAAGCCGCAAATTCGTGTGGTATTTTGTGATCGCCAGCGTCAAGACACCGCTCATTGAGGCGGACTTCCTACGACATCATGGCCTCCTAGTTGACATGAAGAACGGCCGACTCATCGATCTGAGAACCAAATGAGAGAGCAGCAAGACAGCAACGGATTGGGGTAAGACACAGACATTTACTTATAATATTCACGACCCTTTCGAGAAAATACTTTCCGAATTTTCCGACGTCACTGTTTTTCGCCACAAAGGCACCTCTGCTAATTCAGGCGTTACCCATCACATTATAACAGATGGACCGCCAACGCACGCCCGCCCCAGACGTCTTGCCCCTGATAAATTGGCAGCGGCTCGAAAAGAGTTCGAGTACCTGGTAGATAACGGCATTTGCGAGCCGAGCGATAGCAACTGGTCGAGCCCACTGCACATGGTCAAGAAGTCGGACGGCTCATGGCAATCATGTGGAGATTATAGAGCCTTGAATGAAAAAACCGTGCCAGATCGATACCCTATTCCCCATGTGCAGGACTTCACACATATTTTGCACGGGAAGACGATTTTTACAACTCTAGACCTCCAGCGTGCATATCATCAGATACCAATTGAACCTGACGATATTCCTAAAGCAGCTATCACGACGCCCTTCAGTTTGTTCCAATTCAAATATATGACCTTTGGTTTGAGAAATGCCGCTCAAACATTCCAGAGGCATATAAACAAAATTTTGGCTTCAAAAGCGAGTTATGCATTTGTCTATATCGATGACATCTGCATCGCTTCCAGCGATGAGAAACAGCACGAAGCGCATTTACGAAAAATTCTTCAGCTTCTCCGTGAACATGGCCTTACGGTTAACATGGCGAAGTGAGTTTTAGGCAAGCCTGAGGTGAAATTCTTAGGTCATACGGTAAATAAAGATGGTATTCGTCCCCACGAGGACAAAGTTGAAGCAATTAAAAACTTTCCAAAGCCTGAAATTGCGCGTGATATGAAAAAATTTCTAGGCATGGTTAATTTTTATCGTCGATTCATTAAAGATGCGGTTTCAACGCAATCGGTTTTGCAAGGCATGGTTATAGGCAACAAAAAGAACGATAAAACGCCTTTAGTCTGGAACAAAGCTGCAGAGCTGGCGTTCGTCAAATGCAAGAATGACCTTGCAAACGCGGCACTTCTTTTTCACCCAAAAACAGACGCGAAACTTTCACTCAGCGTGGATGCATCCGATTTTGCGGTAGGCACGGTTTTGCATCAAGAAATAGATGACACAATGCAACCCCTAGGTTTTTACTCAAAAAAACTATTGGATGCACAAAAGAAGTATAGTACTTATGACCGCGAACTATTAGCGATCTACCAGGCGGTTAAATTTTTTAAGTACATGCTGGAAGGTCGTGAATTCGTAATCTACACCGATCACAAGCGCCTAATGTTCGCTTTCCAGCAAAACTTGGAGAAGGCATCGCCACGCCAGGCGCGACACTTAGACTATATAGGGCAGTTTTCTACAGATGTAAGACACCTTCCAGGTGCAGAAAACACAGTAGCTGATGCTTTATCGAGAATACAGCAGGTGGCACAAGTCAGCGCTCCCATAGATTTTGACGCAATGGCCACAGAGCAAATGATTGACGCGGAGAAAAGATCACTAATTGATGCTCCCAAGGACAAATAATCGCTAGAGATAAGCCAACTCTTGTTCCCGAACGTTGCGAATCCCGTGTTTTGTGATACGGCACATGGCAGAGTACGGCCAGTGGTTCCACACAAGTTTCGGGAAGAAATAATAGCAAAGCTGCATGGAATCGCGCATCCAGGCGTAAGTGCTTCGACCAAACTTATTAAAGAAAGGTTTGTTTGGCCAAGCATGGGAAAAGATATTCGTAAGTTCGTCAAAAGGTAAAGCAGCATAACAAGTCACCGCTTGCGTTTTTTAGCAAGCCCAGTCAACGCTTCGAACACATAAATGTAGACCTAGTGGGACCCCTCCCAATCTCGCAGGAAAAACGCTACTGCTTAACCATCATCGACCGATTTACGAGATGGCCCGAAGCGATTCCTCTACATGATATGACGGCTGAAACAGTCGCTCGCCATCTGATTTCAGGCTGGATATCACGTTACGGTGTTCCACTACGCATCACAACAGATCTTGGGAGACAGTTCGAGTCTGATTTATTCCGGCAACTTAATCGGATGCTGGGTGTTAGCCATTTCCGCACCACCCGTATCATCCGCAATCAAATGACTTGATTGAGAGATGGCACCGCACGTTGAAAGCAGCGATAATGTGTCACGAGGACGATGACTGGAGCGAGATTTTGCCGATAGTTTTATCAGGCCTCCGATCATCAGTCAAGGAAGACATCTCAGCGTCCCCAGCAGAGCTAGTCTACGGGACAGTACTTAAACTTCCCGGCGAGCTACTGGTGCCAACTACGGCAAAGGCCAACGAAACAGAGTTCGTGAAAGACCTGAGGAACATGATGCGCAAAGTTATGTCACCTCAGACGAGTCATCACGACAAGCCTAGGGTTTTCGTTCACAAAGGTATGGACACATGCTCTCATGTCTTTGTAAGAGTCGACAAGGTCCAACGGCCGCTGCAGTCCAGATACGATGGCCCATTCGCAGTGTCCGAGAGATGCGACAAGTATTTTGTCATCATCATGCACGGTAGGAAAGCCAAGATTTCTATCGACCGCCTTAAGCCAGCGCATACGACGGCAGAGAGCAACCCGGTTGTGACATCTTCCGACCCACCGTTGGACAGCGAGGGACACTCTGATAAGAGAATGCAGTCCACCAAGAAGGTCGTGACATTTTCCGACCCACCGATGGACGCCGTTGGACGCAAACATTCGTTTGCATCACCATCACGTAAGGTCGTGACATTTTCCGACCCACCGATGGATGCCGTTGGACGCAAACGTTCGTTTGCATCACCATCACGAAAGGTCGCGACATTTTCCAACCCACCGATGGACACCGTAGGACGCAAACGTTCGTTTGCAGTGCCATCCAGTTCCACCCACACGACAAGAGGGCGACACCCGCCACCGCCAGTCGTCACAAGGAGCGGCAGAAGGGTTAAGACACCTGCTAGAATCGTGTCTCAATAAATTTTTTATTAAAATTTTTTAAAACACTAGGGGGGGAGTATTGTGGCGGTTCCTTTCGTTCCGTCACCCCTCTTTCGTTCACGGTTCACTCAGCGACTCCGCAATATTATTTTTATCTATGTCGACGACACTTTGCCGTAATTTAATATTGCTCTAAATATTAGCGCGATTCGAGATAGCATAGTTTGGCTCAGCACACATGTGATGACCCAAGCAAGTTCCTTTATGCTTAATCTGTTTTGTTCTGGCAGGCTACTTAGCCGTTGGCGATTAATTTAATGTGAACATTATACATTACCGTCGCCGTTATCGCTAGCGCGGTCATTTGAGCCGGCCACATAAACGTTCGCGCAAACAACAGTTTGTGTGACTCAAAAGTCGACGCTCAAAACGGATCGTCCGCCTGTCTTGATGACGGTCAGTCAGGCGTGACTGCGTCATAGCGATCGTTGTTGCGGCCTAACGAGAAAACCACTGCATCGGTAGTGGTAGCGAAGAACTCATGTTGTTGTACAACAACAAGCGTTTAACTTAAGTAATGCAAGCGTACGTACGCCTGTGTGTTGGAGTAGCTAACCAACCTACAGGCTAGTGCGCTGCCAGTACGATGACTGGCCGATCGTTATATACCTACCCGCGCCGTCTCACGCCCGTCTCATGCCCTGGCAATAAGACAATCTAATAAATAGCCGCAACGCGAAGAGCAATGTTATGTTAATATGTTGGACGCGGCTAAATTCGTTATTATTTTCCTAAGTATGTGCGCTGCAACCGTCGCGTACTGCGCGCTGCAGTACTTATTCAACGCGCTCTGGTGGCATGGGCTCTGGTCCATGTTGCCATGATAAAAGCAGTTGCTGGTGAATCGCGAGAAAGGGAACAACGTCGCAGCTCTCATATAAAACTTTTTAATTTGTATATTTTGTGTAATTATTCAATAAATAGTTTTAATTAGACATAAATCTCTGATATTTTCAATAACCACAGGTTAATGACACAGAAACATTTGTGTTACCGTGATGTATACTGTGTGCAATTTTGGTAGCGATATTTCTTTAGTTTTTGAGGGAGAGTGGAATCTATGATTTATTCACCTCAATATATATCCGATTGAATCGTATTATATACCTCTAATCTCGGGTTTTTTGTTGTCACTGTGATTTTTTATTCACACATATTGCTACTAGAATTTTTTTAAAAAACATTAAAAAAATCATGGTGGTGATTGCGGCTGACTGGAACTTTAAAAAAAAAAAAAAAAAACGGGGTTTTAATCAACATCGGAACAGCCGTGGAATGAACTAGAAAAAATAATTTTGGTCGAAAAATAACAAAATGGCGGCGGTTTTTTCGAAAACGGCCAATTTTTGGGGCTAAAATCGGCGAAAAACTTGAAAACTATATTACCGATCTTTCTGTCCGTAGTTCATTCCATGCACAAGTGTTAAATAACATATTAAAATTTCAAAACGATCGCACGTTGGGAAAAATATGATAAAAACGCTCGCATCGCTTAAAAAAGCTGTAACGTCTAAGCGGTTAGACGTAAAAGCACCAATTTTTGATATTTTATTTAGAAAGCATTAAAAAATAGTTGTCAGTACCTTTTCACTTTTTTCGCTTTTAAATTTAAGTACTCTACACTTGGAAGTTTAGACTTTTACAAGCCTTATAGCATGTATATAAATACTTTTTTTTTAAAAAACTAATTTTGAATCCTCAAAATATGTTTAAAGGAATTATTTCCTTTTCTAGGCATATTGACAGTATATGTAGAACCTAAGTAGCTTGAGTGGATCACAGTGTAAAGTCATACAAAGGCTACTGATGAGTTGGTGTAGCGGCCAATGAAACAGTCTGTATAGTCAAGCTGTGTGATTTGCTCTATACAGAGCCGTTGTTGTTGTTGTTGGTTGTTGCCTTCTTTGTTCTTCATGTTGTCTTGTTGTCAACATGCTTGGCCTAAAGCTCGAAAAATTTGTTTTCAATATAAATAATAAGAGGCCGTATACAAATATTAATATGAATTATTTTCAACTTGATAAAAATTCATCATTAACCCTTTAACATGTTGTTTATTTTTATGCAATTTTCTTCTTAAGCAAAAAGAAAGAAAAATTGACTTGAAAGAACCATGACTTGAAGAACCAAAGAACCAGATTACTTCTGTTCATTTTCGACTCAAGCTCAAATGTGTAAAAATTGTTCTCACCTAAAGAAAATTTGTTTAACCCTTTAACAACCAAATAACAGAATCTCAGAATGTATATTCTAGGTATTAGTTTAAAAAGTAATTCACAGCCATAAGCTAATAAATATGGTAATAAAATTGTACCCAGTTGGAAAAAATCATGTTTTAACCCTTATCTTCCTAATTATTCCTGAAAATTAATTTCAGACATTTATAAAGGTATTCACAAACAATTATAGAAATTTTGGTGTATAAAATTTCTTTCAACTATCCAATTACCTACTTTTAACCCTTTTTACCCAACTTTAACAATTTAGATACCACATTTTTCTAATACCTTTTTTAGTATCTACGTGTCTACACCACTTACCTAATTTTATAGATCTAGGTCAAGTGGCTTAGGCTGGGAATCGAGCGGTGAGTGAGTGAATGAGTCAGGACAAAGTATTTTCAAGATGTTTCAAGATGTAGATAATTTATGCTTTTATTTTTTAAAATTTTCTTTCGTCTATTTTAAAATCTGCATGGTAGTCTTTTGGATTTTTTTTTCCAATTTATTATTTTTCCACAAATGCGATATCTTCGGGTCAGACATTACCAAACATTTGTTGAACACATCTGTTAAAGTCGTTATCCTGGAGTTGCGCCTTGCATTAAGGCTTCAATAGCTTTTGAAATCTTTATTGAAGTGTTCCATAGCTTCCTCTGATAACATTCCTGATAAAAATATTACTTTTATTTAAAATGGATGGTTTTTTCTGTTTACCCAAAGGTAAAATAGCATGGGCCATCATATGAGCACCATGAACTAGAACCTTGTGCACTGTTTGGGACATGGACCACCATCCGTATTCTTTTTCGTATAGCTCCACAGTTTCTTTGGTATATTTAGCAAATTTGTGCGGATCTACCAGTTGGGAACTATTGCCGTTAATATAATATTAAAACGGTGGATGATTTCAGAGAAGTTTTAGCTGAAAGATTAAGTACAGTGTTCGCAATAACAAATGTTTTAACTTCTAGTTTTCTAATGATAATTTTACAATTTTTCATAAAACGTACAAATAATTTAAGTATCACATCATTATATCTCATAAATCATCGCTCTTATGATTAACTCACGTAACTATCTAGTGTTACTTTGGGAATAAATTTGGTAAAACAATTAATTGTTCTAACATCATGACCTAAAACTCAAAACTGATTTAAACTATCAAATAATTAGAATTCGTATTTAGCAATTCCAACAAGTTTTTCTAAAAAAAGGAAGCACACTAAATTTTTATGAATACGTCCGTTAGCTTTTTAATTTTATGTATGTAGCCTTTATATAAGTCATAATCTTGAGTGAGTCACTCCCACTTTTTCACACGAAACAGTCTTAATGTTTTTTTTTTACCATATATCAAATATTTTTCTTCATGTTGAATAAAATCCATTTTATAGCTTGCTCACTAAAATGGGCTTTTAAGTGGGCGGGCCACTCTTCTTTTTGGCAAACATTTTGTTATCACGTCTTTTAACTATATGGCAAAATTTGTTGTAGCTAAAACACAAGCCATTAAACACATTAAACATTAAACACAAGTGTTTTAACTATAGCGGGTAATCGAACGCTTCAGCTACAGTGCATACTCAGTAGTATAGTTATAGTTTAAAGCTCAAATACTCGAAAAGGCAAAGGTAGTCGCAAAAAATATTGGTACCACCAGAAAGAAGAAAGTGTGAAATGTAGACTCTGAAGATTTTTCGTAGATTTGAGTGGAATTAAAAATATTACAGCTTATTAAAAATTACAAATTTTCAGAAAAAAAAACAAAAAAAAACACACAAATTCAAACATGCGTCACTGTCCCAAGAACAACAACTTAAAAAAAAAATGCACAGAACTAACCTCCTATTAATAAGCTTTCATTGTGTATAGTTTCATTAAATATGTTTTATA
The DNA here is from genome assembly GCA_943735915.1 of Pherbina coryleti. Taxonomy (NCBI): domain Eukaryota; kingdom Metazoa; phylum Arthropoda; class Insecta; order Diptera; family Sciomyzidae; genus Pherbina; species Pherbina coryleti. Next base: position 123,525,958 of record OX030948.1, on the reverse strand, counting down.
ATTAAAGATTTTCTAGGCAATTTTATTGAGTGGTGTCATATAAAAATAAAATAAACAAACATTTTTTCAAAAAAAGCGCCATCTTTAGTTGACCGCGGAAACTACATGATACGATAATTTAACAAACAAAACTGATTTTCTGCATAAGGAATGCATCTAGATTACAAAATTAATTGAAAAAATTTAAACCCCGTTACTTTCCAATAACCCCTAATGCGAGCGTTTTGCCTCTATTTTGCCCAACGTGGATCGGTCCAGTATTTTTTATTTTATCACGTGGGAGTTTGTGATCGTGTATTCAAGGGGCACAGACGTGCTGCTCTGTCGTCCCCTTGTCAATTTTTATTTTTTTTATATAATGTGTCTGTTATATGTCTTGTCGTTGCGTCTGTGTCCGTCGGTATTTTTTTTTTAAACAATGACAAATATTAAATTAAATTAAATTTTAAAACAAACTTGCAAATAAAAATTGCAAATAATGTTGCAAATTATACTAAAGAGTGTTAAAAATAAAAAAAAAAAAAAAAACAAAAAAATACAACATTAACAAAGCAGCCAGAAACCGGTTTTGCCACCAGCCACCAGCAGCAGCAAACAACAACAACATCGCTGGAGTTCTAGCTAACCACGCGAAGGGATTTTCTATGCTCTTCGCCGTGTGAGTACTTGTTGTTTTTTCGTGTCCTTCATCTCCTCCATCCGCTCCCATTAGTTGCGACAGCGAAAGAAGTTGCACTATGGGCAGAATTGTGCTGAGTTAAAGGCATAACACTTAGCTCTGCACACTTCGCTTTGTTCACAGTGCTTTGTTTTCTTTATGCAGTCTCAACTAATTCCTTATAGTACCTTTATTTGTTTTGAGCTTGCACTGTGCGAAAATGTCGGGTCATTTTCGCATAGATTTTTGCAATGTACGTGGACTGAGGTCAAATTTTTTCTCAGTATATGCACATTGTACTACCAATAGGCCTGAAATAATGGCACTTGGCGAGACCCAGGTGAGTGAGGATGCAGTTCCATTGGATTTTCATATCCCTGGGTATCGCTTACTTCCATTGTTTTCTCTACATAGGGGCATCGCTCTTTTTATACGTTCAGATATAGCATACCAGTGCCTGCGTGATCTGGGCAGTGCCGATCCGGAGTTCAGCTCAATTTGGGTAATGTTCAGAGTACGTTCGCACGTACTGCATTTCTGTTACGTTTATAGAAGTCCGAATCTAGGGAGACAGTTGAACAAACTGGACTGTCTCTCTGATTCGATTACGTACATTTTGGGGTTGTTCCCTGACAGCGAAATCGTTGTTGCTGGCGATTTCAATGTCCACAATCCGGCTTGGCTAAGTCATTCAGGACAATCGACACCTGAAAGCCAATATGTTGAGATCTTTGCCGAATCGAACCTATTGATTCAACTTGTGAAAGAGCCAACTTATATTCCACGAGTTGGCTTGCAGAGCGAAAAAGTCCTAGACCTTTTTCTGACTTCACATCATGAAAAATATGAAGTGAGTGTCAATGCACCTATTGGTAATTCGGACCATTGTACTATCTCCGCTGCTTTTCCATATTCTAGCCTACGCACCTCTACGCCTAAAGCCCCGAAGAGAATTGCTTTGTTTTATGAAAAAGCAAATTGGGTTGCGTTAAATAATTTTACCCACAACTTAAATTGGAAATTATGTTTCGCTGATAGAAATGTGAACGCCGCGGCGTTAATGGTACAGGAAATTATTTTATTGGGTATGCGGTCTTTCATTCCCAATAAGATGAGAAGCATTAAACTAAAAGACCACTCCTGGTTTAATGAGACTTGCAGGATTGCAGTCAGGTCCAAAGAGGAAGCCTTTCTGAATTGGCGTTCCAACATCAATGCTCATACTAAAAGACTTCGCATCCAAGCTAGGAATCGCTGTAATGCAGTCTTAAAGCGCGAAAAGTTTCTTCACGAAACACGCGTCAGAGAACAGGTTCTTCTCTGCTCCAAAGGAAGCAAAAACTTTTGGTCATTTGTAAAGAGAGTGAAGAACCAGACTTCTTCGTCAATCCCAACTCTTTTGAAAGATGACCAAATCTTCACTGACCCGGCCGACAAAGCGAGCCTGTTAGCTGAATTGTTCGCGCAGAACTCCACAATCCCGGTTAGCAATCAGCCACTGCCTCTTGTTGAAAGTACATCTTCTGCAATGCGGGATATATATTTTGGAACGAGATCAGTTAAAAAGGTCCTTGCAAATCTCAACACCTCTGGTCCTGATGGCATACCACCAATTTTACTTAAAAAGTGTGCTTCTACATTAGCTCGGCCTTTGCGCAATCTGTTCAACATCTCCTACAGGACAGGAGTATTTCTATCTGGTTGGAAGATCGCAAATGTCCTGCAAGCTATCGACCCATTGCGATATGCTCTACACTTTCCAAGGTCATGGAAAGTGTAATAAACTTCCATCTGATGAACTATCTGGAGCGCAACGAACTTCTCAGTGATCGCCAATATGATTTCCGGAGGGCTCGCTCTACTGGTGACATTATGGCTTTCCTCACAGAGAAATGGAACCAATGCGTTCATTTATTCGGTGAGAGTAGAGTTGTTGCTCTGGATATTTCTAAGACGTTTGACCGAGTGTGGCATAAAGCGTTCGTGTCTAAACTAATCGCATATGGAGTCGGTAGTACATTTGCTCGATGGATTTCGTGCTTTCTTTATGGCAGATCTATCCGTGTCGTTGTTGACGGCGTTTCGTCCAGAGAGCACACCATCAATGCAGTATACCGCAGGGTTCAATCCTATTTCCAACTTTGTTTCTGGTTTTTATTAACGACCTTCTGTCGTTGACTCATAACCCAATTCATTCTTTTGCGGATGACAGCAGCATTTGTCATTAATATTCGTTCAAAAAACGCCCGAGCTCTTTGGAGATTGAGAGAAAGAGGCAAAATATGAATGACACACTTCTTAACGACTTAAGAAAAATCTCTGAGTGGGGTCGTGCTAATAGAGTTGAGTTTAATGCAAGCAAGACCCAGTGTTGTCTGATAACCCACAAACGAATGAATTGCCCCTTAGCTCCCCTTAAAATGAACGATGTGAATCTTGTGGAGTCAGATGCTCTTGACGTTCTGGGCATATGGATAAGATCCGATCTTTGTTGTAATGATCATATTTTCGATGTGTCGAAAGAAGCGGCCAAGTGCCTAGGTTTCTTAAAACGGTGCAAAAGATATTTCACCCCATCTGATCTCCGCATGATCTACACTTCATACATCAGGCCGAAAATGGAGTACAATTCGCACATTTGGGCATCGGCTTCAAGATCTTATTTGGAGCTTCTGGACCGAATTCAACGACGTGCGATATATTTTGAGGTATTTTCGAAAAGACAATAAATAGCTGTTTTTTTAAAAAAATATAAAAAAACGAAATTATTTTTTTAAGTTTCTTAACTTCAAGGTCAAATTTTGGAAGTCATAAAAATAGGATTTTTCCCCACTTTAAAAATTGAAAAAAAGTATTTTCAGAACGTTAATTTTATTACATTTCCATCTGCCAAAAATCACGAGGGTGTTATTTTTCTTTCTATCGCTTATCGCTTATTGACATATTTCTTCATACCTCTGGTATTTACAGTCGGATTTTAAAGTTTGGTACATCAATGTTTTTGTCTCCAATATGGAACTATGAACCTATATGACCTTTATAGAGGTCATTAAACTCAGGCGCACGGTTCTAACTCCTCTTCAGCTTAAAATAATCTCTTTCAGACAAAAACATCGATATGTCATTCAATATGATCAGACTTTTAATATCGATGATATGATGAAAATGAAAAAAGGGAGCCTACGTTCGGCAAAAAACTTTCAAAAATTTTTTAAAAATAGATCTGCTGGAAAAATCGAAATACTTTCTGAGCTAAAGATTAATGATATTTGAAGAGCTTTATTTTTTGATATTAGGGTGGCACATTAGGATAGTAGGAACTGAGATCTGGAAGGTAAGTACTAGAACCGTGCGCCTCAGGTCAATGACCTCTATAAAGGTCATATTGGTCTCCTTGAGACAGAAACATTGATGTAAAAAAAAAATAAATAACTGGAAAAATTGATGTACCAAACTTTAAAATCCGACTGACCAGAGGTATGAAGAAATATGTCAATGCGGGACCCCTACGTTCGGTCAAAAAAAAAATTGTTTTTCGTAATTGTCTTGCAAAAATGCGTCATATTCGCTGGTATACGGCGCACTTTTTTTTTGAGGTACAGTCTAATGAACATAATATGGTATGAGAAGATTCAATTTAGAAAGTTTAAGCAAAATCGGAGGTGGTCAACCAGTAATTTACGTTTTTTTGATGCGTTTAATTTGGAATGGCTGATTACGCAAAGGATAAACGGAACAGTGATCATAAACTTTTTTAATGAAACAATAGTACACTAAGATAAATAACGCATATTAGCATTGTCCACGCCTGAGTATAAATTTTATTCAAATATTTACGTGGATAAATCAAATGTTTTCCTTACAACTCGTTTTTTTCCCGTATTTAAATTTTATTTATACCACACACGTACACACATATTCCATACAAGCAAGCAGCAACAGCATCGCACTCTGTTCCTGCAGTTTATTTCTTGCATTTGCAGTTCTTATAGTTCTCATTTAGTTATTGTTGCAAGGGCAATATCCCAGAAGGAAAATGAGAAATGCATGTTTTTTTTCATTGATGAGTTCTTCATTGAAAATAATATAGAAGAAAGCATGCATACCAAGGTAAGTGAAGAGGTAATGTATACGCTAATCATTCTGCTCTTCTTGTGCTACTATTCTGTTGAATTTTGAAGTTTTGTGCATATTCGTAGCCTTGAATTTCTAACTGTTTAACGCGAAGAACACGTGTTCTTGTTTCTTATGAAGTTGAACAATATTTGTAGCGATTTTCAGTATTACATTTGAGTTCAGCCTAACAAGTGCGTGCGTTATTATAGTTGTTATCGGTTATAAGAAATTACATAATACATAAAATAAAAAAGTAAGTAATGTTTTCCAATAGGCATTTAAAGGGTTTAGTGGAAATAGAAAAAAATAAAATTATTAAAAGTGTCACTTCTTCGACACAAAATGAAAATATTTTCGTCGAAGAAGAAAATATTTCCTTCGAGCAAGAGAATTATGAAAGTGAAAATATAAGTGAAAATGTTTACGGTAGAAAAAATATTGTTGAGGATTTAAAAGAGTGGGGTGTTAAACATAAAGTCACAAGGAATTGTTTTGATGATTTGCTCGAAGTTCTCAGATTTAATAACATTAATGTACCATTGTCGTGCAAAACTATAATAAAACCAAGCAAGTGTATAACAAGAACAGTTTCTCCAGGCTCATATCTCCACGTAGGCCTTGAGTATCAACTCAGAAAAATACCAGAAGTCTTAAAAGATATGGACAGTATTCAAATAGACATTGGAATTGATGGTTTGCCATTATACAAGAGCTCCAATGAATCTTTATGGCCAATTTTGGCTAAGCTTTACCCAAGCAAAAATACTGGAGTAATGCTGGTTGGAACTTTTGTTGGTAAAAAGAAACCTATTAGTGTAAACACTTTTTTGCATGATTTCATTTCTGAAATGAAGCATTTAGTTCAGGATGGCATTTTATTAAATAATAAAATAATTCGTGTCAAAATAAGGTGTTTTATTTGCGATGCTCCTGCAAGAGCTTTTGTGTGTCAAACCGTTGGACACAATGCATTTCAAGGATGTAGCAAATGCACACAAATCGGCCGTAGGGTTAATAACACTACCACTTATAGCACAACTTGCGGAATGCCTCGGACTGATAAAGACTTTGCCGAAAAGAAATGTAGGGGTTACCACAAGGTAGGCCCTGATGAAACTCTATCACTTGAAGAATTGGGTATCAGTATGGTTACTCAGTTTCCACTAGATCCCATGCATCTAGTGGACTTAGGAGTAGTGCGTAAAATGATTCTGTGCTTTCTAAATGGTAAAACAGTAAAAAATAATTTGACTCCTTCTATGAAAATTAATTTGTCCACGAAATATATGTCTTTCGTACCCTTTATTCCAAATGAATTCTGTCGAAAGCCTAGAGGATTTGAAGAAGTACTGAAGTGGAAATCAGTTGAATTCCGACAATTTTTACTCTATACTGGTATTGTGGCATTAAAAAATATTGTTGATGATGAATTTTACTATCATTTCTGCTTATTGCATTGTGCTTACAGATTATTGTCAGCAGAAGATAGCTACACCCAGCATATTAGTACAGCATCCGATTTAATAAAGCAATATGTTGAACTTTTCCATACCATATATTTAGAAAATCAGCTTACCTACAATGTGCATTCACTGCTGCATCTCACAGAATGTGTCCAAGACCATGGCTTTTTGAACTCTTTTTCAGCTTATGAGTTTGAAAGCTATAATCAACAACTCAAGAGAATGGTTAAAAAACCAACGCAAATTTTGCAACAAATAAACAATAGAATACAATATGAAAATTTAGAGAAACCAACCTGTAATTTAGGAATTAAATCAAATCGAAATGGAGAAATAATTAAATTCAAAACCAATAGGTTTTGTCTGACTTTAAACTCTCCTGATAATTTTTGTTACATAAAACCAGCAATGGGATTGCAAATTACACGTTTTTCGAAAGTTGACGACAATATTTTCATACATGGCAAACTGCTATTAAACTGTAGAAATTTTTACGATCGACCTTTAAGTTCGATGAATGATTTGTCCATTTTTATTGCTGATCTTGAAACTGATGCAATCGAACAAGGTTTTAGTTCTCATCTAATATTATTTAAATTGATGCGTTTACCTTACGAGAACACCTTTGTTTATATTCCAATTTTGCATAGTAAATCAAGCTAAAGCTGATAATACATATAATAATAATAAGAATAATATTAATAATAATAATAATAATAATATTAATAATAATAATAATAATATTAATAATAATAATAATATTATTAATAATAATAAATACATATATATACTAGCTGGTACCCGACGCGTTTCTGTCGTAGCGGAAATGATTTCTATCTCTATTTGAATCTCAAACTCAGTCTCTATCTCTATCTCTATCTCTAAGTGGAACGACTCATGTAAATTGTAACAAAATTTTGATGCTATGCGACCTATAATTTCAAAGCTATTCGCTATCGTAGGTTTGGCTTGTATGGGAGCTGCCACGCCCTCTTGTCCAATGTTCCGTGAATTCTTTCCAAAACCTTCGCGTAGGAATTACAAACGAACCCACAGAAGAAAGTATCCAATTTGGTCCAGTCGTTTTCAAGTTTTAAGTGGCCGAACAAACCAAAATTCATTTTTATATATATAGATATATATATATATATATATATATATATATATTATATATATATAACAATAAAATATATTACATTATTAAATATATTAAATATATAACATTAAAATATTAACATACCTTCACAATATTTTTATTTTAAGCATTTATTTACAGAAATGAGCTTCGCCAAAGAAAAGCGAAAGGTTTTTTCCGCACTTGGGTTAAATGAAAACAATGAAAAAAGTAACTATTTTATATCTATATTGATGTATATCCGTTAAAACTTCGATTTCATTCAAGATTCCACTCAATTTAAAATTGACGGTTTGATTAATGAAGTTGAAGAGCTAAAGAAGGAAGTCCAGGATTGCAAAGTCCTCATTAAATCGCTTTTATCAGCACAAGCTAAAAATAATGTGTTACTTGAAGCAGTTCTGAAGATAACAAAGACGAAGCGCCAATTTCCTATTGAGACAATCGAAGAATTATACAGAATTGAGGAACTAATGAGAGAAAAGAAGGAAGAATACGTAAGTAATTCATTCCTAGTATATGTTCATCATGTACCATATCCCCTTTGCCACGAAGCCCAATCTATTCGTCATATTTTTATCATTTCCTATTTCAACTGATTTTGTAGTTTTGTGTATTTCTTTTCTGAATATCCTATTATATACATATATCTTTCCTATTTTTTTACAGATTGCTATAATAAAAGACTTGATTCTTCCGCAAGGTCTTTTAAAATGCTTTGGGAAAATTATATCTGTTAATATTTTAATTGATTTTAACTACTATGGGGTTAAGGAAAAAAAGTGTTTCAAGGACTTAAGAAATTTTAATTCCGTTCTTTTTGGTACGAAAACTTTTCATAATTTATCTTTTATATTTAATACAATGTTAAATATATTAACAGAATGCATTCAGAGAGAAGGCTTTACTGAAGCAGAATACGCAAAGGAAATTCAGAGAGCATTCAAAGTTACGAAGGGTCGCCATTTTAAAAATGAAAGTGTTAAAAAAAACAAATTTTGATAAGAATAAATAAAACCAAATATATTAAATTTAATACCTTTGTTGTTTTTTTTTTATCTTGAAATCAATATAAAAGCTCTTCAATTTTCAAATTATAAAAGAATCATTCCGTACCCAAGCAATATAAGAATTCTTCGATTTTTCAGTAATATAAGATTTCTTCAACGATCGAGTCATATAAGTATTCTTCAACTACAGCGTAACATAAGAACTCTTCAATTACTGTGTTATGCAGTAAGCGGATATATTACATTTGCTATGACATCGCTGTGTTAAAATTCATCGATGCAGGTAATGCATAGCCATGCAAGTTATAGCTTACCACTTCGCTTACTTAGTCGCTCACTTTCCTTCTGGGATAGTATGCATGTTTGGCAAAGAAATTAAATTATGTAGGGTGGAGTGACAACTTGATATATTCTCTGAAGTATCTTACACCAGTTGTCATTTACCTACATATTTTGCTTGTGTCTACATATATATTTTATATTTATTTTTCTCCCTCTAGTTTATACTATTTTTGACATTTGGTGCATCAGCTGTCAAAAATAGTATAAATTAGAGAACGAAAAAACTAAAAAAGAAAATAAAATATACAAGGAAGTGGTATTTGATGGACGCAGCTCGTGAGAAATATTTAAATATATTTTTTTTTTAATTTCAATATTTTTATATAAATTTTCATTAAATGGGATAGCTTTATTTTCAAATAGTAAATATTTAAAAGATATTTTAAAAAAATTCATTCGTAATTTTAATATATTTTTTATTAATTCTGTTTTAATATTTAAATATTTCATTTAATTAAAAAAGTATTCAAATAAATTTTAAATATTTACGTAGTCGATTTATGCAAATGCGTTATTGGTGCAAAAATGACTCGCTTTTTGGATAAATTGAAAAAGTTTTTGGATAAATTTAATATTTTTTTCCCTTAGTGTACTTAACGGAACAGAATACAGCAACTACTAAACTGTCTTCCACCGAATTTTACCTCCTGTGCTACAAAAAAATTTGACCGAAAAAGACATAAAAATAGACCTTCAGTACCTTCACAAACTTCACTTAGATAATGTAAAGCAATTGCATAGAATTTCACTTTAGACTATTATTTCTATTAGCTCTGGTGTTGCCATACTTTTAGCAGCATCAGTAATTATTTTCATTTGGTATATTTTATCAAAATATAATAGCAAAAAAAGTAGAAATCTTCCGGTTATAGAACCAATAAAGATAAATTACTTATCAGCGAGACGCAGATTCTTAAGAAGGGGGAAGTTAAGCCAACTGTTAATTAAGCCACTGTTAGCCACAAGCCAATCAAGTATTGCTGACTAGGTACTTTGAGTTCAGTAGCTTTATTCAAAATGTTATATGTTGCAATAACCCAACAATAAATAAGCTTACTAATCAATATAAATAAAAAATAAAAAAAAAATCAATATAAATTAGTAAATTTTAATAGCAATAAAATAAAGCTTATTAATTATTATTTGTAAGTAGCAATTAGGTCAACATTTGCAATGTTGAAATAAACAATAAATTTAATAGCAATAAAATAAAGGTTATTAATTATTATTTGTAAGTAGAAATTAGGTCAACATTTGCAATGTTAAAATAAACAAAAAGCTAAGTTATCATATTGTAAGTCAAGAATAATATTATATGGGTGTTTCCATGGTTATGCACGCGACATTCGTACACGTTTAATTGTGTTTGAATATTGTGAAAATAGAAATGGAATGTAATTTTAAAATGGAATTTTAGAATCGTTGCATTGTACGTGATGAGCTCTTTCCAAAAAGTATATATATTGGAAAATTGAGCGCTGGGTACCCAAGTTCCATGCAATCAAAGTTGACTTACGCACGTGACAAAAAATGGAAGTGCCTTTTAGAGCCGTAAGAAAAAGTGCGAAAGTAAGCGAATTGTAGGAGATTTTTATTTCGGAAAAAATATTTTTATAAAGTTTAATAATTAGTGGCGACCGTGGCGTAGTTGGTTAAAGTGCGTGGCCGCTATGTCAACGAACTTTGGAGACACAGGTTCGAACCCCAGCAGCGACAGAAAATTATTTGAATTAAAATAATTTTTCTGTACGGCCGCCACCTCTCTGCAGACAATGGCAAACCTCAGAGAGTAATCAAATGCCATGTAAAGCTTCTTGAGAATAAGAACATTACGTTCATCGCCGTTCGGAGTCGGCGTTAAACATGTAGGTCCCTTTCTCGGTCAATTGTGTACAAACTTAATAACACGCACAACACAATTGATCATAAGAAGCTAGGTCAAAGTCCTTTCAAGGGCTGAAATGGCCAGTTATTTATTTATTATTTATTTTAAAGTTTAATAATGGAACTTTATAATCATGTTTGGTTCAAAAACAACTATGCTTGGGTTGGCTAAGAAAAAATAAATTGTTGATTACGCACGTGACACTTTTTACCTCCATACATATTTTAGTAATTTTACATGTATTTTCAGAAGTTTTTAACAAAAAAATTAAACTCTTATTCAAAAATGAAAAATAAAAAATAATAATATACTACAAAATTAATCCAACTTAATTTTGTCTTTAAGTGAGTATCCTGTTCGCGCAACATTTATATATTCATTATCTTGGTAGGAAAAGCAATGCATTTTTTGTATTCCTGAAATACAGCGGACAATTTTCCATTTTTCATTTAGTGGTGGAGAAAAATCTTCAATCTCCTTTGCTGAGATATATAACAGACGAACTCCCTTGATGATTTTGCGAGCGCATTCATAAAATGCAAAGACATCCGGTAAAATAATATTATTTGCCTTAACCGCTTGCCAAACTTTTCACCACCGCGCCTATTCCATCAACTGCGCCTTTGCCATACGCAGCTTGTTTTCATCCTACTTAAGCCTTTCCCTCCACCGATCTTGATTTTTAGCATTACTTGACATCTAATATGTATTGTTAAATTAAAATAATATTTATCAAATGGACATAAATTAACAGCATTGAATTTCTCGTATTTACTATTACGCACGTGACAAAGTTCAAAAGTCAAAAAAAAAAATTAATTTTTGTAGAAGGCTATTAATTTCAATTAATTATTTCAGCAAACAAAAAACTTGCATTAGAAAAAGGGTATGCAACTATTCGACATTTTAAAAAAACCGGTTTCGAATAGCACAATTTTTACAAAAATGGTTTTCGAATTAGTCGACCAGAAAAAAACCGAGAAAACCGGTTTTTTTTTCAAATTAAATAAATTTTTTAATTTTTTTTTCTACATATATCTATGTAGTTTTTATTTAACAAAAATAGTAACTATTTTAAATAAAGTAAAAAAGGGCACATATGCTGTACTACCCACTGAACCATAAGCGAAGGTTTTGCGTAAGGTGAGAGTTTTGCGAAAGTGTTTGGGCAGATTTTTTTTTTAATTTTTGGTTTTTTATTTTGTTGCTTAAAAGTACTTGCTGTAGAAGATTAAATTCGTGAAAATTTTTCCCATAAATAAAACGGAACTTATTTTTCGAAATTCATAAAAAACTTATTTAGAGTCAAAAAGACTCATTTTTTATCATTTTAGTAGATAAAATGCCTCGAAAATTAACCATTTTTGTTCATAAATGAGTTCAGAAATGAATAATAAATGTTTCTTTTTTTGCATTCTTAAATGAGTTCAATCATAATAATTTCTTTTTATACAAATCATCGATATGTAAATACAAATAATATTAAGCAATAATAAAATTTATAGTTCCGAAATGTTAATTTCCGAAATGTTAATTTCGGAACTCATTTCTGAACAAAAAAAGGTTTGTTTTCTAAAAGCAGTTCAGTACGGCTTCATTAATTCGAAAAGGGTTAATTTCCGAGTGCCTAAAAACAACGTTTCTATGGTTCTTTTTTTAAGTAATTTCCAAACAAAAAAAGGAAATTTATGGGTTTTTTTAAACTCATTTCCGAACAAAAAAGGGTTCATTTTTGAGAGGCATTTCAGTGCGAAGAATGATACAAAAAAGGTTCGTTTATGAGTTTCGCAATTGAACATTTCTACCCGAAATGGCTCATAAATGAATTCGAAAACGGTAGATTTGATTCTGTTGCGTTCAATAAACTCCAAACTAGCTGTACGATCCCATGGTCACTGGAACGGATACAGTTTCATAGTCATTGAAGCTATCCAAGTTCAGGGCCATCGGTTTGTGCAAGCTATGGCCACGAGCAGTCAGCTCATTGCGCTAACGTCAGCGGCGGTTTTGAAATACGTGCTTTAGCTAGCGTCGATCAAGCTAGCGGAGTAGGATTTCTTAAGTCGCTGCTGAGTTCAGTGCAAGGCCAAGGTTTGTGTGTATGTATGTGAGTTGCATTTAATTAAGTTAAGATTAATATATATATTTTAAGATATTAAAAAATAGTAGTCAGTTGTTTAAGTCAGTTGTTTAAGTCAGTTGTTTAAATCAGTTGTTTAAGTCAGTTGTTTAAGTCAGTTGTTTAAGTGAGTTGTTGAAGTGAAAGACAATAAAAAAGATTACAATTGGCGCAGCCGGTAAAAATAAAAAGTGCTCAAACTTGACGCAAAATATTGGAGTACACCTATGAAAATAAAATAAAAAGCAGCAGATTTTTTAAAAATAATACCTTTGTGCATTTAACATAGCAAAAAAAAAAGAAAAAAAAACTGAAGAAAACTGTTAAATCAACTAAATATAACTGCTTTTCAACTGCGAAAATTAAAAACCACACTGCGGCGTGGTTAATTTAAACAAGAACACATATTTAACGGATACTGCTTTGTGCACAACAATTGCTGATTTTTTTTTGATTGATCGAAATTAAGACAAAAAAAAAAGCAGCAGCAGCAGCAACAACAACACCAACATCAGCAGCAGCAGCAAATAACACAGTCACATTTGCAGCTACATAAACAGCAACAACAACAGCAGCAGCAGCAACAAGCTCAAGCGCAGCAAAGGTTCTCAAACGATTTTCAAACGTATCAGGAAACATCGTCGCCTCAACGACAGCAGGCGCAATCAGAACAACCGCAACAACAAAAGCAGCAGCAATAACAAAAATCAACATTAACAACGCAGCATCAACAGCAAAAACAACAACAGCAACAAAACCAACAAAGCAAAGATGTACTCAAAGGTCATAAAAAATCCACTTAGGAGATTGAGGCCCTGTCGAAACAACACGTAACAAAGTACGTAAATGCAAAGCTCCACACCAAGGTCACCTAAAAGGCTTAGAAGCGGAAAGGTACGCGACGATTCCTTTATTAATTTAAAATCTTATTTAACTCGGCAAATTGAAAGAGTGCAAGAGGGTGAAAAATTATCCACGGTATTTTGTGATCGGTTAGACAAAAAAATAACAGAAACTCAGGATATAAGATCAGAACAAATAAAAAAATTTAGAGAAGATTCGGAAAAATTTAAGCAAGAACTGGTTAAATTTCAAACCGACTCACACTCTTTCAAAATAAGTGAAGATAGCTCTAGTTTATACAATAATTGTACAAAAATAGAAAATAATAGTAACTCAAGTGTTAATTTAAATTGGTTAAGTATTTCACTCTCTAAGTCAGAACAAGACCTAATCCATTCAGTCCGAATAAATACAACAAACAAACAAAAAATGTCAATAGATTATTCAAAAATTGCTAAGATCACGGCTCAATTGGTTCCCATTTTTTCTGGTGACCAAAACCCCCAAGTAGTGAGTGACCTTCAAATATTTTTAGGTTGCTCGAAAAAGGTACTTGACTGCCTAGAAGAAAGAGAACAACAAGCCTTTCTAAATATAATACCCACAAGATTACGGGGAGGGGCTTATCAATTAGTGGCATCAAACCCACCCACTTCGTTTCAGGATATTGAAAACCTTCTAAACCGCACTTATCTACCTAGAGAAACATACCAAGAATTAGTAAACAAACTACTAACCTTACGTCAACATCCAAACGAAACTCTTATTGCCTATACGGCACGAATAAGCAACATGTTACAACAATGTAAGGAAGCAGCGAGAATAAAATATGGCGCAACAGTTGCACCAGTGATAACACAATTAGAAGATTTTGCAAAGAACTCTCTAAAAAGCTCAGTTACGAATCCATACTTAAGCCAGTATTTACTAACAATAAAAGATGAGCCCTTAGACTTATTAGTACGAAAGGCACTAGATATGGAAAAATTACAACAAACGGCCTTACCAATTCAGACAGCTCAAGTTTTTCCAACATACCCAAATAATACACCTATAATGACTCACGAGACAAACCCTAATTTAAATAACATATACCCAGTACGACAAACAACATCAACTTTTGTACCGCCATATACGGACTATCAGCATGGTAATCAAATTAAATTCAATGAATGCCCTCCATATAGATATTTCCAACAACCAAACCAAGAAATACCAGCACTAAATAGGTCTATTAGAACTGCAGAACATTTTGCCGCAAAAATTACTTGCAATTTTTGTAGGAAAAAAGGTCACACCTATACAGAATGTTTGACTAGAAAAAACACACCATTTTGCTCTAATTGCAAAATTTATAACCATGACATAAGGGACTGTCGACGCTTAAACAACACACCGACCAGACACATGAGCAACGAACAATACAGATCAGGTGAACAGTTCAATAGAAATTCGACAGGGAATAATAATCGATATAACACACAAAATATACAAAAAATACACAGAGGGAATAGCGGTAATAACAGGGACACGAGAACTCCAAATATGCCACGAATGTACAATGTCCGTATCAGATGCGATTTTTGTGGAAGAAATGGACATTTAGTAGCTGAATGTCAACAAAAACAACGTTGGGAAGCCACGAATTAGGGAAACGAGTCGCGGTCGAGTCACAACTCCCCGACTCGACAGTAAAAAATAATATTTGTAAAAAGGGGGAACTGCAACCACCTACATCCGTACCCACCATTAGAGTGCCTATGGATATCGCAAATCCAGACACATTAATGGCTTCATTTTGTATTTCTATCCGATCAATCGTTTCGTTCACAACAGTGTTCGTTCATGTTTTGGAATTTGTAAATCGAACATAAGCAAACAACGAGAACAGCTGATCAGCTAGCGAACGATGCCGTAGTACAGTTACATATTTGCAATATGTATTTCTAACGATCACTGAAACACCGAATTCAAACGTCAAAATCAAACGAATGCTTTCATGTTATCGTTGTGATGTATTCGTTGAGAAAATTTTATTTTAAAATCGATATTTTAACAAAAAAATACGTATATATGATAAAACTTATTTATATATTAACATATAAGTGCAATTTAAGTACTAAACATTAATTAATTCAAAATTTAATACAATAGTTATTACTTAAATTGCAATATTAAAAAACAAGCAATATTTTTCAGCGCTTGTGAGGCAGCTAGAGGCCAATTCAAACTTTTTTTTATTTTTCTTCCAATTAAATTTTGGGCAGATCTAAACAGAAAAAAAAAATTTCAGAAAAGAATAGCAACATCCAAGCAAAAGGCGGTGATTTTTTTCGGTTAACTACAAGTAATAAATAGAAGCAGGCCATGATTCATTCTGCTTATGTCGAAGGCAGCACAATTGTAGCCAATAGAACAACCTGCAAACACAGTTTACACCACAACCTACAATTTACCTACAACACAGACAAGAACCCAAGCATTGCCAACAACACGAAAAGTACAAAAAATGCATGAAATCTTAAAAGAAAATACAGAAAACTTCCCTAATGTTTGATATGGCAGTGCCACGTTTGATACTGCTTGTGTATAACAGTTTGAGTGTAAGTAGCAAACATAACTTGTCAAATGAGCTAACGATAAGCTGTGTTCGAAATACATATCTCAACTTCAATCCAACTTCGTTCGCATAGTCATCGTTCGTTGAAGTCTTCGTTAGAAATACATAATGAAGCAATAAGTCTAATAGTGGACACGGGTGCGGAGGTTAGCTTAATTAAGAAAAGTAGTATAAAAGCAAACTCAAAAATAGAAAAAATTAATAAATGCACCCTACGAACAGCTTTTGGTAAGGGCACGACCCTAGGGAACTGCCAGGGAAATATCAATATAAACTCAAAAAAAATGTACCCTTGCACTTTTCAAGTCATAAATGGTAAAAGTGGTATGACGGACGATGGGCTATTAGGAAATGATTTCCTTTCCAAACACTGTAATGTTGATGGACCGAATGATCGTCTGATATTTCCACGTACAAAGTTCAACAGTGAAGAACTGCAGATACCCATGAAGAATAGACAAAATAACATAAGTGAAAAATCTAAAATTCACGAGGGACAAAATCCCACAAAAATCACTCCAAAACAATTCAAGTTCACTCGTACAGAGTCAATTGCAGAAGAGTTTTGTTTATCCATGATTGAGAGTAACAATCAAATACTCTGTCAGAGGTCAGTCGAAATAGGACATTACAATGACAAGGTGGAGCCCAAGGAGGTAATACAAACCACCTGTAATGTCTTTAAGGCTTCTTCAGTAAGGGAAGCTGGCTGCTTAACCGAAGACAACAATCAAAATAAAACAGATAACAAAAGCAAAATATCTGAAGTCAGGGAACAAACAATTGTTTTTAATTCACCCGCTGTCATACCGGAGCGGTGTCATAAGATTATTGAGCTACCAATAAAGTTAAAAGAAGAAATGATCTGTATATCACAGGAACTTTTAGAAGTTGTCTTTTTATCAAATTGTATATTACCCACAGGCAATAAAAGGCCTTTAGTAGGCGTCATTAATACCACAAATAATACAGTAAGGCTTGCTAAACTTACTCTAAAACTGGCGTCTGCTCTGGGATATGAAAGAGTTCCCATACTAAACGAAATTAAAAATACCAATACATCAAATGTAAAATTAAAAATAAAAAATGATGAGAGCGATACTCATACAGATTGTATTAAAAAAATTTTTTCAAATAAAATATACTCAGAGGAAATTAATTTACGAATGAGTAAACTCGAAAAGGAAATTAAAATAACACACACCTTATATGATGAAGAAAAAGAATCTATACTTGACCTTTGTCGCGAATTTAATGACATATTTCACCTAAAAGGTGACAAACTAACAAACACTAGGGCTTTATCACATGAAATACCACTCATTCAAGATCAGGCCCCAATAAATCAGAAAATGTACAGGTTACCCGAGACACAAAAACAAATAATAAATGATCAACTTAAAGAAATGTTACGTGACGATATAGGTCAACCAAGCAAAAGTCCATGGAACTCACCTCTTTTAGTAGTTCCCAAAAAAGCTGGGCCAGATGGAGAAAAAAGATGGCGAGTCGTAGTCGATTTCCGTAAACTCAATGAAAAAACTATTGGCGACGCATATCCCTTACCACGAATTGAGGATATATTAGATCAGTTAGGACATTCGCGTTATTTTACGACACTGGATCTAGCCAGTGGATATCACCAAGTGCAAGTTCACCCAAGAGATCGATCAAAAACGGCCTTCAGCACAAATTATGGGCATTACGAGTTCAAACGTATGGCTTTTGGATTAAAAGGAGCCCCAGCCACCTTTCAGCGGTTGATGAACTATGTACTGACAGGCTTACAAGGCCTGGAATGCTTCGTGTACTTGGATGACATAGTCGTCTACGGAAAAAACTTGGAGGACCATAATAGCAAACTAGTTAAAGTTTTTTCCAAGCTTAGGCAGAATAACCTCAAACTCCAGCCTGAAAAGTGCCAATTCTTATGTAAGGAAATAGTTTATTTAGGACATATCTGCTCAGAAAAAGGTTCACTCCCAGATCCTCGGAAAACAGAAAGTGTTCAAAATTTCCCAGCTCCAAAAACGGTGCGACAACTTCAATCGTTTCTGGGCCTTGCAAATTATTACCGAAAGGTTATACCGGCATTTTCAAAAATAGCGAAACCAATTACAAACCTACTGCGGAAGGACGTTAAATTTAAATGGACAGAGCAATGTCAAGAAGCATTTCAAAAAATTAAAAATGAACTCATTTCACCCCCCCTCCTAGTTTATCTGGATTTTACCCGACCATTCAATCTTACAACAGACGCGAGCAATGAAGCAATTGGTTCTGTACTTTCCCAAGGCGAAGAAGGAAGAGATAGGCCAATTGCTTATGCGAGCCGAACTCTTAACAAAGCCGAACAAAAGTACTCGACAATAGAAAAGGAACTTCTGGCGATCGTATGGGCTACAAAAAACTTTAGGTGCTACCTGCAGGGACGACCATTCACAGTTTATACAGATCATAAACCACTCAAAGGCGTGTTCAACACCAAAGATCCTACCACGCGACTGGTAAGGTTTCATCATAAGCTCTCGGAGTATGATTATAAAATTGAATATAAG
Organism: Pherbina coryleti; assembly: GCA_943735915.1. Lineage (NCBI taxonomy): Eukaryota > Metazoa > Arthropoda > Insecta > Diptera > Sciomyzidae > Pherbina > Pherbina coryleti. Next base: position 123,507,209 of record OX030948.1, on the reverse strand, counting down.
CCGGGAAAATACAATACCAACGCAGATGCTTTAAGCCGAATACCAACGGAAATAAACGATAGTTCCAAAGTTATTACAACAGCTATTATACACACAAGACCAGAAGAAATTATTACGAAAACTGAAACAAACCAATTAAAATGCTATGCCATAACTCGAGCGCAATCAAAAAGCTTAAACGCACCTGCTACAACAGACCTAGACAGCAGTTTAACCGAACAGAATAACACGAATGTAAACAAAGAATCTAATCCTAAATCCAATATACTAAAGGAAAATTTAAAAGTAGAGGTTCTAAGTAAGCCTGAGGAGATACAAATAATCCTTAAGGACTACCACGACTCTATTTTTGGGGGACACCAAGGTGTATTGAAAACGTATAAAAAAATCCGACGTAAGTATTAGTGGAAAAAAATGCTTGGTGACATCAAAACTTACATAAAAAAATGCAAAAAATGCCAAATAATGAAATCATCTTTGCCAACAAAAATGCCTATGGTTATAACAGACATCGCGGAAAAACCCTTTGATAAAACATATTTGGATATAGTAGGACCGTTGCAACAAACTTTAACAAATAATCAATATATTCTCACGTTTCAAGATAATCTCACCAAACTAGTAGACTGTTACGCCATCCCAAACGCAGAAGCCCAGACAGTGGCCCAAATGGTATTCGACCAAATTATCACGCGCTATGGTATTCCAAATTGGGGCGTCCGTGGCGTAGTTGGTTAAAGTGCGTGGCCGCTATGTCAAAGAACCTTGGAGACCCAGGTTCGAACCCCAGCAGCGACAGAAAATTATTTGAATTAAAATAATTTTTCTGTACGGCCGCCACCTCTCTGCAGACAATGGCAAACCTCAGAGAGTAATCAAAATGCCATGTAAAGCTTCTTAAGAATAAGAACATTCCGTTCATCGCCGTTCGGAGTCGGCGTTAAGCCTGTAGGTCCATTTCTCGGTCAATTGTGCACAAACTTAATAACACGCACAACACAATTGATCATAAGAAGTTAGGTCAAAGTCCTTTCAAGGACTGAAATGGCCAGTTATTTATTTTTTATTTTTTATGGTATTCCAAAACAAATAGTAACCGATCAGGGGACAAACTTCTTAAGCGACCTCTTTAAAGACCTTTGCAAACTATTAAAAATAAAAAAACTACAAACTTCAGCCTACCACCCGCAATCCAATGGTGCTCTCGAAAGAGCGCATAGACCAATAGTTGAATACCTACGAAGCATTTGTGATGAAAACCCCCAATCCTGGGATCAATATTTACGATCAGCAACATTTGTATATAACAACAGTTTCCATGATAGTACGAAACTCACACCTATGGAGTGCTTATGTGGGTTCACATGAGATATTCCATCTAATTTAAAGCGTGAGCCAGAACCCGTTTACAACCACGAAAGTTATTACCACGTACTCAAACACAAACTGCAGAAATCATATGCAATTGCTAGACGTAACCTATTAAAGAGCAAACAACAATCCAAAGCTTATTACGATCATTCAATACGACCACAGAATTTTCATGTAGGAGATCAGGTCCTAGTTAAAAATGAAAATAGAAAGGGTAAATTAGCTCCTATTTGGCGAGGACCTTACCGAGTAATTGCTGTAAAAGGACCTGTCAACACGCAGGTTAAAATAGGAAATAAACGAGTAGTAATCCATAACAACAGATTAAAACAATATTACGAATAGACAAAAAAAAAAAATAGCAAAAATTAATAACAAATAAATTAGATACTAAAAACCAAAATTTAAATAATCCAATTTAATGACGTCCATCATAACTACGTATTTTTTACAGTTCAAAATGGAGTGGTGCTTGATTTTAATGGCGATAGGCCTAACCCAGGGATTTGTCATGGAGCAACCCATAAACGTAACCCAGCTAAATGCCACAGGGGTTTTTTTCGAAGAACTGGGCGAACTATGGTTATACCAAAGTTCTTGGAGCGTGTTCACGGAAATTGACCTCTCTGAATTGGACAACAAAATCTGATGACGACTACCGCAAACGAAAAACTGACAATGATTTACGGATATGCACCTGGAACGTCCGAACCCTTAATTGGGATGGTGCCTCTATCCAACTGATTGATATCTTAGAAAGATACAAAGCTGATATCACTGCAATCCAAGAAATGCGATGGAAGGGACAGGGTTGCTCACGGCAAGCATCCTGTGATATCTAGTACAGCGGCCATGCGGAGAAGCACGAATTTGGATGCGGATTCGTGGTTGGCAAGCGACTACGACGTCATGTTCTGCGATTCACACCTGTGAACGAACGACTTGCCATAATCCGTGTCAAGGCAAGATTTTTCAACATAAGCCTGATTTGTGCGCACGCTCCGACAGAAGATAAGGACGATGAGACCAAAGACAGCTTCTACGAGCGCCTTGAAGAGGCCTATGAGCGCAGCCCCCGCCACGACATAAAAATCGTGCTTGGTGACTTTAACGCCAAGGTGGGAAAAGAAAATATCTTTGGTCCAACAGTCGGAAAGTTCAGCCTCCACGACAATACCTCCGATAACGGAATGCGGCTGATTGACTTTGCCGCAGCGCGAAACATGGTCGTTAGTAGCACTAGATTCAAGCATCTCAATATTCATAAAGCAACTTGGCTGTCTCCTGATCAAAAGACGCGCAACCAAATTGATCACGTTTTGATTGACGGAAGGCACTCTTCTAGTGTTTTAGATGTACGCACGATCCGTGGTGCCAATATAGACTCGGATCATTATCTTGTCGCAGCCAAGATCCGTACACGCCTGTGCGCAACCAAGAATGCGCGCAACCCAGCACAGAGAAAGCTAGACGTCGAAAAGCTGCAATCAAAGCAAACAGCCGAAGACTTCGCTACTCGACTCTCACTCCTGCTTCAAGAAAGCACTCCTCCGATCGACGATATATGCGCGCAGTGGAATCATATTTCCCACTCTATGCGTACGGCTGCCGAAGAGGTGATTGGCTATCACCGCCCTCGTCGAAACCAGTGGCACGACCAAGAGTGTCGCGACGCCACTGCAGAAAAAGATGCCGCCTACAAAGCCACCCTGCAGTCGGTTGTAACGCGTGCTGCTAAGGAGCGATACAAAGAGAAGAGGAGGGAAGAGAGACGCATTTTCAGGCGAAAGAAAAGGGAAGCAGAAATGCGTGAGTGCGAGAAAATTGAGATGCATGGTGACAGGAATAAGGTCCGAAAATTTTTCGGAAAAATAAGACGCCTGGCCGATGGTTTCAAGACCGGGGCCTCTTCCTGCAAGGATGAAAATGGGAATCTAGTGACAGATATCCAGAGTACACTGATGATGTGGAGGGAACACTTCTCTAGGCTTCTGAATGGCGACGACGACAACAATCCCGCCAATAGAGATGATATCCCGGAATCCCCAGTTTTGGACGACAGCGTTGAAGTTCCGCTGCCCGACCATAGTGAAGTCTTGAAAGCTATAGCTCGGCTTAAAAACAACAAAGCCGCAGGAGCCGATGGCTTACTTGCTGAGCTCTTCAAGAATGGAGGCGAAGCTCTATTTAAATGCATTCATGAGCTTCTATGCAGAATATGGTCAGAAGAATGCATTCCAAATGATTGGAACCTCAGTGTGCTCTGCCCAATCCACAAGAAAGGCGATCCCACAATTTGCGCAAACTACCGTGGGATAAGCCTTCTGAATATCGCATATAAGGTCCTGTCGAGCGTACTATGTGAAAGACTGAAGCCCATCGTAAACCAGCTGATTGGACCTTATCAGTGTGGCTTCAGACCTGGCAAATCCACCATAGACCAGATACTTACGCTGCGACAAATCTTGGAGAAGACCCTAGAAAAACAAATCGACACACACCATCTTTTTGTCGATTACAAAGCCGCCTTCGACAGTCCAATAAGGAATCATCTATATTCCACCATGTCTGAATTTGGTATTCCTGCAAAGCTCATCCACCTTTGCAGAATGACACTGAGCAACACCAGCAGCACAGTTAAAATTGGAAAGGACCTCACTCCTCCATTCGATACCAAACGAGGTTTCAGACAAGGTGATTCCTTATCGTGCGACTTTTTCAACCTAATGATGGAGAAGATCATCCGAGCTGCTGATTTGAGACGCAGCGGCACGATATTCTACAAAAGTATTATGCTGCTGGCGTATGCTGATGATATCGATATCATTGGCCATAATACGCGCGAAGTCAGCGCAGCATTCTCCATGTTAGCGAAAGAGTCGAGTCGAATGGGTCTTGTAGTGAACGCAGATAAGACGAAATACCTAGTGTCAACAAATAAACAGTCCCAGCGTCTTGGAAACCACGTCACTGTTGACAACATCTCCTTCGAGGTTGTTAAGGACTTCGTCTACCTGGGATCCAGCGTAAACTCTTTCAACAATGTCAGTATTGAGATAAAGCGAAGGATAACTCTTGCCAACAGGTGTTACTTTGGGCTGAGTAGGCAATTGAGAAGCAGAGCCCTCTCTCGACGAACAAAACTCACGCTCTATAAGTCACTAATCATGCCCGTCCTATTATACGCAGCACAAACTTGGACGTTGAGCAGTTCTGATGAAAAGACTTTGGGAGCCTTCGAGAGAAAGATCCTTCGTAAGATCTTCGGTCCAATCTGCGTCAATGGCGAGTACCAAATTCGATGGAACCACGAGCTGTATGAGCTGTACGCTGACATCGACATAGTTAAGCGTATTAAAATCGAGCGGCTCCGCTGGGTAGGTCATGTTGAGCGAATGGAAAACGACGCTCCAGCGAAAAAAAATATTCGATTCGGTGCCTGGTGGTGGTCAACGCAGAAGAGGACGCCCACATCTTCGTTGGAAGGATCAGGTGTTGGATAACCTGACTACACTTGGTGTTTCCAACTGGCGCCAGCAAGCGCAGAACAGAAATGGCTGGAACAATTTCTTATACGAGGCCAAAACCGACTTACGGTTGTAAGCGCCAGATAAGTAAGTAAGTAAGAATTGGACAACCAAACTACATTAGCCGAACATGCAGACTATCTCAGTTCCCGCCTATGCAACCAATACAAAAAAAAGGGAGGCACTTGTGAACCCCAGGAACGACACATACATGCCGTAATAGCGCAAATAAAGGCTAGGACCCAAACAATTCGGGAACTAATAAATACACCACGTCAGAAACGATCTATATTCGACGGTGTAGGGAGCAGTTTACATTACTTGTTTGGTACCATGGACCACTCTAATGAAGAAGAGTTATATAATAAGTTAGGGAAACTGGAACTGAAAGAAAATGCACTGATTGAACTCCAAAAACAGCAAGTTAGTGTGGTGAAGTCCACTTTAAATAAAATACAAAAACCGTTATCAGTTTTAATGACCAACCAACAACAGATAGGATACCAAATAACTGAATTAGAAAACATAACCGACCAAATAGAAAAAACACAGTTACGACAGGATATACTCTACACCCTCTTGCTTCAAGTAATAGAACTAGAATCAAGACAACAAACACTACTGGACGTAATAATAGCCACACAAAACAACAAAGTACACCCATTACTTATTTCACCAAACACTCTGAATAACCTTTATCTAAAAACAAAATCTCTTTGTCAGGATTGTTTGCCAACATTATATCAGACAACCAAAATTAAAACACATTTTCTTCAGGACAAATTAATAATAAAAATAGAACTTCCCATATTCGACCTTCCAAAAATGCAATATTTTCAAATATGGTGTTATCCAGTCCACACTAACAGCGGACATTCGGTGATACCCAATATAAAATATTCATATTTAGCGATAAACTACGACAGGCAGACTCTGGTACTTTTAAAGGAACGAAGCCATCAAAAGTATTTTAAAGTTAGCAGAAATATAAATTTTGACTCGTATATCGGACCACTGGACGTTCCAATGACACAAGCAACAACGACTAAAGAGTGTGTACTTAAAATGTTGCTAAACCCTTTAAACGACAAAATGGACTGCCCTCTAAACCTACAAACAACACCACAGGATACTTTAATAAAACTTAACAGGCCTAACACTTGGTTATTCTCGGTGGAAACTCCACAAATAATACATGTTTCGTGCGAAAGTAGTTTTTCAACGATAAAAGTCGAACACCAAGGAATAATAACCTTAACTCAACCCTGCCAAATACAAATTGAAGAATATATTATAAAATTTCAAGGACACAACAGACATCCACTCAAAATAAAACAACCCAATTTTCCCCCTTTAGAACAATCAGATATAACCAATTTAAACACAAGTTTTACCAAATCTCTAATACAAATGAAAAGCAACCGATCAATACAAATATTAATGGGCAAAGACACAAACGAAATTATAAATAAAGGGACAAAAACACTAGAAGAAATGCACAAAAAGTTAGTACAAATAGAGAAAGAAAAAACCGCCACACACCAAAATAAGATTGCACTAACTTCAATCTCTTTTTCAAGCTCACTAATGCTATTGCACACAATATACATTGCGTACAAACTCATTAATTTATTAAAAAGGAAACTACACAAAAAAAATTACCTGCAGAATCTGTTGTAGATATTCGGCTTCAGGAGGTTGAAACTCCTACGGATATTAACCCTCACATAACACCTAAGCCAAGAAAGTCATTAGCAAGATCAATGACATTTACGCCAAAAACGTCGTTCCAATTAGTGAGTGAAACATAAAAAACACAAAAAATATTACAATAAATTAATTTAATATAATATAATATTAATATTATAATATAATAATTAATATAATAATATTAAATATTACACACAAAAAAAAAAAAAAAGAGAACACAAAAAAAAACAAATGAAACAAAATTATATGTAATTCAAGAATATTAAAAAAAAAAAAAAATATAACAATAATAATTGCAATAATTTATAAAAAATCCAATGTGGCTCACATACACGTATGGGTTGCTGAACGACAGCTATCGAGAAATATTCCTTTTTTTTAAATAAAAAAAAAAATGTGCAATATTTCTCTTCCAAAAAAAGGGAAGGAATTGTTGCGTTCAATAAACTCCAAACTAGCTGTACGATCCCATGGTCACTGGAACGGATACAGTTTCATAGTCATTGAAGCTATCCAAGTTCAGGGCCATCGGTTTGTGAAAAGCTATGGCCACGAGCAGTCAGCTCATTGCGCTAACGTCAGCGGCGGTTTTGAAATACGTGCTTTAGCTAGCGTCGATCAAGCTAGCGGAGTCGGATTTTTTAAGTCGCTGCTGAGTTCAGTGCAAGGCCAAGGTTTGTGTGTATGTATGTGAGTTGCATTTAATTAAGTTAAGATTAATATATATATTTTAAGATATTAAAAAATAGTAGTCAGTTGTTTAAGTCAGTTGTTTAAGTCAGTTGTTTAAGTGAGTTGTTGAAGTGAAAGACAATAAAAAAGATTACAATTTTCTGGGTAGAATTATGTTTCGAGTTTTTCTTTAAGTCTTTTTAACACATGTTTTATGTCTTTTAATGATTGTCTCTATATTTGTTCTTAATGCTTTCAGATTTTTTTGGGCATTTTGTGCAAGAAGCCTTGTTGAATTTCCCCTTTTTTAAAATATTTCCAGACTTCGGAGTTCATGTCAAGCTGTTGATAATTCAATATATTGTTTAAAAAAGAATGCATTATAAACTAAAAATTATGTTTAACTTAAATACGCCAGCCGCTTGTAAATACTGTTTTACCAAAAGAAAGCAAAAAGAAATGACCAAAGTATATGTTTAAACGAGCTCAAATAAAACAAAATTAAATAGAAGCCAGAGATAAGAAATGTTAGAAACGTTAGTGAACTGTAAAAACGTAAGTAGAAAAAAGGGTCGCTCAAATGAAATAAAAGAAGTGGTTTGAAGAAATTTTCAATTATAAATTGAAGATTTATATATATCTTAACTATTCGAGCAGTCGAATAATTCGAGCCAAATAAAACGGTTTTCGAAATATTCGAAAATTGCGATTTTTAAAAAAACCGGTTCGAATAATAAAAAAAAAAACCGAAACGCCGACTAATTCGAACCGGTTTTGCATACCCTAATTAGAAACTAAACAACAAGACACTTCAACTGATAATGAGCAAATAATGGCACTATGTGGTTCTTTTGCATTACGCACGTGACAAAAGAATCTTGCTGAGAAAAAAACTGTAAATATACCGTTATTGATGCACAGTTTGCTCTCATCTCACATTTTTATATTCATTTGTTGTTGTATCAATTACTTATATACCAAACTGCCATATCTATATATATAAAAATAAGTTGCATTGTGTATGAAATTGATGTTTTCGGTAATGCGTGAACCGATTTTGTTCTGTATGTGTATTGGTTCATGAATAATAGGCATTTTAGTGAACTTATCAACAATAAAAATAAAAAAAAAATAAATAACTGGCCATTTCAGCCCTTGAAAGGACTTTGACCTAGCTTCTTATGATCAATTGTGTTGTGCATGTTATTTAGTTTGTACACAATTGACCGGGAAATAGACCTACAGGTTTAACGCCGACTCCGAACGGCGATGAACGGAATGTTCTTATTCTCAAGAAGCTTTACATGGCATTTTGATTACTCTCTGAGGTTTGCCATTGTCTGCAGAGAGGTGGCGGCCGTACAGAAAAATTATTTTAATTCAAATAATTTTCTGTCGCTGCTGGGGTTCGAACCCGGATCTCCAGGTTCGTTGACATAGTGGCCACGCACTTTAACCAACTACGCCACGGACGCCACTTATCAACAATACAGGTGTGAAAAAATACAGGTGCGCACACATAGTGTATATGGGGAAATATTTGCAAGGGTAATTGGAAATAAATGGAATATTGGAATAATTTGGCAAGTCTCACTTTAGTTTACATTTGCGCGAAAAATATAGACATAGTAACCATTTTCCATACCCCTTTTTTCCATATCCCCCTTTACCGACTACAAATCAATAAAAATGCTATATTTAAGACTTTTTTGCTCGTATTAGACTAAAATTTGGTAAATAAGTTCGTATGGTTACTGTCGGCAACTATACTAAAACTGGGCGTGGTCTAACTGTATATACGCTCACTTTTCAGAATACATTATTATTCCTGAGTTGTACATGTTTTGATAGTGGAACTTGATATGTAGACGTTATGGGCCCAAGAGGTAGTTATTATATATTTGAGCACGGGGGGAATTTGGCCACACAGGCCAAATTTATGATATCGAATTGCTTTGGAACTAAATGTCATATGTAACTATGCAGACTCCTAAACTACTCATCCGATTAGCATGAAAATTTGTGTATAGAAGTTATTTGGTACGGTGCGTGTTTGTGGGCTATCAATTTTTATCCACCTTGAACACCAGAGGGCCCTGTAGTACAATTTTTTTACAAAACTGTCTAAAACTCACAAACCGCTTATGCGATTAGAATGAAAAGTGGTATACAGTCACTTTTATGAAGGTTGAGTTTTTTGGTGCATTCTTTTTTGACCTATCCTGAACACCAAAGGGCCCTGTAGAACAAATTTTTTGCAAAACCACCTAAAACTCCCAAACCGCTCATGCGATTAGAATAAAAATTGGTATATCGTAGTTCTCTGTGGCGTCCGTGGCGAAGTTGGTTAAAGTGCGTGGCCGCTATGTCAAAGAACCTGCAGACCCAGGTTAGAACCCCAGCAGCGACAGAAAATTATTTGAATTAAAATAATTTTTCTGTACGGCCGCCACCTCTCTGCAGACAATGGCAAGCCTCAGAGAGTAATCAAATGCCATGTAAAGCTTCTTGAGAATAAGAACATTCCGTTCATCGTCGATCGGAGTCGGCATTAAACATGTAGGTCCCTTTCTCGGTGAATTGTGTACAAACTTAATAACACGCACAACACAATTGATCATAAGAAGCTAGGTCAAAGTCCTTTCAAGGGCTGATATGGCCAGTTATTTATTTATTTTTTTTACTTTTTAAATGAAAAAAAAGTTGAATGTGTTTGGACACACCCGTAGGTTTTGACGTGGCAGTGTTTTTATTTCCACAAATCCTTGATTTAATCCTTGTTCGAATCCCTTCCCTAGTTTGGAAAGGTGTGTTTAAGGTGTGTCTAAATCTTTGTCCTAGTCCATATCCCATAAAATATATTTGTACGTTTCTCGCTTTGCTCTACTACTTTAATTATACAATAGAATGATTTTGGAAAATTTAAAAAAAAAACTATCACATAGTTTTAGGCACTACATAGAAAACACACTTTCTTTACAGAAGATTGTTTTGCTTTTTTTATTTAAATACAGAATATTTAAAAAAAAGTAAGACCTTATTGCACATCTGCAGAGTAAGATCTTGCTATTGATACCACATTTATGAAAATCGCATTAACGGTATAGATTTGATGGTCATCACAAAAAAAGCGTTTGCGTAATAATAATATAGATGATAGTATGGAATTTGAGATCTGAACTGATGGTATACCCTGCAAAACTGTGTCTGCATATAAATATTAATACATACATATATGCATTTATTTAAAACTAGAATTTTTGGTCTTTTTCTTGTAATTAATTTTTGTTTTAATTAACACATAACCGTTTTAAAAAAATTATTAGTATATTGAAAGTCTATTTTACTCACATACTAATAATATGTGATACATACTCGGTGTTACCACCGATATTTTTTTTTTTTGTGACATAAAATTCGATGGAGAAAATTTCACACTTATCCATGGAGTAAAGTATCGTCTTCTATTGATTTTTGTATAGAAGTAAGGGTGCTTTACACGAAAACTCTTTCTCTGATCTTACTAAATTCGTTTTTTAGTTTTTACTTTTACCGCTGAGCAACGCTGAAAAAGAGATGACGTTTTCAATAATGAATCTTATAAAAACAAAGAAATTCAATGAAACTGTTAATGTCAAATTCCACAGTATGTTGAACCCATCCTTCGTATCATGACACAAAGGCATGAACGACAAAAAGGAAACGATCAGCACTACTTTCTTCTATATGTATATAACATATTGCATACCTACAAATTGCTTATCGTGTTTGGCTTATTGTCAGATCTTGTTCGTTCGTGCAGTGGAAACACTTAAATTCAATGCTTGCGAGCATCAGCTTTGATCAATATTTGTTTATGCAAACGTACTAAATTTGATTAATTTTTACTACTTTTATGCCTTTTAATTTAAGTTTTATTGTCAATGACTCAGAGGCTGGCTCGTCATCGGGATCGCCGTGACAGAGACAACAATAACGAAGCCAAACTCAGAAACTGCTTAAGATATGGTGCACTAAACGGACTGCACAATAAACAAATAAAATAAATATAAATAAACACTGAATATAAGCACACAGCCCATCTTCGTCTCATCTAATGTCTCCGACTCCGATGCAAACTCGTCAAAGGGAGCTGCGTGGCAACAACAACAGCAGCAATAACAACAAAAACGAAAGTACGCCAAAATCACAAAACAGTGCAAATACTTTAGGCGCTCAACTGCTGGCTGTGGAAGAGCGTCTAAAAGCTCACTCAAAGCAAGAAATCAGGGAATTGGAGGAGCGTCTTCGGCAACACACCGACAACCTGTTTAACCGACTGTCGTCTGAAATAGCTATAGTGGCCTGCAGACTGGAGAGTGAGGTGGACTCATTTGAGAATAAACTCACGGAGTGTAACAATAAAATCCACTCGCTGGAAGAACAAGTGAGCATTCTTGCTACTCGCTGTGATCAACTCACTCAACAGCTTAATGAGAGCAACAACATCAACAACATCAACAACAATAACAACATCAATAATAATAGCAGGTGGGTTGATCACAACTCAGACGCTGTTCTCTTTGGGCTGCCTTTTTCTAACGAAGAGAATCTTAAGAGCAGTTTTAATTTAATTTGTCGCTCAATTGACTTTTTCTCTCCACCAGTAAAAGACATTTTCCGAGTTAAGACAAAAAATAATAACTTGTGTGGTGTTGTTATTGTCAAATTTTATACGCCATACGACAGAAATCGTGTGTTAAAGGCTTTTGGTGATTACCGTCGGCAAGCAAAAAAGGCGATAAATTTAAGAGATGCTGGTTTCGAGTCCAACAACAACGTTTATCTGCATGAGAGTATATCTGCAGATAACAGAAGAGTGCTGCATGCGGCGATTAATTGCAAACGCAGAAAAAGTATCTTTAATACATTTACTCTGCGTGGTGCTGTCCATATCAGACTTCAAAAAGATGGAGAGGCGATTCGAGTCAACAGCATCGAAGAGTTGCAGAATGCTGTATGTGCTGCTGTTGCTGTCAATGCAGAAAAGTTCTGGTTTTATTTTAAGTATTGTATTATTTCTTCAAATTAGTAAGTTACTTTATCTGCTTCTCTCTGTATCTCATACATACTTTATCTGTTCTTTGTTTTCTATGACTATCTTAGCTTTATCTAATGCTTACAGTTGTGTTGTTAGTAATATTGTCTCTTGCATCAAGTGATGTCCACAAGACCATGATTGGCGTTCTCTGTAAGCAACATTCCGGATTGAACATTGTTCATTTCAATGCTAGAAGTCTCAATGATATTAAGTTAGATTATGTTCGGTACTGCTTCGAAAACTCTTGCGTTGATGTCATTTGTGTCTCTGAAACATGGTTTCACAAAGACATCGGTGACTCTTGCCTGAATTTAAAAAACTATAAGCTATTTCGCAATGACCGAACTAATAAGAAAGGTGGGGGTGTTGCTATTTATTGCAAAAATAATTTAAATGTTAATCTGTTAGGGGTGTCCAGTGGATCCGAGGTTGAATTTCTTAATGTTGAAATTTGTGACAATCGTACCAAAGTGTTCTTGTCGTGCGTGTATAGTCCGTATCGTAATTGTTGCTTGGATCGATTTTTTGTTAGTGTGTCAAATTTGGCAATTGACTATGATCATTTTGTTATATGTGGAGATTTCAACTTAAACATTTTATCGATGGATAACCTTGTTAGGCAATTTCTCGATAAACTTGCAGAGGTTGGACTGCATACGGTGAATACCAGTATACCTACACGTTACGCAAATAACGTTTCTCCGAGCTTATTGGACCTTTTTGTTGTCTCAGATGTCTCTGATGTTTTGCTTTTTGACCAACTTTCTTTTATTTCTGATCACGATCTCATTTTTTGTTCTTTAAATATAAATCTTACACCTATTGTAACGAAAGAAACTTTTCGTTTTCGTGACTATAAATCTATCGATTATGCATCTTTGTTTAATGATCTATCTTCAATCAATTGGTCTGATTGTTGGTTTTTTAGTTCTGTTCATGAAAAGCTAAATTTCTTCGTTAATAAAATTTGTGGATTGTTTGACTTACATGTTCCATTAATTTCTCGTCGTGTGTTAGATAAATGTTGTCCCTGGTTTACAAATAATGTGAAATTGGCTCTAAAACAACGTAATAAAATGTACAATCGGTGGAAAAGAAACCCCACAACAGCAAATTGGGAACAACACAAAAGAGCTAGAAATGTAGCTAGGTTTTTCATGTCTAAACTGGATTCTGCACAACCATCCAAAAAGCTCTGGAACAACTTAAGACTGGCTAGGGTATGTAATGTTAAGACTGATCAGTGTCGCGTAGATCCCAATATTCTGAATGAGTACTTTATTACAAGATCATCATCTACACATATAGCGTCTACTGTTGGTATAAGAGTTAATAATTCTGTAAGTCCATTTTGTTTCGAGTTCGTTGCTGTTAATGAATATGAGGTTGCTTGTTGTGTAAACAAGATAAAATCAAATGCCGTCGGAGAGGATGGCATATCAATTAAATTTGTTAAATTAATTCTACCGTACATAATTAGCCCTTTGACACACATTTTTAATCACTGTATCACAAGCTCTTGTTTTCCCGAAGCTTGGAAAACAGCGAAAATCCCGATAGCAAAAAAAATTAATGCTCATGAACCAGCTGATTTTCGCCCAGTAAGTCTCTTATCATCGTTATCTAAAGTGTTGGAGTCTATTATGGCCGTGCAAATATCAGAACACATAACAAAATATAATCTTTTGTCGCCACTTCAGTCTGGCTTTCGATCAGGCCACAGCTGCTCTTCAGCTATTGTTAAAATCTTAGATGACATTAGACAGCCATATGATCTGGGACACTTAAGTTTGCTGTGCCTTTTAGACTTTTCCAAGGATTTTTGATTCAGTTGATCATGCAATTCTATGTCGAAAACTGGAGTTAGAATTTGGTTTTTCTGGTTCGGCAGTTCGTCTGTTATATAGTTATTTAGTCAGAAGGACTCAAAGAGTTAGGGTGGGTAATAGTTTGTCCGCTTTCAGAAATTTAGCATGTGGGGTACCTCAAGGCTCAGTACTTGGTCCACTCTTATTTACAATGTTCATTAATGACATTTTCAGCATATGCAATCATGTTACAATGCATGCATATGCTGATGATCTTCAGTTGTACCTGTCCAGACCTATTGGTCACGTTGATGATTTATGTGTCAAAGTAAACGAAGATTTGTGTAAAATAACAAATTGGGCTAAAGCTAACAAGCTTATGCTTAATCCATTTAAATCATTTGTTTTGCCAGTTTTTAAATCTTGTTACTCCTTCCTTAATATACCGGGAATTTTCCTAAATGGTGTCGAGCTAAAATTCGTTGATAAGGTAAAAAATCTCGGTTTTTATATTAACTCCACACTCTCGTGCGAAGATCATATAAATTCCGTTGTTAGCAAGGTTTATTATGCACTGCGAAACCTAAGGTGGACGGCATCATATGTGCCAGTAGAGACCAGAAAAAAATTAGTGCTTCAGCTAATAGTTCCAATTATTTCCTACTCAGATGTAGTGTATAGTAAAGTTGATTCCCGATCCAAGCTTAAGTTACAACTTGTGTTTAATAATGCTATAAGATACATTTTTGGTCTTAGAAAGTTTGACCGCATTAGTCACTTGAGCAATAATGTTCTCGGTTGCAACATCTTCAACTATTTGGATGCTAGAAACTGCATCTTTTTACACAACCTGATCTACACTCACACTCCTGAATACTTATTTGAAAAGCTACAATTTTGTAGGTCAACTAGAAATTTGAATCTAATAATGTATAAATAAATTATGTAAAATAAATTAAAAATAATCTATAAATTAATTTTTTTATCAGAACTTTTACACTTTTTGGCATATGTCTCTGTAAACTATATTTGATGTTATATAACCTTCATTAATGGGTAAAGTGCGCTGCATACTCTTCTCTTTAATAAAAATGTTCACGCCAGCAAAAGAGCGCGCTCGACTCAATGTCAAATATAGTTGGCCGTGTGTGAATACTGGGGCTTGCGGGTAAATTGCAACTGTCCTCAACGACTTTCCCAGAATTGAACTTATTGAATTTATTGAATATTGAATATAGATCCTTAAGCTACAAGATACAAGGATATCTTAAATTTAACAAGCTTAAGTCACGATTTGTATTGGATTGATAGTAATAAAATTTGAATTAATAAGTTTAAAATAATTTAATGAATATAAATATGAACAAAATTAAGTTTAAATGAAGCAAAACATAAAATTTTTAAAAGTGGATGAATTAATAATTAAAATGAAAAACTAGTGTAATTAGGACTAGTTTAGAAGGTTAAAGTCTCTACGAGATAACAGAAACTTATAATGTATAAAAAACCAAAAGATAGAGTAAAAGTAAGGCGAAGCTAGTTCGAGATGTGATATGAAATTAAGTACTTAAATGAATGAAAAGGGCTTTTTTGTATTGATCTGCGTTACTGATGGATAGCATGTAAGATGGTAATGAATTCCAAAGGCGAATTGCGTAGATGAAGAATTGTCGTTCTGATTTTGAGTATTTATGCCTAAATTGGACGATTTGATTTATTCTTGTGGAACGCGTGAACTTTAGACGTGTGTGTAGGTAATGTGGTTCATTAGTGTAGACAATT
This sequence comes from Pherbina coryleti, assembly GCA_943735915.1. Taxonomy (NCBI): domain Eukaryota; kingdom Metazoa; phylum Arthropoda; class Insecta; order Diptera; family Sciomyzidae; genus Pherbina; species Pherbina coryleti. The sequence goes on along the minus strand of OX030948.1, from coordinate 123,491,259 downwards.
TTGTGCAGCTGCAGCAAAGAACGCATGTTTAGAAGATTGTCAAAAGAGATTCCAAAGATGAGTTTCGCATATGAGGAGATATGGTCATTGCGCTTTAAGCCATATATATATATCTAGTGATATTATTAAAAAGTACATTTAGTTTTTGTCTGCACATACAGTCACAGTTGGCGTACAGTTCACATCCGTAAAGCAGCGTTGGAATCAAATACGTTTTAGCCAAAAGTAAGCGTATTTTTTTTGGCGTGTAGTACTGTGTCACCCAAAGCGAACGCAACATGCCATAAGACTTCCCAATAGCACGTAATATGTGGTCATTCCATGTTAAAGTTTTATTAAAAGTTACGCCAAGGTTTTTAACAGTATTTACAAACTCAAGCTGTGAGCCACTCAAAATAACTCTTGGTAAATATGCATAATCAAGGGGCTTTTTATAGATGGCCATACATTTAGACTTAGAGGGATTTAAGCAGAGATCGTTTTCTTCAGCCCAAGTTCGAACGTTTTCTAGGTCTTCGTTTAGCTTTGTAACGCAAGAGTTTATGTCATTCAGCCCACCGCTTATGTAAAGCTGAACGTCATCTGCATAAATGTGAGCGTGACAGTTCCTTAAAACTCTAGGCAGGTCGTTAATATACATAATGAATATCAGTGGCCCAAGCACGGACCCTTGAGGGACTCCTCTTGGCACTGGGCGGACTTCAGAAGTGAGATTACCAATATTTACAGCTTGCGTTCTATTTGTGAGATATGATTTTATTAAATTAACCGCAGTGCTTGAAAAATTAAAGTTACTTATCAGTTTTGTAAACAAAATTCCGTGGGTAACTGAGTCAAACGCCTTTGAATGATCAAGAAGAGTCAAAAAAGTAAGCTTATTCGTATCCAATTGGGTTCTGATTTCTTCTGACACATCGATAAGCGCAGTCACGCAGCTTCTTTTTGGCCTGAAGCCCGATTGCCTTTCGGAGATTAGGTTGTTTTGCAATAAAAACTGACTTAGCTGTTTATGGACGAGATTTTCAAATACTTTTGATAGGTAGGACAATATCGCTATTGGTCGGAATTCACCATTCCCTTTAGGAATGGGAAGTATTTTTGCTGTTTTCCATTTTAAAGGAAACTTCGAAGTGGTAAAAATAGTGTTGAAAAGGTGCTTGAAGAATGGTAACAATGCTGGCAAGAGAGCTTTAATGAAAACAGGGTGCATTTCATCAAATCCTACAGCATTTGATTTCACCGACTGAAATGCTTTCAATGTCTCAGTCCGACTCACACAAGAAAAGCTGAAGTGATTTTCTATGCTTACATGATTAAAGCCTGGGTCAGTTTGGGATCGTATAATTTTAGGCGTAGGTAATGGTAATTTCAGAAAATTCTCATTTATTACATTAACATCGACTTCATTGGGGTTTATAGTTGTCTGAGCTTTAGTGTTGATGCCGATTTTGCGTATATGTACCCATTTTTGCTTTGAATTAATGCTGGAACTAAATTTGTTTTCAAAGAATCTAGTTTTTGCTGCTTTGAGTTCATTTACTACACGGGTTCTAAATTTTTTAAAAATTGCATATAGGTTTGAAGTTTTGTATCTTTTCCATTTGTTGTAGGCATCGTTCCTTTCGCTAATCAAATTTTTGATGTTTTCATTAATCCACGGGTTTTCTTCAACACGGACTCTTTTAGTTTTCATAGGAACAAACTCAATGAAAAGGTTGGAAATGTTGTTTTGTAGAAAGTTAACTTGTTCGTCAACATCTGTCATGTGGTAGATCTGTGACCAGTCAATAGCAAGGGCTGCATTGTGGAGCAATGTGTAATTTAAGTTTTTAAAGTCGCGGAAACTGAATGACTCTTCTATATGTGTTAGACAGAAGTTGTATTTAAGTAAAATCAAGTCATGTTTGGAGAAAGCAGGTGCAGAAAGTTGATCATACAGAAGAATAAGCTGTTGATTGCTTACTAGAAATAAATCTAAAAGAGTACTGGTTGTTTTTGTGAAGTGAGTCGGGCATTTAGAATTTGCCGGTTGGAGTCCGGCAGCCATCATTTCATTCAGAAGGGTGCTTTCAACAAGAATGTTGCTATTAAAGTCTCTTGCGATGATTATATTACTGTAGGAAAGATGTAAATTTCCTAGCACTGACATAAACGGATCAAGATCAACATTTCGATTGGGCCTGTATGCACAGCCAACAAGTGCTTTTTCTATATTATTGTTAATTTCTAGGAAAATATATTCAATACTGGAGCCAAAAGATGATTTGCAGCGCAGCTTACACTTCATTTCATTTTTAACGTACATGGCTACCCCCCCAGCGTGGCTTTCTCTATCGGACCTGAACATTTTGTACCCATTAAGTTTAAAAAGTGAATCGTCTAATTCAGGAGCAAACCATGTCTCGGATACACAAACAATATCTACCCCAGAGCATTGAAACAGGTGGCGAAATTCATCGATTTTGTTGATGAGACTTTGCGCGTTTATGTGACATATACATAATCCTTTCCGACTCGCATTTAAAATACGAATCATCTCAAAGCAATTGCCATTGGAATAGTCAGGGCAAATGACAAAGACACCGGAAATTTAAAAAATTACTTTTTAAATTTTTCTGATATGTAAGATAATAGCTTGAGGTATAATTAATATTAGTTTTTTTCATTTATTAAAATAAAAATAAATAACTGGCCATTTCCGCCCTTGAAAGGACTTTGACCTAGCTTCTTATGATCAATTGTGTTGTGCGTGTTATTAAGTTTGTACACAATTGAGGGAGAACCGGACCTACATGTTTAACGCCGACTCCGAACGGCGATGAACGGAAAGTTCTCGTTCTCAAGAAGCTTTACATGGCATTTGATTACTCTCTGAGGTTTGCCATTGTCTGCAGAGAGGTGGCGGCCGTACAGAAAAATTATTTTAATTCAAATAATTTTCTGTCGCTGCTGGGGTTCGAACCTGGGTTTCCAAAGTTCTTTGACATAGCGGCCACGCACTTTAACCAACTACACCACGGACGCCACGTGCTAATAACTTAGAGGACATTTAATTTTCTTTTCAAAAAGCTATTAACTTTGGTAATCGTTGCAGAGACATGTAAGTAATTGATTAAAACGTCATGACACCCTATTTTTATCCCCTCCTACCTCCCTAGGAGGGCATTTGCGACCACCCCCACCCATATAGTTTTTTGCTCGTCTCATCATGAGGAATCACCCCCCGCTAGATTTTCCTCTACGTCTGGGACACCCTGTATATTAGAGCACCCATATGTGCAAAGGTGTTTTTTTTTTTGCTCCACCAGCATTTTCTAATAGAATGAGGATGAAAATTAAGATCTGCATCAAAAGACGGGTATCGTTAGTGAAAAATAGCCACCGGATTTCATTTAAAGCCCCAAAAATGGGCTTAAAATTGCTTGAAAAAAGCTCAAACATTTTTTGCTCTGTAATTTTCTTAAAAAAAGTTAACGGTTTTAATTTTTTTTTCCTTTCGACATACAATTAAACAGGTAAGATTGTCCGTGCAACTTTTTTTATGTAGGTGCGATATTTAATGGTGTTTTTGAAGATCAAACTCAATTTTTTATTTAATTTTTATGTTATAAAAAATAAATAAATAACTGGCCATTTCAGCCCTTGAAAGGACTTTGACCTAGCTTCTTAGGATCAATTGTGTTGTGCGTGTTATTAAGTTTGTACACAATTGACCGAGAACCGGACCTACATGCTTAACGCCGACTCCGAACGGCGATGAACGAAATGTTCTTATTCTCAAGAAGCTTTACATGGCATTTTTTATTACTCTCTGAGGTTTGCCATTGTCTGCAGAGAGGTGGCGGCCGTACAGAAAAATTATTTTAATTCAAATAATTTTCTGTCGCTGCTGGGATTCGAACCCGGGTTTCCAGGTTCGTTGACATAGCGGCCACGCACTTTAACCAACTACGCCACGGACGCCACTTTTTTTTGTTACAATTTTTATGTTATAGTTTTCTTAAAAAAATTCCCAAAAATCATAAAAAAGTCTGCGAACTGATAGAACTATATCATCATGAAGGGAATTTATTGAGGTTTAAGAAATTTATTACTTTTGTTTATTTTTTTGCGTTCCACCCATGAACTGACGTCTTAAAGGCAAACAAATGATTTTTATTTTTGCTTCATTCAATGGAAATCTTTCAAATTTAAACAAAGTACTTATTTTACTCACCTAAATCATTGATCCCTAAATCATTGACACCTAAGTAATGTTCCATTTATTTGTTGTAAGAGCCGTTGAGCTTTGTTTCAATCCAATTTAACTCATACACCTCGTTGATAAAAAAGTTAAATATTTTGTTATTTTATTTTGGATTTTAATTGGGTGGGTTCGTTGGGCCTCAATTCTTTGCCAAAATACCAAACAAAATGAAATTGACAATAAACCTCGTATAAATTACGTGTAAATTCTAAAATTCTAAAGAAGGATACAACAATTCGTTTTAATATAATTTAATTCATTCGTTGTGTACTGTGAAACTAGGCAATAGTGTAAAAACACGTGCTTTTTGAGGCTGTTGTTAAAGCTTCAAAAAATGCATACAATTTTGAAATTTTCATATACGAAATTCAAAACTTAAAGCAACGACACAAAACAAAAGCGCACACAGCAAACAACATACGTTTTAAAATAAATTTTGAAATTCCCTTAAAATATTAAACAAAAATGGCGAGTTTTAAAACAATAAACTTTCTTAAAAGCCAAACAGCGGTTGTACTGCAGCAACAAAAATTATTATTTTTTTAAGCATATAGTCACATGTTGACTTCTACTCAACCTTAACGTATCCATACTTACTTATACATTTACTTTCTCTTAAAATTAATCTCTTCCTTTATTGAACTACTCTTTAATTGTTTAGTTTTAAGTATTATTAATTGTTTATTATTATTTCTCATTTATTGCTTATCCATTCTTATTCCTAGTCTTAAGCTCTTTTTAAACGTAATCAACTTCTAAGCTTGTGTTATTTATGATTTATTATTTATTTATTTATTTGTTTGCTAAGTCTTTTAGGCTTAATAGCATTTTTGAAATTACAATTCATAATCCAATTATACTAATACTAATAATACTATTATATAGAGTTCAAGTTCGTTTTAAATGAAGATACAAAACCAAAGTAAAATAAGTTCAGTTGTAATGTAATGTAAATTAAAACATGAACGTTTCAAAGAATACAGACTTATAGATAACATGAGTAAAGGTATTATAAAGCAAAAAATAAATTAAGAATAAATCTTCAAGAGGGTCCAAGGCGGTGGTATCGAGAATGAAAATATGTATAAAATAAATATATCGTTCTGTCCTTGAAGCCAATGAAGTCTTGGCTTAGCAAGTTGGTAATCTGACGAATTGAGTCGTATTTACCACACCAATTTCCTTGTGGAAAAGAAAATGGTTGCGAACGCAGGCACTAAGACAAACTAGGTCTCATTGGCCACTCATATTAATATACATATAAAGGGCTTTAGCCCCCACCTTTGAGAATTGTTTGTATGGGAAAAAAGTCCAAAAAGACGTTTCAGCCCCCCCTTGGCATACAAAACTGTATATTCATCCCCCCTCTGGCGAATACTAGATCCGCCACTGAGAAAACATAGTGAAGTTAGTCTGAAGTAGAGGGATATAAATTTCATGTGGAGACGACTATTAAGTAAATAATTATTTTTGGATAGATTTAATTCACTTTTTTTTCTGCAAACTTGAAATGATGTTATTCTTTGTTATGTTACATAGTTAAAGTTTTTGGTGTTCCTCTACCACCTGCAAAGTCAACTGTTTTTCGGATTCTAAGTTAGTAACATTTGTATTGAATCGTGTTATTAACACGTTGCCTGTCGACTACGAGATAACTCGTAGATTGCGTCAGTGGCGCTCCTAGGGTTGGTGACACCCGGGGCGGATACTCATGGGGTCACCCCTATAAAAAATTTCTAAGTGCAAAAAGAAACCAATTCGATGAGATTAAGTGTTTTTATTACTATCTTTATGTTTTCCGAAAAAAAAAAACAAACAACTATGACAAACAATAAGAATTTGTAATTAACAGAACAAAAATATTACATTTTCAGGTGTCTACATATTTAGATATGTAGGCATGAGGTAAAAAAAACTGATGGAACAAAAACATTACATTTTCAGGTACATATTTGTATATGGGCATTTCCGCAAAAAGGTCCATCGAGACCAAAAAATATAATGCTAAGAAAATAATTTCTTATATGATATTATCTAAGCGAAAATATTCAAATTTTATTAATTTAAAAGAATTAATATCTTAACTCAGTTAGCGATATAAGAAAACTGACTGCAAATTTGAATAATTATATTTTTCATTCTTGGTAATTTTTAATAAATTTTTTTCTTTAATATTCACTTCTTTAAGAGAGATGTTCTGATTACACTCCTACCGCAAAATATGTCTATGACAACAACAATTAACTAAAAAAAATGCAATAAGAGGAAAAAAAGATCAGCTAACGGTAATTTTGTAATTTGCTTTCATTGATATTCTAATGTCACGTGCGTAGTTCAAAAACACCATTTGTCATTACTTCTGAGTTGCTAGATGTAAGTGATTAAAAAGTAGAATTTAAAGCAAGTTTAATGCATAGAATTAAAAAATAAAATTAAACTGGGGCAAAATTACCAAACAAATTATTATTTGTAGTTTCAAAGTATGTCTGGTAACGTCGTTGCAAAGTAAAATATTGGTATTTCCACCGAAAGGTCCACACTGTCCGAAAAATAAAATGTTAACAAAAACTACTATTTTTTGAGGTGCTCTACCTCAATTTACAAGTGCCGTTCCACAGATAAAATTTAATGGGCGTTGGAAGAGGGGCGTGGCACTTTTTCAGCAGAAAAAATTTTCGGTATAACTTTGAAGCTATAAGTCGACTAGCAAAATTGAGCAAGCATTGGAAAAAGGGGAGTGGCACCGCCCATATAATTCAAAAATATGATATCGAATAGCTTTGGAAAAAAATGTCGCATAACAATAAAACTCAGAATGGAATTACTATTAGGCGATGTCCTTCTATGTACTAGAAAACTAAAACGAACTTTCGAAAAGAGGTTGTGGTTCCGCCCAAAACAAGCTAAATTTTTGATATAGAATATCTTTGGATTTAAAACTTACACAACAATGTTACTCAGTATGGAGTTGCAACTTGGTGATATCCTTCTACTGGAAAACTGGGACAGGCTTTGGAAGGGGGGTATGGCTCCACCCATACAATTTAAATTTTCGATATCTAATAGCCTTGGAAGTATGGAGTTACTAATTGGTTAGGTATTTCTACTGGAATACTGGCACCGGCATTGACAACGTGGCATGGCTTCGCTCATACAAACTAAATTTTCGACAGAATAACTACTACTGAGCCAATAAAGCTGAAATTTTGGCAGTACATATTTTTCAAGTACGAGATGGTTAAAATTTCTGTCACACCGCATTTATCGCCCACATATCAATAAAAATTATATATTTTCGACGGTTTTCGTCGATTTGGCTACATTTTGGTAATTTAGTTTGTATGGGCGCACCGCGAAAAAGCTAGTATACATATATTTAATAAAAAAAAAATATATCAACAATTTCTCATGAATATTATTAGGGAATAATATGTCACATCACGCATGTCACATAACGTATCATATTATGACTTACATATCAAAAAGTAATGAAGATCTTTTCACGACATAATTATGCGTGTAAGTATTATTTTTACATACTAAATTAAAAAGGTTTTCATCAAAGTATTCGGTCATAATTCGCAGATTTTTGTATTTTTATAGATGTAGTTGAAAACCACTTCTATATTTTGTCACGTAACGTATCATTTTTGGTGGCTTCTATCCTAGAGCCGAACTTTTAATAACTCTTAGTTTTCACAGATTGCATAGTGCGCTCAGTAAGCTATTGAAAAATCAAAATAAGAAAATTTTAAGTTGAAGTTTTCCTCGTTTTTCCACTCATTAAAATCGTACGATTGTCACGTGCGTAGCAACGGAAATGTTCATATGTAGGTATAAGGTTAAACAAAGAAATTTTATTGATGGCGTTGTCTTAAAAACTAACTTTTCTTATTTTAAGAGCTGCGAAATTTGAAATAACCTCATCGAAATCAATATTACTTGCAAGCTCGTTTTCAATGGATAAAATAGCAATATCGGAAAGCCTTGCCTGTCCCATGGAAGACCTTAAATAAGTCTTAATTAATTTTAGCTTTGAAAAACTCCTTTCGCACGAAGCTACTGATACACAAATTGTAAGAAATAATTTCAATGCGACAAAATGGGACACACATATTTAACGTAATGTATTTGTACCTTTTTCTTTCTGTTTGAGAAATAAAAAAAAAATTGAAATGGTGTCACCCCTAAAATGGTAGTACCTGGGGCGGACCACCCCCCGCACCCCCGGCCCCCCCTAGGAACGCCACTGGATTGCGTTCCCTTCTAGGGAGCAAACTACAAGTTATCTCGTACTCACTAAACCTGTCATTTTTGTGTAGCTACGAATAAAACCGTATTATATCAGTGCTAGTATCGATAAAAGTCAACTACGAGATAATTTGTAGGTCCTTTTTCTCCTAAAAAAAACATAATTTTTGCTTTTTGATGATACCTGTGATCTAGGAATAGAGTTTTGAGTAATATAATGTGAAAAAATGAAATTGTCATTTTTGGCAGTCAACGTGTTGAATTTATTACGCTTTCAGCACAATCGTGAACGACAACAATTTTGCTGACCATTTCCTCAGCACGTAAATTTATTTCGACAATGAGCCAACAACTTCTATCGAAGTTTAGAAAGATCATGGGAGCTCCTTAGTTGGAATTCCCCCTATAGGAACAATATCAAACACTTTTTTGTATTTCAAAATAATTTTTGACTCTTTAAGTTCCTTTCGTGCAGTTTTTCGGTGATTTCTCCTTTTACGAAGATTTTTATGCTCTAAATGCAACTTTTCAACAAAAGTTTTTATTGTTGATTTCTTCCCCGTTATGATGGATAAATTTGACCAAACACTCTCACTAATTCACCGACGATACGCTTAATTCAACGTCAGATTTTCCAGTACCTTTAGATGCAACAAACGGCTTAGCTCATGCTCGAACGTTGGCAATGTTACTTTTTGAAAGAATCTCAAAGTATTTTGTATAAACATTAATACGCGAAAAGTTCATTTCACTAAATACGACTCCAAATTCTTCATAAAATAAAACTCACCAATTAAATATAAGATATTCGATCTTTTTTTATTGGATACAAGTATCTTGAACTGCTTACTAAATTACCTCAAAAGATAAATGGACTGAAACAATTCTCGATTAACAGTCAAAAATGTATGACAGTTGTCGGACGGGTTTCTAACAACCATAGCATGTCAGAATGACGATTATTCCATCCTTGCTCAAAAGTCGGCTCAGCAAAATAAATCGGTTATCTGCCATTATTTCTCCTAAACTTCATAAAAAGGCCAACAATAATGCAGCATTTTAATTTGAGGAAGTTGCTGCGACCTTGGCGAAGGTAAAGCTTCTTTTTCAAAATCGAAAGAAAAAATTAGGAAATTCTTAATAAAGTAGGCCAAATTTGGGTAAGGACTGTTTTTTTAAGAATTTAATATCATATTTGAGTTCAGCGGACGATTTTACATTACGATATGTTATAGTCAAACGTTTTTGTAGGACTTAAATTTAAATAGGGAACTCGATTTGAAACATCCATTTTATACTTCTTCAAAAATTCACGTTTTTTAGCGGCGCCAATCCAATTTGCGAATTTTCTGGATTTCTTTCGCGTCACATGCTAATATTACATCCAGGATTCAGAATCTGGCCTTGCAGGGAGGTTCTGGAATACTTTTTAAAAAAAACCCATTCTTATGTATATCATCAGAATCCTCTTATTACGTAGTTTATTTAACATTAATTTCAAATTTTTTCACCCGTGCCCATTAGAGATACTTGACCCTTGGGTCTTGGGCAGACTTGAAAAATAGGTCTGCCATTAGCTTCTTTCTATTAAAATTTTTTTTTCAAAGTTACCAAAAATTACGATTATTTTTTGGAAACTTTAACTTTTTTTCAAAAATTAAGTAATAGCTTAAGGTATAATTAATATTATGTTTTTTCATTTATTAAAATAAAAATAAATAACTGGCCATTTCCGCCCTTGAAAGGACTTTGACCTAGGTACTTATGATCAATTGTGTTGTGCGTGTTATTAAGTTTGTACACAATTGAGGGAGAACCGAACCTACATGTTTAACGCCGACTCCGAACGAAGCTCAGCAAAATCTACTGCAATAGCCTTGTCTTTGTCCTCAAATATTGAACCTATTCCACCTGCCTCAGTTTTACCACCTGAAGGACCTCAGAAAAAGTCTGTTATTACAAATCAGAGTACTGATCAGCTAACGCCTATTAACGCTGCAGTCTCAGTTGATTTAACTTTAACTTTACCTTCTTCAGCAGCTCCTGTAAATGATAGTTCTCCTTCTGTTGCAAAAAAAACATATGCTCAGACTTGTGCTACTAATGTTTCTCCTAGTATTGCTATGAGTACTAATATTATTTCTTCCTCTCCTAGTTCGGTTTCTACTGGAGCTATACCGAAGCAAATATCAAATAGCAGCAATAAATTACCTGATCATAAAGAACTTGTAGTTATTCCGCCAGCAAAATGTATATTTGTTTGTAAAGGTGATATCTTATATTATTTAAACTCTAAGTTAAACCTTCTTAATAAGAAGATTTCGGTTCACAAACTGAGATTCTCTTATCAGCGCACTATTTCTTCTTTTAAAATTACTTTGCCTAGTGATCTCTTCAATAATGTTCTGGATCAAGGTTTTTGGCCGGAAAATACTTTGGTGCATGAATTTATTCAAAAATCACCGCCTCAAACTTCACTGGCTATCTTACCTGTTCACAGCGTGAACCCAAAAAACTAGATTGTTGCCTTCAGTTCCTAGCCTTATATCAGAACGTTCGTGGTTTAAATACTAAACTTACAGACTTACATATTTTAAGCCATAGTGTTCATTTTGACATTATTGCTTTCAGTGAGACTTGGCTTAAACCTAGTACTTTAAATACTGAAATTCTGTCTAACAATTTTATTATATACCGCAAAGATAGAAACTCTATTGCTGGTAATTTTTGCAATGGAGGTGGCGTGTTAATTGCCGTTAAATCTTCTCTTTAGATATTGAAATCTTTAGAAATCTGAGTCTTTAGATATTGAATTTTGCTGTGTTCTTGTAAAGTTTGGTACTTTGAGAATTTATGTCGCATGTTCATATATACCTCCACTTTCTAGTGTTGAAGTGTATGGGAAACATTTGGCGTCGATTTATAAAATTTGCTCACAACTTCAGCCTTACGATTATATTTTAATAACGGGTGACTTCAACCTTCCTAATGTTTCCTGGAACTGCTGCACTGAAAATTCTGCAGTGCTCTTGCCATCTTCAGAGTGTTCATCCGATAACTAATTTTTAAATGAGCTTTCGAGCCAGGGGATTTTTCAAATTAACTGCCATTATAATAGAAAGAACCGCTTGTTATACCTTATTTATTTTGATGATAGTAATATTGTTTCAGTTAATAGGTCTGATCCACTTGTGTATCCTGAAGACGCACACCATCCAACTATCGAAATCACACTGAATTTTCCTAAACAATCTATATCAAACCGTATTCAAAATCCTGCCTTAGAGTTTAACTTTAAAAGAACGAATTATGTAATTTTGAGAAATAATTTGTCAATTATCAACTGGTCATCTGTACTTAATATTAATAACACAAGAATATTGCCACAAACGCTTGACTCTGCTGTGCGATTGCCTTCAGCGAACTTATAATTGTTATAACTTTTTTATTATTTTTACTTTTATTATTATTTTTATTATTAATGCTCTTAAATGAGCCTTTTATCTGTTAATTTTATTTTATTTAGTTTAAAAACTTTTCTTTATTTTTTTAAACTTTAAATAAAAGCGTAGAAGCTATTGGAAATAAAGTTTATAGAATTATTTTTATTTTGATATTTTAACCATGATGGTTAACATATGCCTCGTCGTGTTGTGGCCATTTTATGCATATTCTTATATATAAAAATGAATACGTGTGCGTTAGTCTTGCTAAGGCTCAGAAACGGCTTGGCCGATTTTAATAATTCTTTTTTTGTTTTGTTTGCCTTAATACAGGTGTGGTTTAGAAAAAAAGAAAATTACAAAAAACTCGAAGTAACAGCGGAAAAATCGAAAAAATCGAAATTGGTAATTTTGTATGGGAATTGCCACATCAGACTACTTTAAATAGCCAACAAATCTTAACGGCTGGACGGATTTAACTCAAACTTTGCACGAACATTACTTGAATCCTAGAGATATGGTTGCAGCATACTTAGTTTTGACCACGCCCCTTCTTCCGCCCCTTTACAAGAATCGCAAATTATCCTACTAGCGTACTTTTATTAGCGAAACTGTTCGTCTAAATAATCAAAAGAAAATTCTCTTATTTTAACACCAAAAGTGTTCACATATCTTCAAAATTGCACAACATTTTAGTACAGCGTCTTTTTCTAATAACATCGTTTCCTTAGAATAACAAAAAACTATCAGAAATTTGTATTTCTTACTTTCGATGAAAATAACACCGTTGTTTTTGAATATATTTCATTCAATTTCTTTTCGTTGATAAATTTAATTTAAGTACTTTATAAACCCCTATTTGAAGAAAGCTCCAACATATTCACTTTTTACTTCAAAAAGAAAACAAAAGCTGTCATTTCAATAAATAAAAAAAATTTTAAAAAAAAATATTATTTGTTTGCCCATTGTGAGGATCGAGCCTTAGACCACCTCATGGCTTCAAAACTGACGGTTGAGCTGACTTTTTTTATTCAAATTGAAATGTACTACAAAAATTTCCTAATAGAATTTGCAATAAAATGATATGACAGCACAATCTTCTGAAATCGAATTATAGCAGCTATTATATTTTTCTTAGACAAAAACCAATCAATTGCCGTGCGTTGGTCTTGCTAAAACTCGGAAATGGCTCGGACGATTTTAATAATTTTTTTTTTGTTCGCCACAATACTGATGTGTAGGAAAAACGAAAATAAGGAAGAAAGGAAAAGAATCGAAAGAATTGAAATTGGTAATTTTTCGTGTCGTACAGTGTTCATTACAACTCCAAGGAGAGGACGAGCCTGCCATAGGTCTACGAAATCAGTCAAATGCTCGGCGACCTAATACACGTGTAAGCCACATAGCAGCGAGTGACGGATAATGAAAACAATTAGATTGTCATGTCCGAATAAGTGTCATATATAAACAAAACAGAGTGGCATACATAAGAACCCTTTTTTTTTTTTTTGTGTTCGTTTCCGCACAAGGTAGCTTTTAACAGCAACAGAAATTGGAATTTTCTCGGAAAAATCGATGTTCCATACAATTGGTATGGAAAAATAAAAATAAAAAAAAACTTGATTTTAATTTCATAATTCAAAATGCAATTTCTGCACAATTACATTCGTTCAAATCAGTTGTTTGTGTCCAGACGAAGCGACCAATTATCGAATAGTGTTCCTGAATTCAGTGGCGTCCGTGCCGTAGTTGGTTAAAGTGCGTGGCCACTATGTCGACGAACCTGGAGACCCAGGTTCGAACCCCAGCAGCGACAGAAAATTATTTGAATTAAAATAATTTTTCTGTACGGCCGCCACCTCTTTGCAGACAATGGCAAACCTCAGAGAGTAATCAAAATGCCATGTAAAGCTTCTTGAGAACGAGAACATTCCGTTCATCGCCGTTCGGAGTCGGCGTTAAACATGTAGGTCCGGTTCTCGGCCAATTGTGTACAAACTTAATAACACGCACAACGCAATTGATCATAAGAAGCTAGGTCAAAGTCCTTTCAAGGGCTGAAATGGCCAGTTATTTATTTATTTTTTTTTTTTTTTTGTTCCTGAATTCATTGGTTTGCAAGGATTACCACCACATAATTTACCACTGAAGGTTGGATCTGTTATTATCATGCTTCGGAGCCTCAATCAATCCAAATTTTGCAAGTTAACAAAATTAGTCGTGAAGCAACCCAAGAATAATGTTTTTGAAGCAAAGATGAACGCATTTGAGTAGGCAATTCAAGGGCGAGGAAGTACACATTCCAAGAATTTAATCAATGAATCACAACGCCAATCTTTGGAATTAATTATGGCACTGTGTGCTGGATTAAATCAAATCTAAACTTATTTTATACCTTAAGAATAAAAAGAACATACGAGTAATAACATAATATATAATGTATATAAAGATAATGGAGTGCAAAGCAGTACGATCATATAAAGAGAGAGACCAAGTAGACTATGTAAATGCAGCATATTTTACACCTGTAGCTTGGAGGGGCATTCAGTTTTTAAGATATAAATAAGCGGACGGAAGTTTCGCTCACAAAATGGTATGGAAACAATATTAATGTTGCGTAGATAAATTTTATTGCAAAATAATGTATGTATTAATATATATGTCTATAACTATCAATCTTGAACTCCCAAACTTCTTGCATGGCTAACAGTATATGACATGTTCGCGTGTTGGAAAGCCTTCAGCTATGTTTACTCTTGATAACGTTGTCTATCAAAAAGCATTGAATTGAAGTGATTCCTTCAACCGCCTTACAATCCGTGTAATAAGGGATATTAGAGTGTTTCATTCAATCAATAATTGAAATGCGATTGGCACCATTTGTTATCGATCGCGAACGTTCGATAAAAAAAATAATTTCGGATGGAATCGTGATTGCTTGAAATTATTTCAATAAATTCATTTAGGGCGGGACGAAGTTTGCCGGGTCCTCTTGTTATTTATGTTTTATAAAATCACAATCGCATGTAAAACAATCGCTTAACGTTGTTGGTTAAGTTAGCGACGCTAAAATATTCGTGGTTAAGCTAGCTACAAATAACGTTAAAGAACTCAAAATTAAGGACAAAAATAGCTAACATAGATGTTGGGAACACCAGTTAACGATGATTGTAGCAAAGGCCAGTTAACGATAACTATGAACGTCGTTAACACGTTTGGGAATTCCGCTACTGGTGACATTTGCTCCCCAATAATTAATGTTGATACAGTTTTAACCTACTTAAAAAACTTCAAAACATCTTATAAAAGCGGTCCTGATAACATACCTTCATGTGTTTTGAAATATTGCAGTGAAGAACTTGTAATTCCCATTACTTTGCTTTTTACAGCGTCTTTGCAATCTTGCTATTTTCAACTGGCTTGGAAATCATCTTTTATTATTCCGCTGCATAAATCCGGCAATAGATCTTTAATAGATAACTATCGCGGAATTACAAAGCTTAGCGCCCTACCTAAACTTTTTGAGGCTATAGCGTGAAATCTTTAATGTCCCCATACCAACATGGATTCTTTTCTAGAAAATCTACTGTTACTTACCTTCTAGAATTCACATCAAAGACTATTGAGAATTTTGGAAAAGGTCTACAAACAGATGTAATCCATACTGACTTCAGTAAAGCTTTTGATGTTGTAAATCATAAGCTCTTAATTTTAAAACTAACCCTTCTCGGTTTTCCAACACCATAAGTGCTTTGGATTGAATCTTATTTATTAAATAGAACACAAAATGTTATCTTTAACCTTGTTAAGTCACAGGAGTTCCCTGTTACTTCTGATGTACCTCAAGGAAGCCACCTTGGGCCTCTGTTGTTTCTACTTTTTATTAATGATTTACCATCTGTTGTAATTCATAGTAATATTTTACTATACCCTGATGATGTTAAACTTTTCCTGTCGTATAAAAATGAACAAGACTCTTTTTTCTTACAAACTGATCTTGACCATCTTTGTGACTGGTGTGAAATCAATTGCATGAAGCTTAACTTGTAAAAGTGCAAACACATGACTTTTTCTCGTAGACAACCTTCTCGAAGTTATTACAAAATAAGTGACTATACACTTGAGTTCTTAGAAGTTTTCGACGATCTTGGAGTAACTATGGACCCAAAACTTCGCTTTCACATTCATATTAATAAAGCTATAAGCAGAGCAAACAGTACTTTAGGGTTTATTAAACGATGGTCAAAAGAGTTTAATGATCTTTCATTACTAAAACATTATTCACTTCGCTTGTAAGGCCCATACTTGAGTATGCGTCAATTGTCTGGTGTCCTAGATATGGGTGTTATGTTGACGATATAGAATCAGTTCAGAAACAATTTCTTTTGTTTTGTTTACGCAATATATATTGTCATACTAACATTCACTTACCACCCTATGAATATCGATTAAAGCTTGTTAACCTACCTTCTCTGAGAAATAGTAGAATCATGCTTAATGTGTGCTGGATTTATCAGCTTTTATATGGATTTGTTGACAGTCCATACTTACTGAGTAAAATTTACTTTAATCTTCCTCTTCGACCAAGAAGATCTTTTGAGCTACTTTTGATGAACTTTTGTAGAACTAATTACTTGCAAAATGAACCACTAAGAAGCGCTTGCGGAGACTTCAATTCCGTTTCAGATGTTATATCTTTTAATGAAACCCTATACTGAATTAAACTTAAAATAATAGATTATCTGCAGCACCGCCACTGATTCTCAACATACTCTTCCAAGGATACGGCACTTTTACTGTTGGATGCACCGCCACTGATTCTCAACATGCTCTTCCAAGGATACGGCATTTTTACTGTTGGATGGTAATCAGTCAACACATTTACATCTGAATGGACCTGAACTTGCCAGACTTATTCCTATATCGAATGAGAGAACGATCTGCATAGTATATATATTAATATAAGTGGCTTATTAGACCAAGTTTGTCTATGTGCCTGCGTTCGTTTTAGCTTACTAGGAACTCGGTGTGATAAATAAAAGATGAATCAAGACTTCATCGGCTTTAGAATCACAGAATGAATAATATTGTATATATACTATCAGTATGGCGTACCGGACCTTGATTGCCTTGATACCTAGTAGGTATTACCTACCACTTTTCTAGATCTCACACTCTGATACTTTGTGCCATATTTATAGAGGTGTTATATGTATATTAATATGAGTGGCCAATGAGACCTAGTTTGTCTTAGTGCTTGCGTTCGCAACCATTTTCTTTTCCACAAGGAAATTGGTGTGGTAAATACGACTCAATTCGTCGGATTACCAACTTGCTAAGCCAGGGGCGAACACAGGTAGGGGTTTTGGGGGTTAACCCCCCCCCCCCCAAATGAACGAATAAAAATAAAATTAAATGTGTAAAGTAAAACAATTACAAATCATAAAGCATTATTTATTTAAGTTGGAATATTTAAAGCTACTTTCATGGTGTTATTTATTGTTTTTATGAAATTATGCTCTGTATACGCAAAAGAGGCCTGCCAGAGTATGATTTTTTGCCTGAAATATCATTAAATACATGTATGTTTTGGCAATGTTTTAAATAATGTAGACAATTATACATTTTTAATTAGGAAAAGAATTACCTGAGAGGAAAAGATTACCTAAAACTTAAAATTAAAATTTAATAACTATTTATTGAAAATAAAATTAAATTTACATTTCATTAAAAGGTAAAGCAAAAAATGATTGTGCTATTTTTTATGTTACTTATTTCATGAATATCCAATTTGATTTAAAAATATTTTTTTTTTATTTAAATTTAATTTAAAATCGCAATAATTTTGCTTTTCAATCAACTCATCAATCACCAACTCAAATTAACACATTTCGCTAACAGTTAAAAAGTGCACCATAGTACATTGCTGAATATTAGCATACTTTATCAAGTATTCGATTAAGAAACAAAAACAACACAACTCACAAATTCAGATCAGCGTAAGAATTGTGTTGTGAGAGAACAGAGAACGAATTAGCAGTTATTCTCATGCGCTGATTTTCTCTTTACTACATGATCTGTTGTTTGCATTTATTCGCTTGCAGTGTACTCCTACACTCAGAAAATAAACACTAACTTTAAATGAAACACAATGTGTTCATAATTTGCCTTTTTTCATGTTTTTTAAAAGTTTGCTCTTACTTTGACGAAATTTGCAAGCTAGTTTTTAAACATAAAATTCATCAATTAATAACAGTTGTCGTCAATTTTAAAACATTTTTTCAGTGTACAACAGTTAAGCAGTGTATATTCGTTTAACGAATATATTCATGCAGGGCTCTAATACGCATACATGCTCTACTACGCTGTTGTTCTCTGTAAAGTCGAGTTCCGCTATCAATGTGATATGAAGTTAAAACTAAAACTAAATTTTCAAACTTTTCGAGCACCCACGCTACCCGAGTATTTTCGAGTATTTCGAGCTACCCGAATTTTGAATTTTTGTTTTCTACAAAACTTAAGAATCTCAACGAAAAATTAAGATGCAGTTTAATTAGTAATCGTTATTTAGTAAAAAAAAACAAAAAAATTTCTCTTAATCAGTCTACATCAAACATATACACGGACTGCCGAAGCAATGTTCTTTTTTATATAAATGTAGCCACACAGAGCCAAAACAACCTAATAAAATAGAAAAAAAATCAATAAAATTTCTCTATCGTTTTCATTCAAGAAGATTGTCTTATTAAAACCATTGAGAAAATCTTATTAAAACTTTGAGAATTTATTATTGGACAATCCACATAATTTTAAGAAGAATCCTATTATTTTTTATGAGAAAACATTTAAAAACTATAAGGAAATCTTATCAAAAATATTTGATTTACTTATTGATTTTAAAAGTTACCTTTTTGATTTTTAGGAAGAAATCTTATAGGTATATTAAGATTTATTCATGAAATTTAAAAAGGAAATTCTTTTGATTTAATAAGATTTCTTTTAAAATTTTATTAAAGAAATCTTTTTAATCAATACAGAATCTTGCTAATCTTTAACCTAAAAATATATCTTTAACTGCCTATAATATTAAATACAAATCTACACATTGTTAAGATTTTATTAAAATTTATGCATTATTAAATAAAGTTGTTATTTATGAATATTAAATACATATGTTAAAATTAAATTAACTTTGACTTTGTATCCAAAATACCCGGCGCTGTCGAGCCCTTCAAAGAAATTGGCGGCATCCTCAATATACAACTTTTGTCAAGAACCTTACCATACATTTTTAATAAAGTCAAAATTGAGTCACTCAAGCCCACGACTGAAATATGGCTTGAGTTTCGAGAATTTTAGCCTCGTCGAAAACAAGTTCTGGAACACAAATATCATTCTCCATTATAACATTTTTCTTATTTTACTTTATTTTAATCGACGGATAACTTTTCGAATTCACTTCACAACTACGACTGAAAGCTAAAGCAAAGAAAGCAAAAATAAGTAGCATTTTCACCATTACTATCTTCTTAAAAGGGTGTCTAATAAAAAAATTTTATAAAAGCAGATCAATAAGATTTTCTTATTAATTTTAACTCTTAACCTATTCTCTTCTTAAACTTTGGAGAGTGAAAAAAGAGATTTTCTTATTAAAGTTAAGTGTTAATAAGATTTCCACATTATTTCATTCATTCAATAAGAAATCTTATTGAAAAATGTTTGAAAGTAGTTGTTAATATTTAATAAGATTTTCTCTATGGAATTGAAAAGATTTCTTTATGGAAAATTCTTATTATTTGGTAATATTAATAAGAAAACCTAATAAAATATCTCAATTTGGTGGTCTCATTGATTTTATGGTGTGGTTTTTGGCTCTGTGCAATCATATCGGTTTATTTCCGTCTATATGTCTGCATGTAATGACGATCACAGCAGAGATTTTGGGACCATCGTTATGAATTTCGATACATTATAAGCTTGTATTTAAAATATAAAGATCATAATGCAAATTAGCGATCTCGTATGAAAATTACGCTAACCCCACATAGAAAGTAATATGAAATTGGAAGAATCTCTTAAAATTTCATAAAATTTCAATGCCTTAATTAATTTCAATTTTATTATTGAGGACATATTAAATTCAATGGCACAAAATAAAAGAATAATTGATTTTGTACTGTAAATATTATATATGAAATTTGAATAAGTATATAAATTAAAATATAAAACACACCCCAAAATTTATTTCTGAGTGCGCCCCTGTGCTAAGCCAAGACTTCATTGGCTTCAAGGACAGAACGATATATTTATTTTATACATATTTTCATTCTCGATACCACCGCCTTGGACCCTCTTGAAGATTTATTCTTAATTTATTTTTTGCTTTATAATACCTTTACTCATGTTATCTATAAGTCTGTATTCTTTGAAACGTTCATGTTTTAATTTACATTACATTACAACTGAACTTATTTTACTTTGGTTTTGTATCTTCATTTAAAACGAACTTGAACTCTATATAATAGTATTATTAGTATTAGTATAATTGGATTATGAATTGTAATTTCAAAAATGCTATTAAGCCTAAAAGACTTAGCAAACAAATAAATAAATAAATAATAAATCATAAATAACACAAGCTTAGAAGTTGATTACGTTTAAAAAGAGCTTAAGACTAGGAATAAGAATGGATAAGCAATAAATGAGAAATAATAATAAACAATTAATAATACTTAAAACTAAACAATTAAAGAGTAGTTCAATAAAGGAAGAGATTAATTTTAAGAGAAAGTAAATGTATAAGTAAGTATGGATACGTTAAGGTTGAGTAGAAGTCAACATGTGACTATATGCTTAAAAAAATAATAATTTTTGTTGCTGCAGTACAACCGCTGTTTGGCTTTTAAGAAAGTTTATTGTTTTAAAACTCGCCATTTTTGTTTAATATTTTAAGGGAATTTCAAAATTTATTTTAAAACGTATGTTGTTTGCTGTGTGCGCTTTTGTTTTGTGTCGTTGCTTTAAGTTTTGAATTTCGTATATGAAAATTTCAAAATTGTATGCATTTTTTGAAGCTTTAACAACAGCCTCAAAAAGCACGTGTTTTTACACTATTGCCTAGTTTCACAGTACACAACGAATGAATTAAATTATATTAAAACGAATTGTTGTATCCTTCTTTAGAATTTTAGAATTTACACGTAATTTATACGAGGTTTATTGTCAATTTCATTTTGTTTGGTATTTTGGCAAAGAATTGAGGCCCAACGAACCCACCCAATTAAAATCCAAAATAAAATAACAAAATATTTAACTTTTTTATCAACGAGGTGTATGAGTTAAATTGGATTGAAACAAAGCTCAACGGCTCTTACAACAAATAAATGGAACATTACTTAGGTGTCAATGATTTAGGGATCAATGATTTAGGTGAGTAAAATAAGTACTTTGTTTAAATTTGAAAGATTTCCATTGAATGAAGCAAAAATAAAAATCATTTGTTTGCCTTTAAGACGTCAGTTCATGGGTGGAACGCAAAAAAATAAACAAAAGTAATAAATTTCTTAAACCTCAATAAATTCCCTTCATGATGATATAGTTCTATCAGTTCGCAGACTTTTTTATGATTTTTGGGAATTTTTTAAGAAAAATATAACATAAAAATTAAATAAAAAATTGAGTTTGATCTTCAAAAACACCATTAAATATCGCACCTACATAAAAAAAGTTGCACGGACAATCTTACCTGTTTAATTGTATGTCGAAAGGAAAAAAAAAAATTAAAACCGTTAACTTTTTTTGAGAAAATTACAGAGCAAAAAATGTTTGAGCTTTTTTCAAGCAATTTTAAGCCCATTTTTGGGGCTTTAAATGAAATCCGGTGGCTATTTTCCACTAACGATACCCGTCTTTTGATGCAGATCTTAATTTTCATCCTCATTCTATTAGAAAATGCTGGTGAAGCAAAAAAAAAACACCTTTGCACATATGGGTGCTCTAATATACAGGGTGTCCCAGACGTAGAGGAAAATCTAGCGGGGGGTGATTCCTCATGATGAGACGAGCAAAAAACTATATGGGTGGGGGTGGTCGCAAATGCCCTCCTAGGGAGGTAGGAGGGGAAAAAAATAGGGTGTCATGACGTTTTAATCAATTACTTACATGTCTCTGCAACGATTACCAAAGTTAATAGCTTTTTGAAAAGAAAATTAAATGTCCTCTAAGTTATTAGCACAAATTTTTGCCATACAGTCACAACTAAAAAAGTTATAAGCACCTAAATTAAAAAAATTCGTTTTTTTCTTAAAAAAATCAACTTTCAAGGCAATTTTCTCGAAAAAAACCGAAATTGTCTATAATTTTTTATAACGTTATTTTTTTTTTAACTAAATTCTGTGTAAATCCGCCAAAATTGTTTTTTCTTTCAGAGCAGCTATTTTTCATAAAAAATCGATATTCCCGATCTTACCACTTATTCCTCTCTCTTGTGTTTTAATTGTATGACCAAAAAAAAAGGTCATGGTTTTTATACCTAAAAATATACACATTCAAGAGTATTTTTAGTGTCTTTTTATTAAAAAAAATTTAATATAAAGGTCGATACAGCAGTTTTTGTAGAGCGCTCTGAAAAAAAGGTGAAGTGCGGTGACCAAGATTGCTCCTCCTAAATTCATCTGAAACAAAAAAATAAAGAATATTATTAAACTAGATACTTAAAACTCGTACTTATCATAGCCGATTTTGAAAATATTGATTTTTCACAAAATGGCGGACTTTCGAACGTAAAAAAACGATTTTCGAATAAAAATTCGTCATAGTTTTACCTATAAAAAATGAACGAAGCAAAAAAAAAAAAATCTTATGACAAGTACGAGATTATTATGCGTACAATAAGCCTGCAAAAAAATCAAAACGATCGGTTCTTTGAGCTTCAAGAAATCTTGGTCACCGACTTTGAAAACATGGTTTCGAGAAAAACGCGTTTGAAAATAAGCGCCAGAACTGCGCGCTCTAGAAGGCGGTTCACTCACTAGGCTATTACTTTGTTATTTTTTGAGATATCGACTTGAAATTTTCACCACATATTCTTGAGACTTAAGGCTTTAAGAAAATTTGAAAAAAGGTCTGACTGCGTTTCCCCCCTTCAAGGACATTTAATTTTCTTTTCAAAAAGCTATTAACTTTGGTAATCGTTGCAGAGACATGTAAGTAATTGATTAAAACGTTATGACACCCTATTTTTTTTTCCTCCTACCTCCCTAGGGGGGCATTTGCGACCACCCCCACCCATATAATTTTTTGCTCACCCCCCGCTGGATTAGCTTGAGAATGGCAGGCGCTATTTCAAAAATTACTTTTGTCCAGGATAGGTATGGTGCCCAGTTGGGACATAGGCTATATAAATTTAATCACCATTATTTAAATAATTAATAAAAATTCAAAGAGAATAACCATACAATTTCATTATTCTTATTCTTAGAGAGAAAAAATGTTCTCATTAAAGCTCTGTGCAACTCATAAAAGGTTGTGCCCAAAGCTAATAAGGTGGAACATATGTATATGTAATACTTCTGTATTCCAACTCTGAAATCGAAGAGAGACAGCCATAACAACATAAGATGCTGCTGTTTGTGTTAGAATATTTGAATATATGAAAATGACTACACAAAAAATAAAATGTCAAACCGTCACAGGGGCGGTTGTTATAAAAACGTTTGCCCCAAACATATAAACAAAACTTTAACCATAAAAATTCAAACAACAAAAATTTTTAATGAAATTTTTGACAATGAAAGCACCGCTCCTGAGTTTTTTATTTTGAATTTTATTTTCCTTTATACATTTTCTCGCTCATATAACAATATATCTGCACTCTAATGTTGGCCAATATATGAGATAGAATAATATGTCAAAATTGCTGTAAGACAAAAGCTCTATTTTCAAATTCTATTTGAGCATTTGAGCAAGTTAACAACCCACCGGGAAAATCGTAACTGGAATGTATTTTTTTGCTTACATTTTAGAACGTATTCCAAAGAATATATAAATTTAAAGCAAAGCCTATGAATTGGAATCTATCAACCAAAAGTTTACTGATTCGTTTTTATTCCAGCCAGAATCGATTACGATTACGATCTATTCAACTGATAGATATCTTAGAAAGATACAAAGCTGATATCACTGCAATCCAAGAAATGCGATGGAAGGGACAGTGTTGCTCACGGCAAGCATCCTGTGATATCTACTACAGCGGCCATGCGGAGAGGCACGAATTTGGATGCGGATTCGTGGTTGGCAAGAGACTACGACATCATGTCCTGCGATTCACACCTGTGAACGAACGACTTGCCATAATCCGTGTCAAGGCAAGATTTTTCAACATAAGCCTGATTTGTGCGCACGCTCCGACAGAAGATAAGGACGATGAGACCAAAGACAGCTTCTACGAGCGCCTTGAAGAGGCCTATGAGCGCAGCCCCCGCCACGACATAAAAATCGTGCTTGGTGACTTTAACGCCAAGGTGGGAAAAGAAAATATCTTTGGTCCAACAGTCGGAAAGTTCAGCCTCCACGACAATACCTCCGATAACGGAATGAGGCTGATTGACTTTGCCGCAGCGCGAAACATGGTCGTTAGTAGCACTAGATTCAAGCATCTCAATATTCATAAAGCAGCTTGGCTGTCTCCTGATCAAAAGACGCGTAACCAAATTGATCACGTTTTGATTGACGGAAGGCACTCTTCTAGTGTTTTAGATGTACGCACGATCCGTGGTGCCAATATAGACTCGGATCATTATCTTGTCGCAGCCAAGATCCGTACACGCCTGTGCGCAACCAAGAATGCGCGCAACCCAGCACAGAGAAAGCTAGACGTCGAAAAGCTGCAATCAAAGCAAACAGCCGAAGACTTCGCTACTCGACTCTCACTCCTGCTTCAAGAAAGCACTCCTCCGATCGACGATATATGCGCGCAGTGGAATCATATTTCCCACTCTATGCGTACGGCTGCCGAAGAGGTGATTGGCTATCACCGCCCTCGTCGAAACCAGTGGCACGACCAAGAGTGTCGCGACGCCACTGCAGAAAAAGATGCCGCCTACAAAGCCACCCTGCAGTCGGTTGTAACGCGTGCTGCTAAGGAGCGATACAAAGAGAAGAGGAGGGAGGAGAGACGCATTTTCAGGCGAAAGAAAAGGGAAGCGGAAATGCGTGAGTGCGAGAAAATTGAGATGCATGGTGACAGGAATAAGGTCCGAAAATTTTTCGGAAAAATAAGACGCCTGGCCGATGGTTTCAAGACCGGGGCCTCTTCCTGCAAGGATGAAAATGGGAATCTAGTGACAGATATCCAGGGTACACTGATGATGTGGAGGGAACACTTCTCTTGGCTTCTGAGTGGTGACGACGACAACAATCCCGCCAATAGAGATGATATCCCAGAAATCCCAATTGTGGACGACAGCGTTGAAGTTCCGCTGCCCGACCATAGTGAAGTCTTGAAAGCTATAGCTCGGCTTAAAAACAACAAAGCCGCAGGAGCCGATGGCTTACCTGCTGAGCTCTTCAAGAATGGAGGCGAAGCTCTATTAAAATGCATTCATGAGCTTCTATGCAGAATATGGTCGGAAGAATGCATTCCAAACGATTGGAACCTCAGTGTGCTCTGCCCAATCCACAAGAAAGGCGATCCCACAATTTGCGCCAACTACCGTGGGATAAGCCTTCTGAATATCGCATATAAGGTCCTGTCGAGCGTACTATGTAAAAGACTAAAGCCCATCGTTAGCCAGCTGATTGGACCTTATCAGTGTGGCTTCAGACCTGGTAAATCCACCATAGACCAGATACTTACGCAACGACAAATCTTGAAAAAGACCCTAGAAAAAGAAATCGACACACACCATCTTTTTGTCGATTATAAAGCCGCCTTTGACAGTCCAATAAGGAATCATCTATACTCCACCATGTCTGAATTTGGTATTCCTGCAAAGCTCATCCGTCTTTGCAGAATGACACTGAGCAACACCAGCAGCACAGTTAAGATCGGGAAGGATCTTACTCCTCCATTCGGTACCAAACGAGGTTTCAGACAAGGTGATTCTTTATTGTACGACTTTTTCAACCTGATGATGGAGAGGATCATCCGAGCTGCTGGTTTGAGACGCAGCGGCACAAAAAGTATTATGCTGCTGGCGTATGCTGATGATATCGATATCATTGGCCATAATACACGCGAAGTCAGCGCAGCATTCTCCAGATTAGCGAAAGAGTCGAGTCGAATGGGTCTTGCAGTGAACGCAGATAAGACGAAATACCTAGTGTCAACAAATAAACAGTCCCAGCGTCTTGGAAACCACGTCACTGTTGACAACATCTCCTTCGAGGTTGTTAAGGACTTCGTCTACCTGGGATCCAGCATTAACTCTTTCAACGATGTTAGTATTGAGATAAAACGAAGGATAACTCTTGCCAACAGGTGTTACTTTTGGCTAAGTAAGCAATTGAGAAGCAGAGCCCTCTCTCGACGAACAAAACTCACGCCCTATAAGTCACTAATCATGCCCGTCATATTATATGCAGCACAAACCTAGACGTTGAGCAGTTCTGATGATAAGACTCTGGGAGCCTTCGAGAGAAAGATCCTTCGTAAAATGTTCGGTCCAATCTGCGTCAATGGCGAGTACTGAATTCGATGGAACCACGAGCTGTATGAGCTGTACGCTGACATCAACATAGTTAAGCGCATTAAAATCGAGCGGCTCCGCTGGCTAGGTCATGTTGAGCGAATGGAAAATGACGCTCCAGCGAAAAAAATTTTTGATTCGGTGCCCGGTGGTGGTCAACGCAGAAGAGGACACCCACATCTTCGTTGGAAGGATCAGGTGTTGGATAACCTGATCACGCTTGGTGTTTCCAACTGGCGCCAGGGTCATGTCGACATCAGCGGCGTCACTTACAAACTCTCACACTTCTTACAAAATGCCAAGCAATTGGGCAATATAAACATTTTCCATTTCTACATATATTTACCAACGCAGCAATTAAGCATATTTCTTAACACTTCATTTTAATAACCTACATTTCATTCATTAATTGCTTAACTCTTACGAACCCATATTTCATTCATAATTTGCTAAACACTTTTGTCAAACTCGAAAACAAAAGTGTCACATTGCACATTGCACATTGCTGCACTGCACTGCATAACCCATATCATTTATTTTTATTGCCAAACCCATTTGCCAGTTTGACCGAATATCGGCAACGACAAACTGAATATCACATAACAATTTCAATTGCACCAACAGACCCAAAAATCCACTTAAGTGTTTTGTAGTTTCATAAATGTTTTGAAATCTTCGCTGCAATACAAGAATGCAACGAAGAAAAGAGAAAGAAGAGAATTAATGGGTAGAAGTAAGTTTATGTAAGCAAATATGTATTAGTTAACTTCTTTCATATATTTTAAGTATCGAACATTCTGTTAGTTTTAAGAAAGTTCAGTTCCATTTCATATGATCAATAAAACAGACGTTTAGAAAATTAAAACAGAATTTGTTTTTTTTAATTCATTTCGGAAGAAATAATATAAGTCCAGCAAGCGCAGAACAGAAATGGCTGGCGCAATTTCTTATACGAGGCCAAAACCGACCTACGGTTGTAAGCGCCAGATAAGTAAGTAAGTAAGTAAGAATCGATTACGACCTATATAATAATTTCTACTATAGAAAATGTTTTTAGATTCCTTGCTTGCTTTTTTGTCAAGTGAACAACTAATTGATTCTAAAACAAATTCTGGTATAAGCGATAAAAGCATCAGTCTGTTGGTTTGTTATCTTATTTCCGAAAATTAATACTTTTTATTTAAAAGAATCCATTTAAAAAGTGAAGCGCTTCATATGGAAGCGAGAAAAGAATGTATTACTTTTTGTAGGACATCAGCGTGTTGAAAATAATCAATTCTGGAATCTATATGGAGAAGAGAATTGATTCTTTTTTCATACGCAATTGTTTCTTTTTTCCCGGTGGTTAGGTCCACAAAACAAAAAAAAAGAACAACATGTATAGTGTGCGGTACCAATGCTGCCACCTTTTTTAATGTAAAAATACTGCCACTTTTACAAAAGCATCGACAAAAATTCCGTGCCGATGTTTTGTTGAAATGTTTTGATGAACATTTTTAGCTTAAAGGAAAGATATATTTCATTTTAAAACAACAATTACACAGTGCAACACGAAGAAAAATAACCATATACGGACACCACTACGTGATAAAAGACTAAAAAAAAAAGACCCGTGTCTCCCAATTTTTCCCAAAGTTATGCACTTTTTTGTTTATGAGCCGCCAAAGATTTGGGGCCTCGGTATCATTTTCGCAAAAAAGTGATCATTTTCTCGGGCTCATATCTTGCAAAGCATTCAAAATTTCGATTTACTCTCTGAGGCAAAGTTGTAGCTCTTGTCATAAAGAACAATAATTGCGAACATATAAAATAAAAAAAAAACTTCACCTTCCAGATCAAAATCGCAAAAAACTTAAAAAATTCGATTTTTTTTTACCTTTTTTCCCGTGTTCAGGTCCATAGGTAGCAAACCGTTCAAAATTCAAGGAAACAATCAGCTACAAAAATTTACCTAAGATCTCAATAAACAAATTTCTAGAACATATAAACTTCCTAGGAATTATCCTAACACCGTTTTTTAATTTCATTTGTTTTTTATTTACTTCAACATTGAGATACTATGCTATCTATTACAAAAATATTAAAAAAAAGTATTCGTATTATGTTTATAATGTTGATGGCCCTGGCCTCCACTCAACCATGCCATGAGATTGTTATAACATTGGCGACACGCTGTATTAGGTGTGTAATTTTCACCGGTCAAGTCCACTTCGTCGGAAAACAATGTAATTGCCCTTTTGAATTCACTAGTTAAAAGATTCTTTTCCTTCTGAAATCTTGTAGATGTTTTTTTTCTGGTTTGATGACCGCAAACGTAGCAAAATAAATCAATTTTTTCACACTGCATACTGAAACTGTCAGTTGCCACTGTTGTGTACGAATTATGTTGTAGCACTTTATATAACTTTCACCGCGTCACTTTTTTCACTTTTGCGTGCTACCTAAACAGTGTTAAGAATCATCTCCAGGAAGTTTATATGTTCTAGAAATTTGTTTATTGAGATCTTAGGTAAATTTTTGTAGTTGATTGTTTCCTTGAATTTTGAACGGTTTGCTACCTATGGACCTGAACACGGGAAAAAAGGTAAAAAAAAATCGAATTTTTTAAGTTTTTTGCGATTTTGATCTGGAAGGTGAAGTTTTTTTGATTTTATATGTTCGCAATTTTTGTTCTTTATGACTAGAGCTACAACTTTGCCTCAGAGAGTAAATCGAAATTCTGAATGGTTTGCAAGATATGAGCCCGAGAAAATGATCACTTTTTTGCGAAAATGATACCGAGGCCCCAAATCTTTGGCGGCCCATAAACAAAAAAGTGCAGGACTTTGGGAAAAATTGGGAGACACGGGTCTTTTTTTTTAGTCTTTTATCACGTAGTGGTGTCCGTATATGGTTATTTTGCCATGACTTAAAAAATTACACACAGTGTTATCTACAAGGCCATCATATATTTTTCTTACCTCAGAGCTGATCTTTTTACATATAAACGAGATTTTCATATAGTGACAGTGCTTGGAAAAGTGTATCAAGGCATGAAAAAAAAAGGTAAGATCAGGAAGATACAGACAGTTTATAACTTTAGTTATTTTATTTTTAATTACTTTAGTTAGCTGGTTACTTTATTCCGATGGAACTACTAAGTCGATCCAACACAAATATACAATTTTACTAAGATTCTAACGGCTGTATTCATAAAAAATTATAAACATCTTACCTTCATAAGAAAAAAATCGAAAAAAAGGAAAAACATTATTCATACACGTTCAAAAGCGTTCAAAATGTCTTTTAAATGCTCTATAAATGTGAAAATTTTAAAAGTTATTGAAACCTTCAATAAACCCTCGAAAAAGCATTTAAAAATTTTTTTGTTCTCATCTGAGCACAACAATTATTTTCAAAAATTTATGAAATTATTTCAAAATGTATCAAAAACAAACAAGAAGTCAAAAAGTGTTTAAAAATGTTTGTTTATAAATTAGAAGATTTTTAAAAATGGGTGAAACGTGGTATAGACCTCTCATAAAGCAGTTTTAAAATTATTTGCTCTCATTTGAGCACAAATATTGTCAAAAATAATTAAAATTATTCAAAATATTTCAAACATTTGGAAATTATGTCAAAAAAATTCAAAATATATAAAAAATGTCCAAAAAAAGATAATAAAAACAAGAAAATTTGTCAAAGGTTTCAAATATTTGAAAAAAAAAAAATTAAAATGACAATTATTTCAATGCTTAGAAAACACTTCAATATGAATACGGCTGTTAAATTTTAAGATTTGAAGTTTTAATAATATTTAATATTTTTATCGCCGGCGAAGCAGCGGGTATTTGATAGTCTATATATCGTCGTTGCGCATACAAAAAAGGTTATGTGTTTTTGAACAATTTTTCAGGAGACGAAAAAAACATTTTTGTTTTTTAACAATTTCAATACTATTTTCACATAGCTGGCTAACTTTCACATTTGTTTTATTCTGAACCAATAAGAATATCAAGAAACCATTTGGTGAATAGATGGGGCATACATATGGCTATTAAATGGTAAAATAAAAAAAAAATCGAAATTTTTCACATAGCCTTTTTTGTATGCGCAACGACGATATATAAAAAAGGAGTTTATGTTTGTAAGGCCGCAATAGACTCCTAAACAACTCATCCGATTAGCATGAAAATTTGTGTATAGAAGTTTTTTGGTACGGTGCGTGTTTGTGGGCTATCAATTTCGATCCACCTTGAACACCAGAGGGCGCTGTACTACAAATTTTTTACAAAACTGCCTAAAACTCATAAACTGCTAATGCGATTAGAATGAAAAGTGGTAAATAGTGGGTTTCATATACGTTGAGTGTTCTGCTGCTATCGTTTTTGACCTAAATTGAACACCAGAGGGCGCTATAGTACAAATTTTTTACAAAACCACCTAAAACTCCCAAATTGCTCATGCGATTAGAATAAAAATTTGTATATAGAAGTTTTCAGATACGATGAGTTTTTTAGCACTATCTTCTTTGACCCACCTTGGACACCAGATGGTGCTGTAGTACAAATTTTTTACAAAATCGCATATTTTTAGTTGTTTTCTTAGGTTACATGTGAAAATATTTACAAAATATAAAATATTTCTTAAATTTAGTAAAATTAAAAAATTACCGTTATTTTGACATCAAAAACATGAACATATCTTGAAAACTATGAAAAATTTTACTACAACGATATATTTAATGCAACAGTGTTACACAAAATTACGAGAAAAACAATCAGATATTCAATTTTGTGACTTTCGATTCAAATATCTCCGCTGCTTTTTTATATATTGTGTTAAATTTTTTTTTGTCTTAAAGCTTCATCAAAATACTATGAAAACCTTATTGCAAAAATACCGTTAGTTGAGTAAATATATTTTAAATATTTTTTTCAAAAAAGGTCTGAAATATTGGAGTTTTCCTCAAAAACAGACTCAAAAATTATTTTTGTTGTAAAAATAATTTAAACTCAAATTCACAAACTTTTAATTATATTTAAAAGTTATAACATTTGTAAGTAAAAGTTGTTTCAATTTTACGCAAAAATTAAAAACCATTTTTGTGATTCAAAAAACAAGGCTTGATTTTTTTGAAGAAATTTTTTTTTCCATTATTGTGGTTTCATATTTTTGAATAAATTAAAAAGCTAAAATAATAATTTATTAAAAAAAATTATCTCAGTATCTCTGACCAATCAAAAGTTATAGCCAATAATCTTTATTCAAAATATATATACAAAAAGCAAAATGATGTGTTGGCTGGAAACTTCAAAATTGCTGAGTCGATAGAGCTGAAATTTTGGCAGTACATTTTTTTCAAGCACAAGATGGTTTTAATTTCTGTCACACCCCCTTTTACCGCCCACAAATCAATAAAAATGCTATATTTCCTATGGTTTTCGTCGATTTGGCTACATTTTGGTAATTTAGTTTGTATGCTTACTGTCGGCAACTGTACTAAAACTGGGCAATGTCCAT
The DNA here is from genome assembly GCA_943735915.1 of Pherbina coryleti. Classification (NCBI taxonomy): domain Eukaryota; kingdom Metazoa; phylum Arthropoda; class Insecta; order Diptera; family Sciomyzidae; genus Pherbina; species Pherbina coryleti. The sequence goes on along the minus strand of OX030948.1, from coordinate 123,459,130 downwards.
CTACTAGAAAACTGGGACGGGCATTATATAAGGGGGTGTGGCTCCGCCCATACAATCAAAATTTGTATCATCGAATAGCTTTGAAAGTAAAAGTAGCAGTATTTACATACAAACTCAAAATGGAGTTACTATTTAAACTGTAACTGTAACTAGGAAACTGTAACGGGCAGTGGAAAATGACAGTGGTGTTGAACTATAGGTCTAAGAAAAGTTTCGAATATAATTATTATGTTGCGATATAATTGCTGGGTGCAGCAACGCGCGCCGGGAAAAGCTAGTATAATATATTATTCTTGATTGTAAGTTATAAAAGATGATCAATAAAATTATATCGGCAGTTGATGTCGTACCGAGAACGTGAGTGTTTTATTTATTTTTTTTTTGCTCTCTGTGACAGAGCTGTAAAAGGATTGAATCATTTCGGAATGCACACACTCTTAATGCATTCAAAAGCTGCATCAACCAGATCGCAATGTTATGCTTCTGTTGAGTTAATGAATTACAGGTGCACAATTCATCATTCTTTGAAAATAAAAGAATGCACACCAATACTCTGTAAGGAATGGGACTTATGGAAATATCGATCCCATTCTTGTTGGCTTAAAAAATCTGATGAATGCACTCAGTTTAATCATTCTTTTCAACTCTGAAACACTGGACATTTTATTTATTACCATGAAATACTACTAAATATAAAGCAGCATTTTGCATTTGATGAATTTCATGTAAAAATCGAGATGCATTGAACCCGACCACCTCAGATATCGATGAAATTTTGTTCATAGCTAAATTTGATTAATACAAACAAACCCTCATTTTTAGAAATGACTGTTTTGCGATTTTTTGGGCGTGGCACAGTGGGAAAGTTTTCGAAAAAACGCGAAAATGGTCGAAAAGAGCTCCATTTAAACTGCAATAACTCAGAATCGGCTGAACCGATTTCCATAATCTTGGTATCATTAAAAACATATTTTAACAGGCTTTATGACACGTTTAAAAAATAAAAAAAATTACACTGTAAAAAATTTTATAACAAAAATAAAATTTTACCTAACGAAAAAACCAAGAAGATCAAGGGTTTTTTTACAGTGTATTACTTTTTTAGAAAGGTTTATCCTTCACTTATAACATATCAAAAAATAAAAATGGGTTCTTTTTTAGTTTTTTTTTATATAATTTTTTAAGTAGTGGCACTTCTAGTAATTGCCCATATATTTTTATATTGAAGCCACGAAAAATAGCCAAACATCTGTTATATTACTGAGAAGTGTTCAAATTTCAGTTATATTCAAAATATACTTATAATGTGCAAATATTATTGATATAATATGCATAAAAGAAAATTATGTATGTATACAGGTAAAAAAAATAAACATTGTCCCAGAAAAATTATGAATATGTTTTAACCCCAAAAAGTTCTTGCGGCCGTACCAGCCCAAACCAATAAGTATACAGGTAAGCGCATAAAATGCTTACTGTAACTGTGTTTCTAGGATTAGCAAAATAAACACACTGCAGGTACCCCTAATTAAAGAATTGATTTTAAAATTTAAAGTTTAAAATAAAAAAATTTAAAATTGCTATATAAATGCACCTGATGAACATACCCAAATTCATAATTATAAGCCGTTTCGAGAAGCCAAGATATCCCATTACAATTTTTACGTGTATATTTTAAAATTTTGAGTGAATATGAATTCAAACAATAAGTACAGATGCATAAAAATATCTAATAAGTGTTGCGCTTCGCTTCGTAAAATAAGTGAAAACGAGGCTGCAAATATAATTGAATATTTTCCAGCTGTCGCCAACATTTATTGTAGCCGTATTTGCGAAACTTGCCGGAATACACTAAGAAAAGCGCGCAGTCGTAATGAATCCAACGTGGAGCGGAATGAAGTCTCAAATTATTTACCAACAACGCCCAGCGATGAAATTAGCGAAGAATTGGATGAACTTCCAACTTGTACCAGCCGTAATGCAAACATCGAAAGCAACGAACTCATTGAAAATATAAATGATCATATTATTCCTCATCTACCAAACCAAATGTCGCCTCTTAAAAGGAAATATATCAAACGAGATGCATACAGAAATAGAAAATCACTGCAAATTTTGGAAAATATAGCAGATTCACTTGGAGCTTATCCATTATCTGATTTGTCAGCGCAACTTGAAAACGTCAAAGCCATTTACGATCAAATTTTGCAAAACATCAAATATCAAATAGAGAACAGCTCAAATCTTTTGGAAAAGCAAAAACTTTTATCTCTCTTACCAATCAATATGACTCACGAAGAAATTAAAGATCGTTTTAAGGATGATATATCTCACGATTGTATCAAAAAAAGTAAAGATATCCAAAGGATACCTAATTAAAGATATTGATAAAAAATCAATTCTTTAATTAGGGGTACCTGCAGTGTGTTTATTTTGCTAATCCTAGAAACACAGTTACAGTAAGCATTTTATGCGCTTACCTGTATACTTATTGGTTTGGGCTGGTACGGCCGCAAGAACTTTTTGGGGTTAAAACATATTCATAATTTTTCTGGGACAATGTTTATTTTTTTTACCTGAATACATACATAATTTTCTTTTATGCATATTATATCAATAATCTTTGCACATTATAAGTATATTTTGAATATAACTGAAATTTGAACACTTCTCAGTAATATAACAGATGTTTGGCTATTTTTCGTGGCTTCAATATAAAAATATATGGGCAATTACTAGAAGTGCCACTACTTAAAAAATTATATAAAAAAAACTAAAAAAGAACCCATTTTTATTTTTTGATATGTTATAGGTGAAGAATAAACCTTTCTAAAAAAGTAATACACTGTAAAAAAACCCTTGATCTTTTTGGTTTTTTCGTTAGGTAAAATTTTATTTTTGTTATAAAATTTTTTACAGTGTAATTTTTTTATTTTTTAAACGTGTCATAAAGACTGTTAAAATATCTTTTAAATGATACCAAGATCATGGAAATCGGTTTAGCCGATTCTGAGTTATTGCAGTTTAAATGGAGCTCTTTTCGACCATTTTCGCGTTTTTTCGAAAACTTTCCCACTGTGCCACGCCCAAAAAATCGCAAAACAGTCATTTCTAAAAATGAGGGTTTTTTGTATTGATCAAAGTTAGCTATGAACAAAATTTCATCGATATCTGAGGTGGTCGGGTTCAAAATTTCAGTTTTATCTAGATTTTTAAATGAAATCCATCATTTATGTTGTCATTTGTTTTCACCGGCCGATCTTTGTGACATGCTTTTGTCTTTCCTTTAACATTTTCTGGAATAATAAAATGCTAATTAATAATAAATATTATTAACAAACTGCATAAAAATTAACTTCTACATTTTGTTGTATTTAATACTTTTTCTATACATGATATCAGCCAATGGCAACCCATCACTTCATGCACAACAGTCACACACGCATACACAAATACACACAAGTTATGTTTGCTCTTTACGCTCATATTTGCTCATTACGCTCTCGTATATTATGTTTAACATTAACAATAATATTAACATTAACATTAATCTCTGAAGATTTCGTCTCATTGCTTAGACGCTCGAATATGTTTTACCTTTTAACTTAATGGTTAATCTCGTTTCGTATACAAACCGGTTCACTTGTCATCGTCATGTTTGAGTTAGAAATATGTTTAATGTAAAAACAATAATTAAATCGCAATGTTTAAAGCAAGAATAAGAAAATGTAAACGTTATAAACTAAATAAATATATTATACAATATAAAAATAAACAAATTATAAATAACTTAAATACAATAAACTTATGTATAAAACATAAAACATTAAAATAATGGTTTTACTTAATTATTTAAATTAATAAAATCTAAAAGTGGCGACGAGGATAAAAGAAAAAAAAAAGCATTAATAAAACTAACTTAACTCTGACTCTTAAAAACTCTAAAAAAAAAAAAAATTGATATTAAAAATTTTGCAAAAAAGTGATAAAAATTTGTACAAAAGACTTATGTTCATATTCTACATATAATCGGCAATAGTAAAGATTGCTTAAAACATTGCGAGTGTTCTAAAAACAGTGTCTAAACAGAAAAATACAACAACAAAAACTTGCTTTTAAAGTGCTTTTGATTCCAATTTGCAAAATTCTAACCCGTTAAAACGGTCAACTTCGCTTATACATACCAGAGTTTTACTTATACATACCAGAGTTATACTTATATATACAAGAGTTATATTTATGCAAGTGTTATACCAAAGAACATATACTATTGTTGCTGGTTAATGCTTCTAAAAACTTTTACATAGACTCTTAAAAGAAAAGTGTATAAACATTGTTGCTAAACAATATATACTTTTGTTGCTGGTTAATGCTTCTAAAAACTTTAAAATAAAAACTCTTAAATAAAAAAAGTTTGTAAACATTGTTGCTAAACAAAATAAAAATGGCACTGACATTATCAGAGGCGTTAAGAGAGGCTCGTAGCATACCGTTTTTCGATGGACAAAGCGATTACACGATCACACATTATTTAAGAGACGTCACAACAATTTTATCGCTGACAAACGAAGAAGAACAACATATAATATCCAAAGTTTTGTGCAACAAATTGAAAGGCCGAGCATTACATGTAACTCATCAACTCAACGAACCTACTTTTGAGAATATATTAAATAAATTAAAAGAAGAATTTGGTGTTAAGTCAACATTTTTAAATTTAAGAAATGACGCAATGAATGTTAGGGCTATAAGTATTGAAGATTTACATAAAAAGCTAGGAGTTATTTTACAAACAATGAATACCAAATATACTTTAGAAGGTGGAAGTGATACTTTATACACACCACAAAATAACTCAAAATTAATCTTTGAAGTTTATTTACAATTTTTGCCATTTAATGTAAAAACTTTGTTGTTGCAAAATCACATAAACAATATGGAAAATGCATTTACCTATTATTTACAGAACAATATGTTGAAAGATATTGATATAAACGTTGGTAATATGAATATAGATAATACTCGTTCCAAATATAATAAATATAATTATAATTTTCTCAGTAATTCCAATGCGTTGCATAATAAAAGAAATATTAATGAGAATTATCAAGGAAATGGTAATTTTTATAGGAATCATTCGAATTTTCCAGCTAATTGTAATGGAAATGTTGGTAATCGTCAAAATTTCGCAAATTCTAATAATAACTACAAAAATTATGAGAATAAAAATTATTCTGGAAATTTTAATAATAATTTTGGCACAAATGGCCATACCAATTTTAATAACAACGGTAATAATTATAGTAGAGATAATAGAGATAATGCCAGTGGAAATATTCGGGGTAGATCAAATTATCAGGGAAATTATAAAAATACAAACAAATCTGGAAGGTTTTCTAATAATGTAAGATTCAATGAGCACCCATCTGTTGTTCCAATGGAAGTAGAGAACATTGAAAATTTTCAGCTTTCTCCACTTCGACCGACTTACCCCTAGTAGATTTGACCATCGAAGGTGTTTCAATAAGGTGTCTAGTCGATAGTGGATCGGCTACCACATTAGGTGATTTTAAAATTTTTGGTAATTTTCGCAGTCGTAGAGCATTAGGAAAACCTATTCTTATAAAAACTCTTTTTGCATCCGAAGTAATATTAGAAGAAGTCATCGTTAGTATTCCAGTAGAATTTGAGAAAGTAGACGAAACAATGTCTGTTAAATTATTAAACTTTAAAAACAAACCTTTCCAATGCATACTTGGATTAAACGTTCTCGAACCTCTAAAAATGCTGATTGATTTTTCACAAAAGGTAATTCGTGTCAACAATAAAATAATTCCATTTGTTAATAACAAGGTTACAAATTATTTACCCATCAATGATGAATTTTATGCCTATTGTTCTCAAACTGACACATATCCTGATAAATTTTCATTAGATAAAAGTAATTTCAATATAGATCCATTAATTAATGAAGATTTAAATATCGAAGAAGGGCGATTGTTAAAAAGATTTCTATTGAAATACAAAACAATGTTTTTTCTAGAAGGTCAACACTTACCAGCTTTAGAAACGGTTAAACATCGAATTATAACAAAACCTTATGCTCCTATATACACTAAAAACTACCGTTATCCATACGCGTTGGAAGAAGAAATAAATTCCCAGTTAAAGTCTATGTTAGAAAGTGGTATAATTAGGGCTAGAAATCTCCTTATAACTCTCCGCTATGGATCGTCGAGAAAAAATCAAATAGTAGTGGCAAAAAGAAATGGCGTTTGGTAATTGATTATCGAAAATTAAATACTCTTACTATCGATGACAAATTTCCATTGCCAAATATAGAATCACTTTTTGAAAAGCTTGGACGAGCGCAATATTTTTCCACAATTGATCTCGCCAAGGGATTCCACCAAATATTGATGGACGAAACTGACATAGAAAAAACAGCATTTTCTGGTCCAAATGGTCATTACGAATTTACGCGTATGCCATTTGGATTAAAAAATGCGCCTGCGACATTCCAGCGTATGATGAACACAATTTTATGTGATTATATTAATAAAATTTGCATTATTTATATGGATGACATTTTAATATTTTCTACATCTATTAGTGAGCATTTTGAAAATTTAACCAAAATATTCAACCGTTTGTCCGAAAACAATTTAAAAATACAATACGATAAATGCAATTTCTTATCAAGGTACACAGAATTTCTAGGTCATATAATTACACCTGAAGGGATTAAGCCAAATGCTGAAAAAATACAGGCTATTCAAAACATAAAATTGCCACGAACAGTGAAAGAGATCCAATCCTTTTTAGGTCTGACGGGATATTACCGTAAATTTATTAGGAATTATTCGATGATAGCTGCTCCCATTATCAAGTATTTGCGAAAAACTGAAAAAATTAATTTAAAGAATACACAATATATTGAAGCATTTGACAAGTTAAAACTTATAATGACCTCACCTCCACTATTAGCGTTTCCTGATTTTTCAAAAAAATTTATTGTTACAACTGATGCCAGCAATGTTGCGATAGGTGCTGTGCTTAGCCAAAATAACAAGCCAATTTTTTTTGCTAGCCGCACATTGAATGGATCTGAAAAACGCTACCACACGTTGGAAAAAGAGTTATTAGCAATAGTGTGGGCGGTGAGGCATTTCAGACCTTATTTATTCGGACGTTCATTTGTTGTTCAAACGGATCACCAGCCTTTAAAATGGTTATATTCTATGAAGGATCCAAGCGCACGTATTTTAAGGTGGAAAACTTTGCTAAGCGAATATGAGTTTGAAGTCGAATATATTAAAGGTAGGGAAAACAAGGTCGCTGACTTTCTAAGCCGACAAAAAGATTATGATGTATTAGATAAAGAAGAAAATTTAGACATTAAGTCTCTATTTGAAAATTCTTTAGAAACGGTGCATTCAGCATGTGAAAATCTAAATGATCATTTCCTTATTTCTGAGTCAATAGTGAACAAATATACTACTCAAATTCGACTGGTGAAAAACAAAACCACTGAAAGCGAAATATTATATAATAAATACCGGATTGTCTATATTAATAAATTCGACTTAGAAAAAGGCACTTACCTGACAGATCTATTTAGAAAATATATAAAAAAGGGCACAACAGGGATTCATTCAGAATTACCTGATAACTTATACAATATTGTGCAAGAAAAATTGATAAGTTTATTTTCAAACGATAGTAAAATCAAATTTACTAAATGCAGTTTTAAAGCGTTAGACATGACAGAGGAAGACATTTTAGAGGTAGTGGAAAAAATTCATACAGAAGGTAATCATAGGGGTGTGTTAGAAAATTACGAGCAACTTAAATTAGAGTATTTTTATCCAAATCTTAAAAAAGTTATCAATAGATTTATCAATAAATGTGATGTGTGCAATGAGAACAAATACGCAAGGAAACCATTGAAAAAACTTTTTAATTACACTGAAACTCCCAGTAGTCCTAATGAAATAGTACACGCCGACGTATTCCATTGTTTCCGCACTTGTTTTTTAACGACAATTGATAAATTTACTAAACTAGCTTCCGTACATAAACTGCCTGATAGAAATATGATCACAATTAAAATCAAACTCCAGGAAAGATTAGCTTGGCTAGGAAAACCGATGAAATTGATAATGGACAACGAATTTAATAATTCTCTTATAAGATTATTCTGCCGTGAAAATAATATAATTCCCCATTTCACTACCCCGAACAGCCATACTGGTAATGCAGACGTTGAGAGATTGCATTCCACACTATTAGAACATATCCCAATTTTAAAAAATACTGACAACTCTTTGGAAATAGAGGAAATTATGATTAAAGCAATTGGTTTTTATAACAATTCTGTACATAGTTCAACTAATGTAAAACCAATAGATTTTATCAATAAAAACAACATTGATTTTGGAAAAATTAAAAATTATGCTTACCAAAAGAAAAAACAAGCTATAGATAAAATAAATGCAAACAGAGAAAATGTTCCGAATTTTGACAACGACAAAGTTTATATTAAAAACCCTCTTGCAACTAGAAACAAAATTGCGAAAAGGTTCATAAAATTACCTAAAAGTTTTCCGAATAAAGTTGACATAGCTCAAATCAAGAGACCACATAAAAATGTTTAAATGCTTGTACCATAATTGTTTTAATATATGCATTTTGTATTTCGTATGTAAGTTATATATGTATTTATATATTTGAATTAAAAAATAGAAAAAAAACTCCCTGTATTATCTTTTACATTTGTTATACTGTATATTTTGTATTTAAAAGAAAAGAAAACAAGAAAAATCATTGTAAAGCCTAAAATGAAAAAAAAATTTCACTTCATAATATTGCTATTATGGCTTCGATATAAGACATTATATTGTATATTGAATGTTTTTTTTCATGTTAATGATAAACCTGTTAAACTTGTTTTAACTTGTGAATCGCAGAGACGCGATTCCAATTTGCGGTGGGCGAGTTATGTTTGCTCTTTACGCTCATATTTGCTCATTACGCTCTCGTATATTATGTTTAACATTAACATTAATATTAACATTAACATTAATCTCTGAAGATTTCGTCTCATTGCTTAGACGGTCGAATATGTTTTACCTTTTAACTTAATGGTTAATCTCGTTTCGTATACAAACCGGTTCACTTGTCATCGTCATGTTTGAGTTAGAAATATGTTTAATGTAAAAACAATAATTAAATCGCAATGTTTAAAGCAAGAATAAGAAAATGTTAACGTTATAAACTAAATAAATATATTATACAATATAAAAATAAACAAATTATAAATAACTGAAATACAATAAACTTATGTATAAAACATAAAACATTAAAATAATGGTTTTACTTAATTATTTAAATTAATAAAATCTAAAAGTCACAAAACAACTTCAGACAACAACAAATCTTTGCGGCTAAAGCCATCGCCGTCTGCATTCACTAAAATTTCAATTCGGCTGCAACTATCGATGTTTGCAGAAATCGTGGCTGAAGCCATCGGTGGCTGCATTCATTAAAATTTCAATTCAGTGTGCATTCTTCATGTTTTGCAATTCATGACTTGAAAACAATTTTAATCAGCCTAAGGGCTTAAGCCTAAAGAGTTCACACTTTGAAGGCTACAAAAAAGGATTTCAGCTTTTGAATTTTTAAACAAGAGAATGAAAAGTGAAAATGAATTCACACTTTTACAGCTCTGCTATGTGACAAGAGAACCAAAACATGGATCAGAGTAGCAAGAACACAAGCAAACATGAGTGAGAGAATGGTATAGCAGAGATGAAGAGCGTGGGTGGACGAGATGAAGCACGTAAAAAGTAAGAAGCAGTGAGACAGGTGCTAACTAGAAAGCATAAGAACAATTTGCGTGTGTGAGGACGACGTTGGCCTTATGTGATTGTTTTTAACTATTTTCTTTAAGTTTGTTTGCTTACTTCAGTTTTTTTTTTTTTTTTTTAATTTTAAAGCTCGCGAACAAAATCGACACATGCATGAGTCAAAGGCAGATCGTTTTAAACAAAATTTGATTGTTATTGTTGGTTTACTTAAAATCATATTATTATTTTTCTTTTCAGCCATGATTTAATTAAAAATACGTTGATGTCTATGCAATATTTATGTAACAGCTGTCATTAAAATGATCATGCGTGATTTGCGAACGAGAGATATTTGGTTAAGATGTAATTCAACATATTATTAGCTTTACGTCCAAACGTAAACTCAGAGCTGTTTAAAAACACATTCATCTGCGACAAGTGCAACAATTTATGATGTTTTAAAAAATTAAAATACCCCTTTATTATGTAAGTCCTGCTTGAAATTATAATTTCTCTTCTAATTGTGCACGAATTTGGGTAGCAAAATTATTAGTAATATAAATCAAATGTCGTACCTCATATGTTACGCCTTCAATGCCAAGAAGTATGCATGGTTTCGAGATACATTCGGAGAAAGATGTAACTGACCAACTACCATGGGAACATCGTAGTTGTGAAGAACCCTGAAATGAATGAAAGTAATTTATATAGGTAAAAACAGAGTTATTAACAAATAAGCAATACTTGTATCAAATTTCAAACATTAATTGTTGTACAAAAGTGTAGTTATTTTTAAATTTATTTCGCAAGTGTTTTTGTCCTATTTTCTTAATTGAGAATATTCTTTCCGATGAATTGTAAAATTCCTTCAAAGAGGTAGGAAACTTGAAATATTCTTACTCCCCACGAATGGCAATAGCATGTACAAATAAAATATGTGTACATGCTAATCTTGCAGCATAAATTAAGAATGAACAAGTTAACACTTAATGAATACAAAATATTAAAATTAATAAATAGTAAATAAATTCCACGTTAAGTTTATTGATAACAAACCCGATGGAATGAACATGCAAAATTCTATGGAACAGAATTCATCTTCCCTCTTCAATGAAATAATGGAAACTTCCATTCTTTCCCTTTAAGTGCTTCATTATCTGGTCCAACAAATAATACAAAAAATAATTCGGATTTGCAACATGTCCCACCCTACACTACAACATCAATAATAACACCTCCCGTTACCACACCTCGAAAAATCATTAAACCCATCTCTTGGACCACAGCAGAATGAAATGACTTTGACCGAACTTCTTATGATCAAATTGTGTTGTGCGTGTTATTAAATTTATGAACTCAATTGATCGAGAAACTGGACCTTACTAGTTTTATACCGACTCCGAATGACTAATGTACATATTCTCAAAAAGCTTTAAATGGCATTATTTACTCTCTGAGGTTTGCCATTGTCTACAGAGAGGTGACGGCCGAACAGAAAAATTAATTCAATTGAAAAAACTTTCTGTGTCAGATGGCATTGAACCAGGGTTCTCTGGCGTATGCGCCACGCACTCTATCCACTGCGCCACGGCCGCCGCTCGTCAAGTTTAGCAGTTTTAAATAATGGATAAACCAAAAATAGAAAGCTAAGGTACCTTGTTTTAAGCCTAAAATAAAAAAAATATTAACACTATTTTAAGCAAACCTACCAGAACCTCCCCTAAGAAGTCTTTGCCGGAGTCTAACTGGTCTTATCGATTGTTTTTGACGCTAGAATCAACATTATTAAAGCTATATACTTGAATTTTGGGTATTGCTTACAAAAATCTTTATGTACTTAACTTATATTAAATAAATAACCATGGTCCAATAAGTCCCGAGACTAAGTAATAAAAAAACTTTTTTTTGCACATATTCTTCTTTATTTATCAATATAGGTTCCTCCAAGATACAATACATTCATTCCACCGCTTTTCTAATTTTTCAATACCGGTTTTGTAGAACGATTTGTGCTTCTAATCAAAATACGCTTCAGTTTCAGCCATCACCTCTTCATTGGAGCCAAATCTCTTGCAAGCAAGAGGGTTTTTGAGGTCAGCAAAGTCGTTGGGAGTCAAATCTGGCGAATACGGTGGATGAGGAAGCAATTCGAAGCCCAATTTGTAGATTTTCGCCATCGTTTTCATCGATTTATGACACGGTGTATTATCTTGGTGAAAAAGAATTTTTCAAACGCTCCAACAAAGCTATATTATAATCGTTGTTGAGTTTTTGTCCCTTTTAGAGATAGTCGATGAACAAAATTCCATGCGCATCCCAAAATACAGATGCCATTACCTTTCCAGCCGAGTGTTGTGTTTTTGGTCGCTTTGGCCTGCTTTCATCGGTTGCTCTCCACTCAGCTGACGACCGGTTTGATTCCGGTGTGTAATGGTGGATCCATGTTTTACCCATTGTTACATACCGACGCAAGAATTCATGTTTATTCTTTGTAAAAAATGCCAAACAGCTCTCCGAATCATCGACACGTTGTTGTTTTTGGTCCGGTGTGAGAAAACGCGTCACCCCTTTGGAAAGCAGCTTTCTCATCGACGAATGTTCCTGTAATTTTGTTCCCACACTGCCTTTCGATATCTGAAGAGCCTGAGCTAGCTCGCCCACCTTCACTTTACGGTCAGTCAATACCATTTTGTGTACTTTTTTTTATGTTTTGTGGAACAACTGCCTCATTTGAGCGTCCTGAACCTTCAGCATCATTTGTGTCTGTACCAAAGACTATAGATTGTATAGACTTTGCATCTGAAAGCCACTTTCAATATTGAACAAATCGTAGGATGTAATTATCGGCACGGCGAAAAACATTGGCACGGGCAGCGAAAAAGCAACGCTGACGGCAAATTTGTGTTGCTAGCATTTGTTGATAGACTCTAAATCCTATCAGCAATGTTGTCGGTAAGCCAAGTTTATTTTATTATTTTCATCGGAATTCTATGCAGACGGACTGCTTGTTTGTTTACATTTTTTTTTGCATGGTTTTTGTTATTGCTCTTCCTTCTTCCTTTGTCTGCAGGTTTTTGTTTCGCTAGGATTTTTAGCTTAATATTTGCCGATCGTCAGAAAATTTATATTTTTGCGATTTTGTCTATCTCGATGAAGCTATAGTAAAATCGCTGTAACTTTTTTTTGAAATGCACCCAAAGACTAAATTTTAGAAAATTTGATCACCTTTAAAATGACATCAAAAATTATTTTTTCACTAAATTTATTATTTTTTTTTAACTTAACTTAATATTATATCTATCTATCTAAATCCACTAATTCTGAACCTATATAATAAATATAATTTATTTCATAATAAATATATTGGTCTAGCTGCCACTCAGGACAATCGCAAGCTAGAATAATAAGTCTTGTTGCTGCTGTATTTGCCTTGTTGTCACTTAAATATGCAATAAAAATATTTAAATAACTTAAATATACCTTGTTTGTTATTGTAAATAAACTATTACACTATAACGAACAAGAAAAAATATTTTAAAATTATGGCCTTAAGATCCAATAAGTTTTAAATAAATTGTCGGACTTAATTTTGTTAAAAATATTTTGTAATTAAATAAAAAACTTATTTTAAATTTTTAAAATAAAAAATTACTTGGAATAATATTAAAGTTAAAGTTCGAAAAATTCAAGAAAATAAAATAAAATTAAAAAATAAATAGAATTAAAAATAAAAGTGAAATTAAAGAACTAAAAGCAAATTTATAAAACAAACAACATTGAAAATAAATTTTAAATAAAACGCAAAAACTAAAAACTTGTTCAAAAATATAACAGTTTAAATAAAACAAAAATAATAATTTAAAAAATGCCATTTTATAAAAATTGTGAGAAAATTATATAAAAATTAAAGTGCTTAAATAAACCAATAAAAATATAATATAAAAATTAAAAAGTGTCAAAAGTCAAGATAAAAAATATAACTTACATACTATAAGAAAAATATATATAAATAAATATAAGTAAAAATTAAATATAAAACTGGAAATTAAGAAATGGATTTATTTTATTTAATTTGATTTGATTTATTGATTACTTATTTTTTATTGATGCGTTCATATCCTGCTAAAACTATACCTTTTTATTTTATTCTTACACTTAAAGAATAAAATAAAATATATAAAGAATTTTATTTTATTTTTATAAATAATATTGATTTTCACATTTAAAGTTTTATTAATTAATTTTACAGTTTTTGTCAACTTGTTATTATTTGATTCTTATTTAATTTTGTTTAAGATTTTTAAAATTATTGAAAGTATTAAGCAAATTGAATAAGTAGTTGGAAATTTGTATTTACATTTTTTTATTTTTTTCAGCTTTTTATAATTTTTTTGGTTTTCATTTTTATATATTCAAAATTAAAATATATATTAAAAATTACTATTTTATTCGATATCTTCAAATATCTTAAAAATAATACCAAATTTAAACTAAACAAATTTATGTCTTTATATTTTCAAGAATTAGAAATTATTTTTTATAATTTGATATTTTTTGTTTTAAAATTTTTTAAAATCTTAAAAGTATGAAACAAAATTAAATAAGAATCAAATAATAACAAGTTGACAAAAACTGTAAAATTAATTAATAAATTTTTAAATGTGAAAATCAATATTATTTATAAAAATAAAATAAAATTCTTTATATATTTAATTTTATTCTTGAAGTGTAAGAATAAAATAAAAAGGTATAGTTTTAGCAGCATTTGAACGCATCAATAAAAAATAAGTAATCAATAAATCAAATCAAATTAAATAAAATAAATCCATTTCTTAATTTCCAGTTTTATATTTAATTTTTACTTATATTTATTTATATATATTTTTCTTATATGTAAGTTATATTTTTTATCTTGACTTTTGACACTTTTTAATTTTTATATTATACTAGCTTTACCCGGCGCGCGTTGCTGCACCCTGCAACTATATGGGAATAAAATAGGGGTATTCAAAACTTTTCTTAGACTCATAGTTTAACACCACTGTTATTTTCCACTGCCCGTTACAGTTTCCCAGTAGTAGGAGATCACCAAATAGTAACTCCATTTTGAGTTTGTAAGTAAGTATTGCTACTTTTACTTTCAAAGCTATTCGATAATACAAATCTTAACTGTATGGGTGGAGCCACACCCTCTTATATCATGCTCATCCCACTTTTCTAGTAGATGGACATTACCCTGTTTTAGTACAGTTGCCGACAGTAAGCATACAGACTAAATTACCAAAATGTAGACCAATCGACGAAAACCGTAGGAAATATAGCATTTTTATTGATTTTTGGGCGGTAAAAGGGGGTGTGACAGAAATTTGAGCCATCTCGTACTTGACAAAAATGTACTGCCAAAATTTCAGCTCTATCGGCTCAGTAATTGTGAAGTTTCCAGCCATCACACAGACAGCGTTTTGCTTTTTGTATATGTATACTAGCCTTTTCCCGGCGCGCGTTGCTGCACCCTGCAACTATATGGGAACATAATATGTGTATTCAAAACTTTTCTTAGACTCATAGTTTGACACCACTGTTATTTTCCACTGCCCGTTACAGTTTTCCAGTAGCAGGAGATCACCAAATAGTAACTCCATTTTGAGTTTATATGTAAGTATTGCTACTTTTACTTTCAAAGCTATTTGATAATACAAATTTTAACTGTATGGGCGGAGCCACAGCCTCTTATATAATGCTCATCCCAGTTTTCTAGTAGATGGACACTACCCAGTTTTAGTACAGTTGCCGACAGTAAGCATACAGACTAAATTACCAAAATGTAGCCCAATCGACGAAAACCGTAGGAAATATAGCATTTTTATTGATTTGTGGGCGGTAAAAGGGGGTGTGACAAAAATTTAAGCCATCTCGTACTTGAAAAAAATGTTCTGCCAAAAATTTCAGCTCTATCGGCTCAGTAATTTTGAAGTTTCCAGCCATCACACAGACAGCGTTTTGCTTTTTGTATATATATTTTGGATAAAGATTATTCACTATAACTTTTGATTGGTAAGAGATACTAAGATAATTTTTTCCAATAAATTAATTTTTTAGCTTGTATATTTTTTCAAAAATATGAAACCACAATAATGGAAAAAAAAATTTCTTCAAAAAAATCAAGGGGTAGGCCTTGTTTTTTTAATCACAAAAATGGTTTTTAATTTTTGCGTAAAATTGAAATAACTTTTGCTTATAAATGTTATAATTTTTGAATAGAGTTGAAAAGTTACGAATTTGAATTTAAATTATTTTTACAACAAAAACAAATTTTGAGCCTTTTTGTGAGGAAAACTCCAAAATTTCAGACCTTTTTTGAAAAAAATATTAAAAATATATATACTCAACTTACGGTATTTTTGCAATAAGATTTTCATAGTACTTTGATGAAGCTTTAAGACGAAAAAATAATTTAACAAAATGTATACAAAAGCAGCGGAGATATTTGACTCGAAAGTCGCAAAATTAAATTTCTGATTCTTTTTTTATCATTTTTGAGCAACGATGTTGCATTAAATATATCGTTGTAGTAAAATTTTTCATAGTTTTCAAGTTATGTTCATGTTTTTGATGTCAAAATAACGGAAATTTCTTAAGTTTTACTAAATTTAAGAAATATTTTATATTTTGTAAATATTTGTGTATGTAACCTAAGAAAACAACTAAAAATAGGCGATTTTGTAAAAAATTTGTACTACAGCACCATCTGGTGTCCAAGGTGGTTCAAAGAAGATACTACTAAAAAACTCATCGTACCTGAAAACTACTATATACCAATTTTTATTCTAATCGCATGAGCAATTTGGGAGTTTTAGGTGGTTTTGTAAAAAATTTGTACTATAGCGCCCTCTGGTGTTCAATATAGGTCAAAAACGATAGAAGCACAACACTCAACGTATATGAAACCTACTATATACCACTTTTCATTCTAATTGCATTAGCAGTTTATGAGTTTTAGGCAGTTTTGCAAAAAATTTGTACTACAGCGCCCTCTGGTGTTCAAGGTGGATCGAAATTGATAGCCCACAAACACGCACCGTACCAAAAAACTTCTATACACAAATTTTCATGCTAATCGGATGAGTAGTTTAGGAGTCTATTGCGGCCTTACAAACATAAGCTCCTTTTTTATATATATAGAAGATAGAAGATAGCTTTTCCCGGCGCGCGTTGTTGCACCCTGCAACTATATGGGAACATAATAGGTGTATTCAAAACTTTTCTTAGACTCATAGTTTGACACCACTGTTATTTTCCACTGCCAAATAGTAACACCGTGGCGTCCGTGGCGTAGTTGGTTAAAGTGCGTGGCCGCTATGTCAAAGAACCTGTGGAGACCCAGGTTCGAACCCCAGCAGCGACAGAAAATTATTTGAATTAAAATAATTTTTCTGTACGGCCGCCACCTCTCTGGAGACAATGGCAAACCTCAGAGAGTAATCAAAATGCCATGTAAAGCTTCTTGAGAATAAGAACATTCCGTTCATCGCCGTTCGGAGTCGGCGTTAAGCCTGTAGGTATATTTCTCGGTCAATTGTGTACAAACTTAATAACACACACAACACAATTGATCATAAGAAGCTAGGTCAAAGTCCTTTCAAGGGCTGAAATGGCCAGTTATTTATTTTTATTTTTAAATAGTAACTCCATTTTGAGTTTGTATGTAAGTATTGCTACTTTTGCTTTCAAAGCTATTCGATAATACAAATTTTAACTGTATGGGCGGAGCCACACCCTCTTATATTTTTGCAATAAGGTTTTCATAGTACTTTGATGAAGCTTTAAGACAAAAAAAAATTTAACAAAATGTATACAAATGCAGCGGAGATATTTGAATCGAAAGTCACAAAATTAAATTTCTGATTGTTTTTTTTCTCATTATTAAGCAACGATGTTGCATTAAATATATCGTTGTAGTAAAATTTTTCATAGTTTTCAAGATATGTTCATGTTTTTGATGTCAAAATAACGGTAATTTTTTAATTTTACTAAATTTAAGAAATATTTTATATTTTGTAAATATTTTCACATGTAACCTAAGAAAACAACTAAAAATATGCGATTTTGTAAAAAATTTGTACTACAGCACCATCTGGTGTCCAAGGTGGGTCAAAAGAGATAGTGCTGAAAAGCTCATCGTACCTGAAAACTACTATATACCAATTTTTATTCTAATCGCATGAGCGGTTTGGGAGTTTTAGGTGGTTTCGTAAAAAATTTGTACTAAAGCGCCCTCTGGTGTTCAATATAGGTCAAAAACGATAGCAGCAGAACACTCAACGTTCATGAAATTCACTTATACCACTTTTCATTCTAATCGCATTAGCAGTTTATGAGTTTTAGGAAGTTTTGTAAAAAATTTGTACTACAGCGCCCTCTGGTGTTCAAGGTGGATCAAAATTGATAGCCCACAAACACGCACCGTACCAAAAAACTTCTATACACAAATTTGCATGCTAATCGGATGAGTAGTTTAGGAGTCTATTGCGGCCTTACAAACATAAGCTCCTTTTTTATATATATAGAAGATAGCTTTTCCCGGCGCGCGTTGCTGCACCCTGCAACTATATGGGAACATAATAGGTGTATTCAAAACTTTTCTTAGACTCATAGTTTGACACCACTGTTATTTTCCACTGCCAAATAGTAACTCCATTTTGAGTTTGTATGTAAGTATTGCTACTTTTGCTTTCAAAGCTATTCGATAATACAAATTTTAACTGTATGGGCGGAGCCACACCCTCTTATATTTTTGCAATAAGGTTTTCATAGTACTTTGATGAAGCTTTAAGACAAAAAAAAAATTTAACAAAGTGTATACAAATGCAGCGGAGATATTTGAATCGAAAGTCACAAAATTAAATTTCTGATTGTTTTTTGCTCATTATTAAGCAACGATGTTGCATTAAATATATCGTTGTAGTAAAATTTTTCATAGTTTTCATGATATGTTCATGTTTTTGATGTCAAAATAACGGTAATTTTTTAATTTTACTAAATTTAAGAAATATTTTATATTTTGTAAATATTTTCACATGTAACCTAAGAAAACAACTAAAAATATGCGATTTTGTAAAAAATGTGTACTACAGCACCATCTGGTGTCCAAGGTGGGTCAAAAGAGATAGTGCTGAAAAGCTCATCGTACCTGAAAACTACTATATACCAATTTTTATTCTAATCGCATGAGCGGTTTGGGAGTTTTAGGTGGTTTCGTAAAAAATTTGTACTAAAGCGCCCTCTGGTGTTCAATTTAGGTCAAAAACGATAGCAGCAGAACACTCAACGTACATGAAACTCACTGTATACCACTTTTCATTCTAATCGCATTAGCAGTTTATGAGTTTTAGGCAGTTTTGTAAAAAATTTGTACTACAGCGCCCTCTGGTGTTCAAGGTGGATCAAAATTGATAGCCCGCGAACACGCACCGTACCAAAAAACTTCTATACACAAATTTTCATGCTAATCGGATGTGTAGTTTAGGAGTCTATTGCGGCCTTACAAACATAAGTTCCTTTTTTATATATATAGATATAGATTTTGGATAAAGATTATTGGTTATAACTTTTGATTGGTAAGAGATACTAAGATAATTTTTTCTAATAAATTAATTTCTTAGCTTTTATATTTTTACAAAAATATAAAAACACAATATTGGAAAAAAAAATTTTGTTCGAAAAAATCAAGGGATAGGCCTTGCTTTTTGAATCACAAAAATTTTTGCGTAAAATTGAAATAATTTTTTCTTATAAATGTTATAACTTTTAAATAGAGTTAACAATTCTCGAATTTGAATTTCAATTATTTTTACAACAAAAACAAATTTTGAGCCTTTTTGTGAGGAAAACTCAAAAATTTCAGACCTTTTTTGAAAAAAATATTTAAAATATATACTCGTATACTCAACTAACGGTATTTTTGCAATAAGGTTTTCATAGTACTTTAATGAAGCTTTAAGCCAAAAACAAATTTAACAAAATGTATAAAAAAGCAGCGGAGATATTTGAATCGAAAGTCACAAAATTAAATTTCTGATTGTTTTTTTCGTAATTTTGTTTAACGATGTTGCATTAAATATATCGTTGTAGTAAAATTTTTCATAGTGTTCAAGATATGTTCATGTTTTTGATATCAAAATAACGGAAATTTTTTTAATTTTACAAAATTTAAGAAATATTTTATATTTTGTAAATATTTGCACATGTAACCTAAGAAAACAACTAAAAATATGCGATTTTGTAAAAAATTTGTACTACAGCACCATCTGGTGTCCAAGGTGGGTCAAAGAAGATAGTGCTTAAAAACTCATGGTACCTGAAAACTACTATATACCAAGTTTTATTCTAATCGCATGAGCGGTTTGGGAGTTTTAGGTGGTTTTGTAAAAAATTTGTACTATGGTGCCCTCTGGTGTTCAAGATAGGTCAAAAACGATAGCAGCAGAACACTCAACGTACATGAAACCCACTGTATACCACTTTTCATTCTAATCGCATTAGCAGTTTATGAGTTTTAGGCAGTTTTGTAAAAAATTTGTACTACAGCGCCCTCTGGTGTTCAAGGTGGATCAAAATTGATAGCCCACAAATACGCACCGTACCAAAAAACTTCTATACACAGATTTTCATGCTAATCGGATGAGTAGTTTAGGAGTCTATTGCGGCCTTACAAACATAAGCTCCTTTTTTATATATATAGATTTTTATTGGTTTATTTAAGCACTTTCATTTTTATATAATTTTCTCACAATTTTTATAAAATGGCATTTTTTAAATTATAATTTTTGTTTTATTTAAACTGTTATATTTTTGAACAAGTTTTTAGTTTTTGCGTTTTATTTAAAATTTATTTTCAATGTTGTTTGTTTTATAAATTTGCTTTTTGTTCTTTAATTTCACTTTTATTTTTAATTCTATTTATTTTTTAATTTTATTTTATTTTCTTAAATTTTTCGACCTTTAACTTTAATATTATTCCAAGTAATTTTTTATTTTAAATATTTAAAATAAGTTTTTTATATAATTACAAAATATTTTTAACAAAATTAAGTCCGACAATTTATATAAAACTTATTGGATCTTAAGGCCATAATTTTAAAATATTTTTTTTTGTTCGTTAGAGTGTAATAGTTTATTTACAATAACAAACAAGGTATATTTAAGTTATTTAAATATTTTTATTGCATATTTTAGTGACAACAAGGCAAATACAGCAGCAACAAGACTTATTATTCTACCTTGCGATTGTCCTGAGTGGCAGCTTGTAATGCGTGGTTGTGATTCGAACAGGTCTTAAGCGAAAAAAAACCTGAAAGATCTTCTGGAACGAAAAATGACTGGTTTGGGACCCATCAATACGGCTACACAACGGTCTATGGGGAGGTTCGTTGTCATTTCGTATCCCAGCAACACTACAAAATTTATTTATATAGAGTCCCTAATTAGAAGTGAAAACCCCACAAAAATGTACTGAAGAATAAGAACTTAAATAGCAATAGCAATTAATCTCAAAAACCTAGTCGAGATATTGTTTTGATGACGGTCACAATACCTCGTCTTTACCCACCCAACCTTTGACCCATTTTAAATTCTATAATAGGTCCCTCTATCGCATTATTCCACCCCTCAACCACCCCAAGGATAAAGCAGGTTAATTTATAGATTCATATATAGATTTCAAATTTTATTCTATTTTTTTTTCTCAAAACAAAGCATTATGATTAAAACCAAATAACAACGAATTTACATAGCAATGCAGTTTTAATATATACATTATAAAAAAAATTAATTAATAATAAAAAGGAATTTAATAAAGTATATAGTATTTATATGTATATAGGAATTTGTTTACATATGCACGTTTGTGAGCTAGTATTTGTTTAATCAACGACAGAAAATAGATCTTAAACGTATCTAACGAGTGCGTTTATACATAGTGAAATTGAATTTTATTTTGTTGTTGTTAAACTATTTTTTGTTTGTGTGTGCGCATGAAGAAAAAAAAAAGGTTTTAAAAAATCATAGAATTAATTTGTTTTGTTAGATAGAACTTTAGGTTTAGATTATTAGATTTTTAATTAATTATAAATTTGATCAAAGTTTTTTTCTCTGTACAGATCTTAAGATTTTATTGTTTTATTTGTATACTTAAGAACATTAGTTTAAAATTATACTTTAAATTAGGCAAGCAATTTAACAAAACAAAAAAAAGCTTTTGCTTTTGTTTTGGTTCCACTCGACTAAGGCAAATGTCAAAGTTGTAAGAGCAGAAAAAAAAAAAAACAGAAAAGCAAATACAAAACAAATTTGTGTGGAAGATCAATTTAAGTTGTGGGCTGTAAGAGTGGAGAGTTTCGCTCAGAGTAAAGCTTTCGGATTAGCCGGAGCGTGCGTTTTAGCCAACTTCAATTGATCTCCACTCAATGATTTGTACACAAAGTAAAACAAAGAAAAATATGTAGCTATGCTTGAATTAGGTTTTTTTTTTTTTGTTTTTGTTTTTTTGTTTTTTCTTATTTTGTTTTTAAAGCGTGAATTACAGGGTACTTACCGAAATCCGAACTGATCGAAGAAAGGCCTTTCTGGAACAGATGAGGATTCGATGATGGGCTTGAAATTAAAATAATAATTGTTTTGTTTTTGTATACATATTTATGTATCTATCTTTTTTACTTTTCTTTGATTACTTTTCTCTTTTTGTAGTTACTTTACTATTAAGTTGAACCTATTTAAATTTTGTAATCAAACTTTAACTTTAATTTAAGGTAACCAAGTACTAATGATAAGAAATAAGTTTTTTTTTTCTTCACTTGCACTTGTGATTTTTTTTTTTTTTTGTTTTGTTTTATTTTTTTTAACCTTGACACTGATTTTGTTTTTTTTTTTTTTTTTTTTTTTTTTGCTTTGCTGGAGCTTTTTGTTTTTTTTTAGATTTTGTGTTTTTTCTCGTTTTATAGTTAGTTTTATGTTTTTGTTTTTGTTTTTTTTTTTTTCTTGTTGAAGATTGGTTTATATGTTTTGTTTATTGATAGTTTTCATTTTTGTGCACTATTTTTTATAAACGATTTATGTTCTAATTACTTAGATCTTTTCGTGTTGACTCTGGTGGGCTTTTACTCTACCACGCGCTTTCCGTGACTGGCAGACCAAAGTGGTTTCTAAGCTGCGGGAGCTGACTTTTGCCAATTCTTGGTACTTGAAAGCATAACTAGCGAGGAGATGATATGGTTTTCTTGCTCTGGGATATACAAAAGAGACAACTAAATTAGTTCTTAAATGTTGCTAACTAAATAGGATTTCTGACAAAGGTTAATATTACCTTTTTATTTAATTTTATTAGATTGTGGAAAATCTTTATATGTTTCGATAGAAGTCAATTAGGATTAGAATTCTGAAAATATTGTTTTTTTCTAATTTATTATATTGAAGAGAATATAAATTAATTAATGGTACTTTTACCTTTTTAATAGTTAATCCAAATGAACATAAATCAATTTTTCAAGTTAATTACTGCTTAAGAAGCAGAAATTTAAAACGATGTTATAATAATTCTTGGATTTCTTTATATTAAATTTTTTTTTTATTTTGCGTTTAATGACCAGAAGTGTTCCTTGTCGTGATCTTCGATAGAAAAGAAAGAGCTCAACTTCCTTTTTGTGAGTATGGCTCTCGTTTTTAGAATTTTAGTACAGACTTATGGTTTTTATTTTTAAAAGTTGGTACCAAGCAGATTAAAATTCTGTATGTGGTAGGTTCGCGTTTAGGGGATAGTCCACAAGGGTTAAAATTTTGTTTAATAGGAATAAATGAAATATGTTTTACGATTTACTAATTATGTTTGTATTCAAGCGAACTTTTTTAGAACAAAATTTTCGCTTGTATGCAAATGTATATTGCATCACAATGCAATGTTTGAAATTTGATTTTTATTTTGATTCGATTTTTCTACATTTAAAAAATGTATGGGAGATGTTCATTACAAACCGGATAATATTTTCAGTTTTTAGTGAAATATTAGCAGGAGAGGGGTAATATTTTTTTTTTTTTTTTTTTTTTTTTTTTTATGCTGGTCGAATATCTTTTGCGCTATAAGTTCCGATAAGGCGTCCTTGCAAATCCTCAAGTATATAATAACTATTCCCGACTTTTTCTCGAATACGAGCTTTCAAAAACGAGGGACTGAGTTTAGCGTTAAAGTTTCTAGTAAAGTTGCTCTGCGCAAAATTCCTACGAAAGACTTCTTGACCTTTTTTAAAAGAAACTGGCTTTGACCTCAAATCATATTGCTTTTTATTACGGTCATAAGCTTGGCGAATATTTTTAAAAATTTCTTTTCTTAAAAGTGCAAGCTGGTCATCGCGGCTTAGTTGTATCAAAGGTTCTTCTAAAAGATCAAGATTTTTAAGTAACTCATAACTTGATCCGTGCGTTACCATATTAAAACCGTACAACGCATGATATGGTGAACATTTGGTTGCTTGATGTATACCGTTTCTTAACGCACACGAGATGTGAGTCAATTTTTCATCCCATTCGGAATGGTCTTTTTGTATGTAAGCGCGAATTGCGGCTAAGAGTGAGCGGTTTACTCGTTCCGACGCGTTGGCTTGCGGCGAATATAAAGCGGTAAAAATATGTTTTACTCCCAGTTGGGTTAAGAAAGATTCAAACTCGTTTGATTTAAATTGAACGCCATTATCAGAAATAATGGTTTCTGGTACACCATATAGATGAAAAATATTTTTCAGTAAAAATTCTTGAATTAAAACGGAAGTAAATTTTTTTAATGGGCAGAGCCAATGGTATTTCGAAAAATGGTCAACTACTATCAAAAGTCCAATAAAACCCTTCTTGCTCCGTGGATACGGACCAAGCAAATCTATGTATAAGCGCTGGAATGGTCGAACAGAGGGAACTTGTTTACCCATAGGAGCACGAAGTGTTGTGTTAGGCGCTTTTGTACTTTTACACACATCACAATTTCGAACATAGTCTCGTACATCTTTGACCATTCCAGGCCAAAAAAAATTTCGACGCAACAAATCTATGGTTTTCCCTGTACCTCCGTGAGATGCAATCACCGAGTCATGAGCACGTGAAAGTACACTGGGACGCATTTTCTCAGGAATCCAAAGTTTCCAGGCGTGTAACTCTTGCATTTCATCACCGGTGTCGTGCTCCGTTCGTTTATAAACAAACTTATCGATTATTTTGAAATCTGGTAGTTTGGTTGCTTCTTGCATAATTTTTTTCTTTATTGATTCATAATCTGGGTCCGAAAAATGAGATGACTGTAAGTCTATTTCAGGGCCAACCTGCTCAAGAGATAGAATTTCATCAGCATGAATTCTGGATAAAGCATCTGGAACGATGTTATCCTTACCTTTCCTGTGGGTAATCGAAAATTTATAGGCTTGTAGTTTAAGAGCCCAGCGCGCAAGTCGACCACTAAGTTTTGGTTGTCGCATTAGCCAAAGTAGGCTAGAATGATCTGTGATCACCTCAAATTCCTGGAGTTCTACATAGCATCTAAATTTTTCAATTGCCTCTAAAGCAGCTAAACATTCGCGCTCGGTAACGCTATAATTACGTTGAGCCGAATTCAATTTGCGAGACATAAACGCAATTGGTTTTTCCTCGTTTTCGTCAGTCTTCTGTACAAGAACAGCACCAATTCCAAAATCACTTGCATCACAATGGATATAAAACTTGCGACAAAAATCAGGGTTGGAGAGTACTGGTGCTGAAGTGAGCAACATTTTAAGTTTTTCAAAAGCAGAATTTGCTTCTTCAGTCCACACAAACTTCTTTTTTGTCGACAAAGTTTCGGTTATTGGAAAAGTAACCTCAGAAAAATTGTGAATGAATCTGCGATACCATCCCGCAAGACCCATAAATCCACGAACTTGTTTTATGGATTTTGGAACAGGCCATGACACAATAGAACTGATTTTTTCCGGGTCTGCAGAAATCCCACCGTTCCCTATAATAAAACCGAGGAACTTGGTTTCTGTAACACAAAAAGAACTTTTTTTAATGTTCAGTGTCAAATTTGCTTCTCTCAAACGGTTCGCAATTTTTATTAAAATTTTTAAATGAGTTTGAAAATCTTCAGATACAATGCACATATCGTCAAGATAACCAAACACACAGTGGCTTAATTCAGGCGGTATAAGCTGATCCATTAAGCGGCACATTGTAGATGGCGCATTGCATAGCCCAAAAGGCATTACGGTAAAGTGATAAAGGGGCCTTCCAGGTATAGAAAATGCGGTCAATGGCTTCGATTTATCGGACAAGCCGATTTGCCAGTAGGCATCTTTTAAATCCAACTTTGTTATTATGTTTGCTTTAGGTAAGCGAGAAAATATGCCTTCTATACTTTGTATAGGGTAAGCGTCTTTTAATGTCACGTCATTAAGTTTTCGTGCATCAAGGCACAGTCGAATTTTTCCCGGTTTGACCACAAGACGCATTGGCGAGCACCACGCACTCGATGATTTTTCGATCACACCTAAGGCAAGCATTCGATCAATTTCTTCAAACATTAATTTCTCAACAGCCGGGGAGACAGGGTAACCTCGCTGTTTAATCGGTTTTGCGTCACTGACATCAATTTCATGTTCTATAAATTGTGTCCTACCTAAACCTTCAGTTTCGAAATTGGGAAAAAGGATCTTGACAGCAGCAAGTTGTTGCTTTTCAGATGGTGTCAAATCAACTAACTTGTCTGTGTTATCTGATGTCTGCAAATGGTCTAGAGTAGAAATTGAACTGATGACGTTTGGAGCCAAGTTGAATATACGCCAGAAATCTATCCCTAAGATCAATTTTTGAGTTATTGATGGTATAATATACAATCGTAAAGGATGTTTTTGGTTTTGGTATTCTATATCCACTTCAATGAAGCCTAGAACTTTGTGTGGTTGTCCATCTGCGGTGTTTACGCTAGAAGTGATTTTTCGAAATTTTGGATACTTGGAAAAATCTTCAAGAGCTAACCCTGAACCCACGCAACTTATGTTGGCGCCGGTATCTAGAAGACCAAATTCGGTTTTATTTAAAAATGTAACTTGTGCGTAAAATCGCTGATCATTATTATTAAGTATTGATGAAATAAGTAATCGCTTCGTATTCCGAAGTGTTCTAAAAAAATTGCGGATTCTTAAAGTTGAACGTTTTGGCTTGGATTTAGTTTCAACTTGAGGAAATTCATTAAAAATCCTATTCTTGACTTGCTGATATCTAAGAAGGCGTTCATGATAAGTTGAACGTGGAAAAATTATTTTGTCAACGTCGTCCTGATTTGGTTTTCGTTTTAATATTTTGATTTGGCTAGTATTTTCTGATACATGGGGGTTTTGTTCATCTTGAAAAGATTTTCTATCAAAATCGTTTAATTTTTGAATTTCAGGTGAGCTAGCCGGCAATTGGGTGTTAAAAAAGTCACATGAATTTATTTTGGAGGTACTCGATTGTTGACGAATACCCCCTTGGCCAAGTTTTCCGGTCTTTTTGCTGTACAAACAAGGCACTGCGGTTTATAAACGTTAGGCAAGCCACAGCCGTAACAGAAAGTTTTTCTCTCTCTTAAACAGTTCTCCCAATGGTGACCTTCCTCTTGGCAATTCCAGCACTTAAGTTGAATTATTGCGTGAGGATTTTGATGAAACGCTGCGATAACGCAATCGGTCTCAGAATCATTGGTTTTATTTAAAACAATTGTTGAAGTCTGTTCTATTTCAGATACATTCTTTTTAAAGGTTAAATTGTTATTTAAATTGGGTTTTTGTTGTGGTCGTCGGAACGATTCCTCCGCCAATAAGTTTTCTCTCATTTCACATAGTTTGCGCAAATGGGCAATCGAATGTATGGGAATGTATAAAAGCTCATGGCGTATATCCGGTCTAAGATTTCTTGTAATGACTTCTATGAGTTCCTCTTCCGGTATAGGTTCTGTGAGCCTATCTACGATTAATGTGATCGCATCATAAAAGGTTTCGAATGGCTCGTTGGGTCGCTGCTTACGGTTGCGCAACTGTTCACGAATATCATAATTAGATCGATAATCCTGAAACTGATAACGCAATGCCGCACAAAAATCTGGCCAGACAATGGAGGATACCTGTTTATGATATCTCCAGAATCAGTCACGAGCTTTTCCAATCAACATGATATGGAGATTTTTACAAAGTGATGAGAAATCATTATTTAGACTATCGGTAGTTAAGGCTCGAGTTCTGTAAATAAACTCATTTACAGTCAAACCTTTTGACGAGCCGTCAAATTTAAGATTCCAGTTTTGGATAATACTGGTTATTTTATCAGAAGATAAATTACAATGGTTACTATAAAAAATATTTGAGGCAGGTGGTAAGTTTGCATTTGATCTACCATTTGTATGTTGGTTTGGAGAATTCCTTAAATTATCATTATTTGAATAGGAATTTGAAATAGAATTGGCTTGATTTAAGCGCAAATTGACAAGTCTTTGTATGCTTTGATCTATAATTTGACCAATTTGATTGTAATCAACATGAGCATTCGAGCTTAAACGTTCCTTGTGTGTCTCCATATTGGGACCACACGTCGTATTAATATCATTTAACTCACTGTCGTGATTAGATCTAATTGAGTCACGTGACGGTGAATGAGAAATTGAAATTAAAGGCATGGAAATATTTCTATTTTCATTAGTTTTTTCAATTGATATGTCTTGACTTTTGGTAACATTTGAAGAAGTGAATTGTCGGGTACCATGTCTTTTAGGCACGGCTCCTCTGCCGCGTCCGCTATTAACAGCTTGCCGTGAGCTTTGCTTATTTACAAGTTTCAGATCTTTTTCATGAGTTAACTTTCTACAGCAAGGGCACTCATGGTGGTTTTTCAACCAATTTTCAATACACGGTTTGTGAAAAGAGTGGTTACACGGAGTAATAAAGACTGGCTGATTATCTAAAATTGGTTGCAAACAAATAGTGCAATGTACCTCACTATTTGTTACCTTTATTCCAGATAAATCTTCATTGCTATGCACTACTGCCATTTTAGTACAATTTAAAACAAATATTTATAATTGCTATCCTTGTTTTGGTGGTAGTTGGTAAGGGATGAAATAAAAATGCTTTTGTTGTTTGAAATAAATCACTATTGGGGCTATTAAATTTAAAGGTATTTCTAAAAGATAGTGTTGAGGGATATTGAGGGATACCGACGAAATAATTTGGACAATTTGTGCACAGAAAATGCATCAATTTGTGTTTCACAAATATTTGGCAGGCAAAAGATTCTTATCAACCTCAGATAACTTTACACTTATTACTTTGAGTACTTTTTGATAAAAATGATGATATACAGAAATTTAAATAAAGTTTACCTCCAATCGGTCGTTATATTCGGTCTATTATGCCAAGTATACGAATATCCAGAACGGAGCAGTAAGTATTTGAATGAATTTATACAAAAGATTTTAAACTTAAATTAATTTATTAAACAAAAAGGGAGAAAGCATTTCCAGAACTGAAGTACTTGTCTGCCCCACGTTGGGCGCCAAAATTTATGTAATGCGTGGTTGTGATTCGAACAGGTCTTAAGCGAAAAGAAACCTGAAAGATCTTCTGGAACGAAAAATGACTGGTTTGGGACCCATCAATACGGCTACACAACGGTCTATGGGGAGGTTCGTTGTCATTTCGTATCCCAGCAACACTACAAAATTTATTTATATAGAGTCCCTAATTAGAAGTGAAAACCCCACAAAAATGTACTGAAGAATAAGAACTTAAATAGCAATAGCAATTAATCTCAAAAACCTAGTCGAGATATTGTTTTGATGACGGTCACAATACCTCGTCTTTACCCACCCAACCTTTGACCCATTTTAAATTCTATAATAGGTCCCTCTATCGCATTATTCCACCCCTCAACCACCCCAAGGATAAAGCAGGTTAATTTATAGATTCATATATAGATTTCAAATTTTATTCTATTTTTTTTTCTCAAAACAAAGCATTATGATTAAAACCAAATAACAACGAATTTACATAGCAATGCAGTTTTAATATATACATTATAAAAAAAATTAATTAATAATAAAAAGGAATTTAATAAAGTATATAGTATTTATATGTATATAGGAATTTGTTTACATATGCACGTTTGTGAGCTAGTATTTGTTTAATCAACGACAGAAAATAGATCTTAAACGTATCTAACGAGTGCGTTTATACATAGTGAAATTGAATTTTATTTTGTTGTTGTTAAACTATTTTTTGTTTGTGTGTGCGCATGAAGAAAAAAAAAAGGTTTTAAAAAATCATAGAATTAATTTGTTTTGTTAGATAGAACTTTAGGTTTAGATTATTAGATTTTTAATTAATTATAAATTTGATCAAAGTTTTTTTCTCTGTACAGATCTTAAGATTTTATTGTTTTATTTGTATACTTAAGAACATTAGTTTAAAATTATACTTTAAATTAGGCAAGCAATTTAACAAAACAAAAAAAAGCTTTTGCTTTTGTTTTGGTTCCACTCGACTAAGGCAAATGTCAAAGTTGTAAGAGCAGAAAAAAAAAAAAACAGAAAAGCAAATACAAAACAAATTTGTGTGGAAGATCAATTTAAGTTGTGGGCTGTAAGAGTGGAGAGTTTCGCTCAGAGTAAAGCTTTCGGATTAGCCGGAGCGTGCGTTTTAGCCAACTTCAATTGATCTCCACTCAATGATTTGTACACAAAGTAAAACAAAGAAAAATATGTAGCTATGCTTGAATTAGGTTTTTTTTTTTTTGTTTTTGTTTTTTTGTTTTTTCTTATTTTGTTTTTAAAGCGTGAATTACAGGGTACTTACCGAAATCCGAACTGATCGAAGAAAGGCCTTTCTGGAACAGATGAGGATTCGATGATGGGCTTGAAATTAAAATAATAATTGTTTTGTTTTTGTATACATATTTATGTATCTATCTTTTTTACTTTTCTTTGATTACTTTTCTCTTTTTGTAGTTACTTTACTATTAAGTTGAACCTATTTAAATTTTGTAATCAAACTTTAACTTTAATTTAAGGTAACCAAGTACTAATGATAAGAAATAAGTTTTTTTTTTCTTCACTTGCACTTGTGATTTTTTTTTTTTTTTTGTTTTGTTTTATTTTTTTTAACCTTGACACTGATTTTGTTTTTTTTTTTTTTTTTTTTTTTTTTGCTTTGCTGGAGCTTTTTGTTTTTTTTTAGATTTTGTGTTTTTTCTCGTTTTATAGTTAGTTTTATGTTTTTGTTTTTGTTTTTTTTTTTTTCTTGTTGAAGATTGGTTTATATGTTTTGTTTATTGATAGTTTTCATTTTTGTGCACTATTTTTTATAAACGACTAGCCTTTTCCCGGCGCGCGTTGCTGCACCCTGCAACTATATGGGAACATAATATGTGTATTCAAAACTTTTCTTAGACTCATAGTTTGACACCACTGTTATTTTCCACTGCCCGTTACAGTTTCCCAGTAGCAGGAGATCACCAAATAGTAACTCCATTTTGAGTTTATATGTAAGTATTGCTACTTTTACTTTCAAAGCTATTTGATAATACAAATTTTAACTGTATGGGCGGAGCCACAGCCTCTTATATAATGCTCATCCCAGTTTTCTAGTAGATGGACACTACCCAGTTTTAGTACAGTTGCCGACAGTAAGCATACAGACTAAATTACCAAAATGTAGCCCAATCGACGAAAACCGTAGGAAATATAGCATTTTTATTGATTTGTGGGCGGTAAAAGGGGGTGTGACAAAAATTTAAGCCATCTCGTACTTGAAAAAAATGTTCTGCCAAAAATTTCAGCTCTATCGGCTCAGTAATTTTGAAGTTTCCAGCCATCACACAGACAGCGTTTTGCTTTTTGTATATATATTTTGGATAAAGATTATTCACTATAACTTTTGATTGGTAAGAGATACTAAGATAATTTTTTCCAATAAATTAATTTTTTAGCTTGTATATTTTTTCAAAAATATGAAACCACAATAATGGAAAAAAAAATTTCTTCAAAAAAATCAAGGGGTAGGCCTTGTTTTTTTAATCACAAAAATGGTTTTTAATTTTTGCGTAAAATTGAAATAACTTTTGCTTATAAATGTTATAATTTTTGAATAGAGTTGAAAAGTTACGAATTTGAATTTAAATTATTTTTACAACAAAAACAAATTTTGAGCCTTTTTGTGAGGAAAACTCCAAAATTTCAGACCTTTTTTGAAAAAAATATTAAAAATATATATACTCAACTTACGGTATTTTTGCAATAAGATTTTCATAGTACTTTGATGAAGCTTTAAGACGAAAAAATAATTTAACAAAATGTATACAAAAGCAGCGGAGATATTTGACTCGAAAGTCGCAAAATTAAATTTCTGATTCTTTTTTTATCATTTTTGAGCAACGATGTTGCATTAAATATATCGTTGTAGTAAAATTTTTCATAGTTTTCAAGATATGTTCATGTTTTTGATGTCAAAATAACGGAAATTTCTTAAGTTTTACTAAATTTAAGAAATATTTTATATTTTGTAAATATTTGTGTATGTAACCTAAGAAAACAACTAAAAATATGCGATTTTGTAAAAAATTTGTACTACAGCACCATCTGGTGTCCAAGGTGGTTCAAAGAAGATACTACTAAAAAACTCATCGTACCTGAAAACTACTATATACCAATTTTTATTCTAATCGCATGAGCAATTTGGGAGTTTTAGGTGGTTTTGTAAAAAATTTGTACTATAGCGCCCTCTGGTGTTCAATATAGGTCAAAAACGATAGAAGCACAACACTCAACGTATATGAAACCTACTATATACCACTTTTCATTCTAATCGCATTAGCAGTTTATGAGTTTTAGGCAGTTTTGCAAAAAATTTGTACTACAGCGCCCTCTGGTGTTCAAGGTGGATCGAAATTGATAGCCCACAAACACGCACCGTACCAAAAACCTTCTATACACAAATTTTCATGCTAATCGGATGAGTAGTTTAGGAGTCTATTGCGGCCTTACAAACATAAGCTCCTTTTTTATATATATAGAAGATAGAAGATAGCTTTTCCCGGCGCGCGTTGTTGCACCCTGCAACTATATGGGAACATAATAGGTGTATTCAAAACTTTTCTTAGACTCATAGTTTGACACCACTGTTATTTTCCACTGCCAAATAGTAATACAGTGGCGTCCGTGGCGTAGTTGGTTAAAGTGCGTGGCCGCTATGTCAAAGAACCTGTGGAGACCCAGGTTCGAACCCCAGCAGCGACAGAAAATTATTTGAATTAAAATAATTTTTCTGTACGGCCGCCACCTCTCTGGAGACAATGGCAAACCTCAGAGAGTAATCAAAATGCCATGTAAAGCTTCTTGAGAATAAGAACATTCCGTTCATCGCCGTTCGGAGTCGGCGTTAAGCCTGTAGGTCCATTTCTCGGTCAATTGTGTACAAACTTAATAACACACACAACACAATTGATCATAAGAAGCTAGGTCAAAGTCCTTTCAAGGGCTGAAATGGCCAGTTATTTATTTTTATTTTTAAATAGTAACTCCATTTTGAGTTTGTATGTAAGTATTGCTACTTTTGCTTTCAAAGCTATTCGATAATACAAATTTTAACTGTATGGGCGGAGCCACACCCTCTTATATTTTTGCAATAAGGTTTTCATAGTACTTTGATGAAGCTTTAAGACAAAAAAAAATTTAACAAAATGTATACAAATGCAGCGGAGATATTTGAATCGAAAGTCACAAAATTAAATTTCTGATTGTTTTTTTTCTCATTATAAAGCAACGATGTTGCATTAAATATATCGTTGTAGTAAAATTTTTCATAGTTTTCAAGATATGTTCATGTTTTTGATGTCAAAATAACGGTAATTTTTTAATTTTACTAAATTTAAGAAATATTTTATATTTTGTAAATATTTTCACATGTAACC
Source organism: Pherbina coryleti (assembly GCA_943735915.1). Lineage (NCBI taxonomy): Eukaryota > Metazoa > Arthropoda > Insecta > Diptera > Sciomyzidae > Pherbina > Pherbina coryleti. Next base: position 123,425,282 of record OX030948.1, on the reverse strand, counting down.
TAAGAAAACAACTAAAAATATGCGATTTTGTAAAAAATTTGTACTACAGCACCATCTGGTGTCCAAGGTGGGTCAAAAGAGATAGTGCTGAAAAGCTCATCGTACCTGAAAACTACTATATACCAATTTTTATTCTAATCGCATGAGCGGTTTGGGAGTTTTAGGTGGTTTCGTAAAAAATTTGTACTAAAGCGCCCTCTGGTGTTCAATATAGGTCAAAAACAATAGCAGCAGAACACTCAACGTTCATGAAATTCACTTATACCACTTTTCATTCTAATCGCATTAGCAGTTTATGAGTTTTAGGCAGTTTTGTAAAAAATTTGTACTACAGCGCCCTCTGGTGTTCAAGGTGGATCAAAATTGATAGCCCACAAACACGCACCGTACCAAAAAACTTCTATACACAAATTTGCATGCTAATCGGATGAGTAGTTTAGGAGCCTATTGCGGCCTTACAAACATAAGCTCCTTTTTTATATATATAGAAGATAGCTTTTCCCGGCGCGCGTTGCTGCACCCTGCAACTATATGGGAACATAATAGGTGTATTCAAAACTTTTCTTAGACTCATAGTTTGACACCACTGTTATTTTCCACTGCCAAATAGTAACTCCATTTTGAGTTTGTATGTAAGTATTGCTACTTTTGCTTTCAAAGCTATTCGATAATACAAATTTTAACTGTATGGGCGGAGCCACACCCTCTTATATTTTTGCAATAAGGTTTTCATAGTACTTTGATGAAGCTTTAAGACAAAAAAAAAATTTAACAAAGTGTATACAAATGCAGCGGAGATATTTGAATCGAAAGTCACAAAATTAAATTTCTGATTGTTTTTTGCTCATTATTAAGCAACGATGTTGCATTAAATATATCGTTGTAGTAAAATTTTTCATAGTTTTCATGATATGTTCATGTTTTTGATGTCAAAATAACGGTAATTTTTTAATTTTACTAAATTTAAGAAATATTTTATATTTTGTAAATATTTTCACATGTAACCTAAGAAAACAACTAAAAATATGCGATTTTGTAAAAAATTTGTACTACAGCACCATCTGGTGTCCAAGGTGGGTCAAAAGAGATAGTGCTGAAAAGCTCATCGTACCTGAAAACTACTATATACCAATTTTTATTCTAATCGCATGAGCGGTTTGGGAGTTTTAGGTGGTTTCGTAAAAAATTTGTACTAAAGCGCCCTCTGGTGTTCAATTTAGGTCAAAAACGATAGCAGCAGAACACTCAACGTACATGAAACTCACTGTATACCACTTTACATTCTAATCGCATTAGCAGTTTATGAGTTTTAGGCGGTTTTGTTAAAAATTTGTACTACAGCGCCCTCTGGTGTTCAAGGTAGATCAAAATTGATAGCCCACAAACACGCACCGTACCAAAAAACTTCTATTCACAAATTTTCATGCTAATCGGATGAGTAGTTTAGGAGTCTATTGCGGCCTTACAAACATAAGCTCCTTTTTTATATATATAGATTTATGTTCTAATTACTTAGATCTTTTCGTGTTGACTCTGGTGGGCTTTTACTCTACCACGCGCTTTCCGTGACTGGCAGACCAAAGTGGTTTCTAAGCTGCGGGAGCTGACTTTTGCCAATTCTTGGTACTTGAAAGCATAACTAGCGAGGAGATGATATGGTTTTCTTGCTCTGGGATATACAAAAGAGACAACTAAATTAGTTCTTAAATGTTGCTAACTAAATAGGATTTCTGACAAAGGTTAATATTACCTTTTTATTTAATTTTATTAGATTGTGGAAAATCTTTATATGTTTCGATAGAAGTCAATTAGGATTAGAATTCTGAAAATATTGTTTTTTTCTAATTTATTATATTGAAGAGAATATAAATTAATTAATGGTACTTTTACCTTTTTAATAGTTAATCCAAATGAACATAAATCAATTTTTCAAGTTAATTACTGCTTAAGAAGCAGAAATTTAAAACGATGTTATAATAATTCTTGGATTTCTTTATATTAAATTTTTTTTTTATTTTGCGTTTAATGACCAGAAGTGTTCCTTGTCGTGATCTTCGATAGAAAAGAAAGAGCTCAACTTCCTTTTTGTGAGTATGGCTCTCGTTTTTAGAATTTTAGTACAGACTTATGGTTTTTATTTTTAAAAGTTGGTACCAAGCAGATTAAAATTCTGTATGTGGTAGGTTCGCGTTTAGGGGATAGTCCACAAGGGTTAAAATTTTGTTTAATAGGAATAAATGAAATATGTTTTACGATTTACTAATTATGTTTGTATTCAAGCGAACTTTTTTAGAATAAAATTTTCGCTTGTATGCAAATGTATATTGCATCACAATGCAATGTTTGAAATTTGATTTTTATTTTGATTCGATTTTTCTACATTTAAAAAATGTATGGGAGATGTTCATTACAAGCTAGACCAATATATTTATTATGAAATAAATTATATTTATTATATAGGTTCAGAATTAGTGGATTTAGATAGATAGATATAATATTAAGTTAAGTTAAAAAAAAATAATAAATTTAGTGAAATAATAATTTTTGATGTCATTTTAAAGGTGATCAAATTTTCTAAAATTTAGTCTTTGGGTGCATTTCAAAAAAAAGTTACAGCGATTTTACTATAGCTTCATCGAGATAGACAAAATCGCAAAAATATAAATTTTCTGACGATCGCCAAATATTAAGCTAAAAATCCTAGCGAAACAAAAACCTGCAGACAAAGGAAGAAGGAAGAGCAATAACAAAAACCATGCAAAAAAAAATGTAAACAAACAAGCAGTCCGTCTGCATAGAATTCCGATGAAAATAATAAAATAAACTTGGCTTACCGACAACATTGCTGAGAGGATTTAGAGTCTATCAACAAATGCTAGCAACACAAATTTGCCGTCAGCGTTGCTTTTTCGCTGCCCGTGCCAATGTTTTTCGCCGTGCCGATAATTACATCCTACGATTTGTTCAATATTGAAAGTGGCTTTCAGATGCAAAGTCTATACAATCTATAGTCTTTGTCTGTACCACCAAGTTTAAACTCGGCATACCATCGGCAAATGGTTGCTTTTAACGGAGCAGAGTCCGAATAACACTTTCGAAGCCATTGCTCAGCTTGGATGGTATTTTTTCCAATAAAAAATTAAACAGTGATAAATCAACTCACGGAACTGCTTTCAATCCATTATTTTGAAAATATCAACAAAAGCGTCACTGCAACTTCTGAACTGAACGTTAGATTATCATGAAATTTTTACACGCATTGTTTTAAGATTGGAACTATCGAAATATTGAAATATATCGATATTTCATTAGAGGTGCCACCTAGTAGTTAATCTCGGGGCTTATTGGACCATGGTTACCAAACTTTTGTAAAATATTGTGCATGTTGTATTGTCATAGTTTTTTTTATTCATTTGTCATTTACCACCAGTGCCCTACGCTTAGTAGGTGAGAGAATCTGAATCAGTTATAGTACATGTATCAGCATTTAGTAATTATGTGTCTATGGCCTGACAGAGTTGATTTTGTTTAGAGTAAATTAACAAAAACTTTTGTTGTTTTTTTTCCCGGAAAATCTACCAAAATATAAGATTTCAATAAAAAAGATTATGTATGGAAAAATATTATTTTTTAAGTCATACTTACTATATACATTGCATATACAGTGCGCGAAATTTGCTTAGCCACACACGATTTTACATCAATACAATTGGAAAACAAAGAGTTCAACAAATTTTAAGCACGGACCGAAATATTAAATGGAAAAAAATGTCAAAACACCCACAACTTAAATCTTTACAGAAAGCAGCCAGATTAGAATTTGAAAAAGGCACATGAACTGGACTGAAAATTGGCGCAATGTTATTTTTTTGGACGAGAAAAAATTTTATCTTGACGGACCCGATGTATTTAGCTGTTATTGGCATGATTTACGTGTAAATAACCTACCAATAATGAGTTGGAATTTTGGCGGTGGATCCATTATGATATGGAGTGGTTTCTTTTATTATGGTAAACTTAAATTATGTTTTATTTCTACAAAAATTAATTCTTAAAAGTATATTCAAATGTTGGACGACGTTCTTGTTACTTATTTGGAAGAAAATGCTGACGTTGACTTAATATTTCAACAGGATAATGCCAGTATTCACATTTCACACGATTCGAAGGATTTTTTTCATCACTTTCAATACCATTGCTTGATTGGCCAGCTAGAAGTCTGGACTTGAACCCGATTGAAAATGTTTGGGACATGATTTCACTAGCTATTTAAGGAAACTGCCGCCAATATTTAACGATAAAAAAATAAAATAAAAAAAATAAATAACTGGCCATTTCAGCCCTTGAAAGGACTTTAACCTAGCTTCTTATGATCAATTGTGTTGTGCGTGTTCTTAAGTTTGTACACAATTGACCGAGAAATGGACCTACAGGCTTAACGCCGACTCCGAACGGCGATGAACGGAATGTTCTTATTCTCAAGAAGCTTTACATGGCATTTTGATTACTCTCTGAGGTTTGCCATTGTCTGCAGAGAGGTGGCGGCCGTACAGAAAAATTATTTTAATTCAAATAATTTTCTGTCGCTGCTGGGGTTCGAACCTGGGTCTCTACAGGTTCTTTGACATAGCGGCCACGCACTTTAACCAACAACGCCACGGACGCCACAATATTTAACAATATCGGAATTAAAAATTGCAATTTTGCAGGCGTGGCTAGATTTAGAAATAAAAGTACTCAAAACATTAAATGACTCACTACCTGAAAGAATTTTTGCAGTAAATAATACAAATACTGGTCCAACTAAATATTAATTGGTCAAAAGACTGATGTTTTTTTATAAAACATTTTATTTTTAAACATTCGACTTGGTATGGCTAAGCAAATTTCGCTCGAATTTATTTTGCGTTATAACTATATAATAACCTCCCTACCTCCCTAGGGGTGCATTTGCGACCATCCCCACCCATATAATTTTTGCTCGTCTCATCGTGAGATATCACCCCCCGCTGGATTGTCCTCTAGGTCTGGGACACCCTGAATATACATATTTTCTAAAGTCGTAACATTTTGGCAAAATATCAGATCATTGTATTTAAGACTAAAAATCGTTACAAATGAGACCATATGGCAACATTTTACTCCACTAGTAAATTTGAAAAAAATAATAAATAAATAACTGGCCATTTCAGCCCTTGAAAGGACTTTGACCTAGCTTCTTATGATCAATTGTGTTGTGCGTGTTATTAAGTTTGTACACAATTGACCGAGAAAGGGACCTACATGCTTAACGCCGATTCCGAACGGCGATGAACGTAATGTTCTTATTCTCAAGAAGCTTTACATGGCGTTTGATTACTCTCTGAGGTTTGCCATTGTCTGCAGAGAGGTGGCGGCCGTACAGAAAAATTATTTTAATTCAAATAATTTTCTGTCGCTGCTGGGGTTCGAACCTAGGTCTCCAGGTTCTATGACATAGTGGCCACACACTTTAACCAACTACGCCACGGACGCCACATCCACTAGTAAATTTCCCGATCGTTAAAGTTAACGTTTTACCGTTATTTAATCTTAATATTTGAATACGGCCTTTCATTATTTATATTGAAAACAAATTTTTGAGCTTTAGGCCAAGCATGTTGACAACAAGACAACATGAAGAACAAAGAAGGCAACAACCAACAACAAAAACAACGGCTCTATATAAAGCAAATCACACAGCTTGACTATACAGACTGTTTCGTTGGCCGCTACACCAACTCATCAGTAGCCTTGCATGACTTTTTACTGTGATCCACTCAAGCTACTTAGGTTCTACTTATATTGCCAATTATACCGAGAAAGTTACCCGGAATTTATTAGAAAGAGAGAACGCTTAATACTGACTGAGTTCTTATCTACTTTAATGCACCATGGATCAAGGTTAACCTAGATCGTATCATACTTTTAGGCATAGCCTTAACTCATGTGCATCTTCGAAATTCGATCACAGTGGTTTACCGCTATCAGAGCATGTTCCACACTTCCATTTTAGTGCTAGTTTAACTGATGGTACGCCTAAGATGGTGTGGAGACCATTTTGTTATGAAAGACTTTGTTGTTTTTTATGTTATAAACACACAACCAATCATTTTTTTAACATTTTATGGGGGTGCTCTCCCAGAAATTTTAATCTTAATATTTGAATTAGGGACTATTAGGGACTGCAACTATTCGACATTTAAAAAAAACCGGTTTCAAATAGCACACTTTTTACAAAACCGGTTTTCGAATTATTCGACCAGAAAAAACCCGAGAAAACCGGTTTTTTTCAAATTAAATAAATTTTTTAATTTGTTTACCTACATATATCTATGTAGTTTTTATTTAACAAAAATAGTAACTATTTTTAATAAAGTAAAAAAGGGTACTTATGCTGTACTACCCACTGAACCATAAGCGAAGGTTTTGCGTAAGGTGAGAGTTTTGCGAAAGTGTTTGGGCAGAATTTTTTTTAATTTTTGGTTTTTTATTTTGTTGCTTAAAAGTACTTGCTGTAGAAGATTAAATTCGTGAAAATTTTTCCCATAAATAAAACGGAACTTATTTTTCGAAACTCATAAAAAACTTATTTAGAGTCAAAAAGACTCATTTTTTATCATTTTAGTAGATAAAATGCCTCGAAAATTAACCATTTTTGTTCATAAATGAGTTCAGAAATGAATAATAAATGTTTTTTTTTTGCATTCTTAAATGAGTTCAATCATAATAATTTCTTTTTATACAAATCATCGATATGTAAATACAAATAATATTAAGCAATAATAAAATTTATAGTTCCGAAATGTTAGTTTCGGAACTCATTTCTGAACAAAAAAAGGTTTGTTTTCTAAAAGCAGTTCAGTACGGCTTCATTAATTCGAAAAGGGTTAATTTCCGAGTGCCTAAAAACACCGTCTCTATGGTTCTTTTTTTATGTAATATCCAAACAAAAAAGTAAAATTTATGGGTTTTTTAACTCATTTCCGAACAAAAAAGGGTTCATTTTTGAGAGGCGTTTTAGTGCAAAGAATGATACAAAAAAGGTTCGTTTATGAGTTTCGCAATTGAACGTTTCTACCCGAAATGGCTCACTGGGCTTTTGATTCACTGGGTAGAATTATGTTTCGAGTTTTTCTTTCAGTCTTTTTAACACATGGCTCATTCCACCAGTTTTGTCCAATAAAAAAAAAAAAAGTCGCAATATGTTCTAGAAAAAATTGACAGAATTATATGTTGTTTTTGTGTTAAAGTAGATAACAAAAAAAATTTTTTTTAATTTTTTATTTTTAACCGTTAACCAGTTGTGGCACTCGAAAAATTTTTGGCGGACGCAAAAATCACGATTTAATACTTTACGGTTTCATTTAACATATATCTCCGTTCCTGTAATTGGTATTGACTTAATTTAAGAACTGTTTGACAGATAACAAATAGACGCAACTTCTAGTATAAAATTTAAGTTCGCTTACTTATTTTTAATAAATAATAAAATTCACCAAACTTATGCTAAAAATGGTTTTTTTTTCGATTTTCATCACCCTGTTTCAACAACTTATAGGGTTGCTAGACCTAAAATTTCTTTACAGTTTCTTATTCTATTACCTTTCAACAAGATAAGTTGAAAAAATTAATAAAAATGTTTAACCATTTTTAGTTTTACTGCTTTGAAAGTAAGGATTTATGAGAAATGGCACAACTTCAGGACCCTGTATTGGCAAAGTGCACATTTTAAAATTCAAATTTTTTTTTCATTTTTAATTTCATGTATTGGCAACACACTGAATAAAAATTGGGAGGGGTTTTGCCTTGTTTTTGAAAAATGATCTTTTGAAAATTATGGCATAACTCAAATAATTGAAAAAAGCAAGATTTTTAGGTGCCTCTATATCAAATAGTAAAATTGCAAAAGTTTTAGAAATCAACGTAGATATTGTTGAACTCACATTTGAAATATTCCTTCAATTTGGAGAGACTGCTTTCATATTTGTTGGACTTATGAAGTTTTAAAAATTGGGTATAAATTTAAATTGAAGGAAATGTCTTCCATTGTTGACCCCGTATTTAAAAAAATGCACATTTAAAAGTAATGCAAATCAACACAAATATTGATAGATGTATTGTTGTAATCATTTAACTAATTTCGAGAGGGTGCTCTAGTTTTTTTGTAGGAAATATACGTTTATATAAACTCTGTCTTTAACAAATTTATATAAAGATTTCTAAATAAATGCGTCGTCAACTGAGCAATTTGATGCATGCTGTACTTTCGTTGTAACAAGCCATAGCAATGTTTTTAATAGGAATGGGTTTGAGGCATTGTTTGTAAAAAAATGACCAGCGAATGATGATACATAAATGCATGTCGCAAAAGCATTTGATCGCTTGCAAAATTCGGTAACTACAACGTGGTCGCAACTAGTCTATAAAACTGTGAATTGTGAAAATCCTATTTAAATACAATTCTGTTCTAAAAAATAAAAATATAATATGAAGTGCTCTATCGGAATTAATTTGGGAGCAGAGTGTCATAAAAAGCAATTTTTACCTAAGGTAAAAACTATAAAAAGTGTGCATAGTTTAAGTAAAAATTATCAGATAAAATTATGCAATCACTCCCAAAGCAAAAAGTGCTGCGACCCATTTAAAACACACAAGGAGTGTATTAGAAGTGTTTAATAAAAGTAAATAAAGAATTTGCAGGGGAAAATTCTAGCTTTCCACTAACTCCTGGCACCTCTCTCTGCATTTCTTGTAAGAAAAAAATTGTAAAAAAAATATGGAAATGCTGATTGTAAGTCATATAAAACAAAAAGACATTTATCGGATGATAAGCAATTAATTTTTCTCAATGAGGAACTTCATCCTGTTAATATCGCGTGTTCAGCCCTAGGAATTCCTCCTATAACAATTGGAAAACCAAGCTCTGATAAAGTAAAACCTGCATTAAAAAATAAACTTAAAAAATTTTCGAAAACTTTAAAAAAAAAACTGGAAAACACTTTTGATGTTGGTCCCATTAAAGAAAAATCCATCAATAAAGATTGCTTACCATCGTCTAAGCTTTGTGATGAATATTTAAATTTAATTGATCAGTTAAAAGTAAAATTTAAGACTTGTGTTAATAGGAGTGACCAAATTAAAATTTTAAGCCTTTTGCCATCGTCCTGATCTCGAGAAAAAATCTGCCAAGAGTTTGAAACAACAGAGTACTTGGTAAAAAAGACAAAAAATATGATGAAAGATCAAGGTATTTTACCTGAATTTCAACGGCAAAAAATTTCAAAACTGCCGATAGATATGAGGATAGCCGGCTATTACCTGGCATGAATGATTGCATTTCTGTTCGATTTGATGAAGGCACAAAAGTAAAAAATCAAAAAAGATTAATTCTATGCAACCTCAAAGAGATGTATGAGGAGTTTAAAGAAAAATATTTAACAGTAAAAATTGGGTTTTCAAAATTTGCTGAACTTCGTCCCAAGTGGTGTATACTAGCGGGATCCAATGGAACTCATTCCGTGTGCGTATGTAAAATGCGTATGTAAGATGGTGCTAAGATTAAGGAAACCTACGTAGATCTTTTAAATGAAATGGTGTGTGATACTGAAAATGAGTTGTGCATGTATGAGAAATGTGATCAATACAGAGGTGTCGACAAAATTAGTAAATTTTTAAGCGAAAATGAACATTTAGAAGACGAAATTAAATATAAACAATGGGTTAATACAGATAGATGTGAACTTTTAAGCATTGTCCAATTGTATGATGAATTTATTGAAAATCTTATAAGCCAATTATTGACTTTGAAAAAACAACACTTCATAGCAAAACATCAAGGCAAATATTTAAGATATAGAAAAGAAAATATGTTGGCAGATGACTGTATAGTAACGGGCGACTTTTCAGAAAATTTTACATTCGTTATACAGGATGAAATTCAAAGTTATCACTGGGTGAACAAACTCTTCATCCATTCGTAGTATACTACAAGGAAGAAACTAACATTAAATCCAAAAGTTTTTGCATCTTATCAGATAGTCTTAGTCATGATACTTCAGCTGTATACACCTTTCAAAAGAAACTTATTGCTAAAATTAAGGAGCTCTTTCCAGCCGTTTCAAAATTGGTTTACTTTTCCGATGGAGCAGCAGGGCAGTATAACAACCGAAAAATTTTAGTAATTTATGCAACCACAAAAAAGATTTTGATCTTGATGCCGAATGGCATTTTTTTGCCACATTCCAAGGGACCTTGCGATGGAGTAAGTGGTACAGTTAAAAGACTTGTCGCTAAAGCAAGTTTGCAATATAATGACATTCAAACTGTCCCGCAAATGTTAAATTTTTGTATAACCCATATTCCCGAAATCACATTTATTAATTTCGATGGCGAAGAAATACGAAACATGGAAGCCGATTTAGCACAAAGGTTTATGGACGCTCGAACGGTTCCAAAAACCAGACAAAAACATAGCTTTATACCAGTCAGTACATCAACAATTCAGACTAGATTCATATCAGGTTCAAATATATGGGAAGTAGAATCTATTTTAAGCCGGCCTAACAAAAAAGGAAATAAAATTAACTAAAATGATGGAAAACGAATATAAACAACTTCTAAGGAAAAACTTGTAAGCATGCATTTTTCTAAAATTATTTTTTATTTAATTTATAACATAGTTTATATAAACGTATTTTTCCTACAAAAAAACTAGAGCTCCCTCTCGAAATTAGTTAAATGATTACAACAATACATCTATCAATATTTGTGTTGATTTTCATTACTTTTAAATGTGCATTTTTTGAGATACGGGGTCAACAATGGAAGACATTTTCTTCAATTTAAATTTATACCCAATTTTTAAAACTTCATAAGTCCAACATATATGAAAGCAGTCTCTCCAAATTGGAGGAATATTTTAAATGTGAGTTCAACAATATCTACGTTGATTTCTAAAACTTTTGCATGTGTACTATTTGATATAGAGGCACCTTAAAAATCTTGCTTTTTTTAATTATTTGAGTTATGCCATAATTTTCAAAAGATCATTTTTCAAAAACAAGGCAAAACCCCTCCCAATTTTTATTCAGTGTGTTACCAATACATGAAATTAAAAATGAAAAAAAAATTTGAATTTTAAAATGTGCACTTTTGCCAATACAGGGTCCTGAAGTTGTGCCATTTCTCATAAATCCTTACTTTCAAAGCAGTAAAACTAAAAATGGTTAAACATTTTCATTAATTTTTTCAACTTATCTTGTTGAAAGGTAATAGAAGAAGAAACTGTAAAGAAATTTTAGGTCTAGCAACCCTATAAGTTGTTGAAACAGGGTGATGAAAATCGAAAAAAAAAACAATTTTTAGCATAAGTTTGGTGAATTTTATTATTTATTAAAAATAAGTAAGCGAACTTAAATTTTATACTAGAAGTTGCGTCTATTTGTTATCTGTCAAACAGTTCTTAAATTAAGTCAATACCAATTACAGGAACGGAGATATAAATGAAACCGTAAAGTATTAAATCGTGATTTTTGCGTCCGCCAAAAATTTTTCGAGCGCCACCACTGGTTAACGGTTAAAAATAAAAAATTAAAAAAAATTATTTTTGTTATCTACTTTAACACAAAAACAACATATAATTTTGTCAATTTTTTTCTAGAACATATTGCAACTTTTTTTTTTAAATTGGGCGAAAACTGGTGGAATGAGCCATGAGGCATTTTGTGCAAGAAGCCTTGTTGAATATCCCCTTTTTTAAATATTTCCAGACTTCGGAGTTCATGTCAAGCTGTTTATAATTCAATATATTTTTTAAAAAAGAATGCATTATAAACTAAAAATCATGTTTAACCATTTGACGACCGCTTCTGAACCGCTGGAAAATTTGTTAATTCGACAACGGATTCGTGTTAAGCGACTCCAAAGTACTAAACAAAAGTGTCGCAAAAAACAATTTTTTTTACCTGCAAAAGTGTGAAAAATCATGGGACCTATATGTCCCAATGGTTGTCAAAGGTAAAAATGTATGGCACTATTTTCTCTCCTTGACAGTAAGCGAACGGAAAGTTTGAGGTTGAACTTTGATTTACTTCATGAGAACTCGTTGTTTTTAATCTGTTTTAAAGGTTTACCTCTATACTTTGACCTCTATATGACTATTGGTTTAGGACATATTCCCAAAATATTTAAAAATATTGTTAAAAAACCCCAAAAATTCTATCATAATATCTGGCTTTCTATATTTGCTACGACGTAATGTTTGATATCCAATGAAGGGTTGAAAAATAACCTTTCCAATGGTGGTACTTTTACCTCTTTATGACTATTCAAAATATCACAAAATAGGTTAAATTTTCCAAAAAATCGGATTTTTCATTTGATGCAAAACAAAACTCCGTAACAAAAAAATTGTTGGGATTTTTGAACAAATTTTTGATCTATTTTGGAAAAATCTTTTGGACCAATAGTCGTAGAGTGGCCAAAGAACTACCATTAGAAAGAAAATTACACTTTTGATTTTGTGTTTTTATTTCAGTATTACTACGAACACGATCGCAAATCAAAGACCAAATTCTACTTGCGTCTTTTCTGCGATCGCTTTGTTTTGAGTGTGCACAATCAGTTGGCGGCCTCGGTAGTCGCGTTGGTAGCATGCTCGACTGCCACCCCAGAGGTCACGGGTTCGATTCCCGGCCAGGCCATGGTCCTTCACTTTGAAACCTTTCTAAATTTTCTATCCTCATTTCTAATCAACTGAAATTTAAAATTCATCAATATTTACAACTTGAAGTTGTAGTTGTAGTTGCTGGTAGAGCAGTTTGTGGATGAGATTGTCTTATAACTTGAATTGACTGAGGTAAAGGCATAACACTTGCCTCTGATTCAAATTAACATGTTTCTTTGGTTTTCCACCACGCTTAGAACATTCTACACTTGTTTCACTTTCCAGGAAAGGCCATCACCCCAAAAAAACTTTTTTCGATTCTTTCTATAAGATCAACATGCACACTAACTTGGGCACCAAACTTGACTTGCGTATTTTAAGTGAGGACGCACAATTGTATAATACAACGCAACGTTACAATCATGCTATTAAACTCTTTGACCCAGCGTTTTATACATAAATCCAAGCATTGAAGATGCTATTTTACAAATATAATCAATATGGATGTTCAACCATAGCTTAGAATCCATGTATACACCGAGATCTTTTACGACATCCACACGACTTAATGCAGTATCTTTCATTTGATAATCAATAATTAAATTATTCCTTTTTCGCGAAAAGGTCATAGTTTGGCATTTATATGGATTGAGAAACATATTATTTTTAGAACACCAAACCTCAAAAAATATTTTCATATCATCTGCACAAATAAGCAGATGAGAGTTATTTTATGATGTGAGTTCCAAATTAATTGCTAAAATAAACAGAAGTGGATTAAGGTGGTTACCCTGAGGAACACCGGATTTCACAATAAACTCAGAATGAACACACCTCGGAATCGTATTTGATAAGATCGCTCTGACAAATACGATTTAATCCAGCTAACAAAATATTGCGGAAATCCCATAGACGTGAGCTGAAATAAAATTAGATTGTGAGGAAGTTAATCAAATACCTTACTAAAATCAGTGTAAATGCAGTCGACCTGATTACCAGATCCAATCGAATTTAAGAAAAATGCTGTAAAATCGAGAAGATTGGACACTAGGGTCTACCATTACCAAAACCATGCTGAAAAGTCGTTAAAACTTCTCCAGAGTGAACCTTAACGCGATCGTAAACTATTCGCTCAAAAAGTTTGGGAATCGATGAAAACTTAGCGATGGGCCTATTATTTATAACTTCATTCCTGCAACCTTTTTATAAATTGAACTAATATATGAATTTTTCCAAAAAAGTGGAAAATAGCTGTGGTGGACACAATAATTAATAAATTTTTATTTTTATTTAACAGATTTTGTTTAAATTTTAATTTTTGGACAACATTCGAGTTTGAATATAATTTTTATAATGAACTTGTATAAAAAATATTTTGTATAAAAATGTACAATTTTTTTAAATCTTCAGTAATAATTTCTAAGTAAGTGTGTAAGTGAGTATTTGAGTGAGTATTTTGTAGAGTATGTGTTTTGTATGTTGTGATATTGGTGTTTGTATGTGGTGATATTGAGTCACCACATTATTCCTCCTCCCTTCTGAAAAATTTTGGTCGTGTTGGCTAATAAGATAAAGTGTCCTTTTTTAATATTTTTATATTTGGTTGAATGTGTCTGTGCTATTTCAATGTCTAAGGAGACGGGTTTAATCCTATCAATGTTGACAGTTATGTAGGCAGTGTTGCCAAGTCAGTGCTTTTAGCACTAGTTCTAGTGCTTTTTGATGTTCCAATACGCGTTTTTTTAAAAAAAAAGCACCAACATTAGTGCATTTTCATTTTAAGTTTAGTGCTTTTAGTGGATTTTGATTGTTAACCTAGGAATATTTTCTGGCAGTCCTGAATTAAGAAATTAATATGAATTTCCGAACGCATACTTGCGAAATATGGTTTATTGTTAAAAACTAGATGTTTTGTGATTCTTTTAATATACCTGATGAAATTCTTTGTAAAGTTAATTCTACTAAAACTAAAAAGTCAGATTATTTTATACCAAAGAATCAAAACTTTGGTCAGAAGATGATGCAGCTGGTTATGATGAAGCAGAAATCCTGTATTCTTTGATTAATTAAAAAAATAAGTAAGATTTGTGTTCATTCCTCTTCTGTCGGTTTGGTTTGTTTTTTTTTTTAGAAACTTAAAGCTTGAAAATTTTTCTTAAAATTATATGAAAACTTTAAAGTATTTTTTTTTGGTTTTGTTTGTTTTTTTTTTAAATAATGTCTATTTAAGCCCTTGAGGTTATAAATAAGAATTTCTTAGAAATCATTTTACATAAAATGTTTTGTTATAGTTGTTTTTGGGCTTTGGCCGTATCAAAGAAAAAACAATAGTTGAATTTTCTTTTTTGTCTTTTATTTTATCCAATTTTTCGATTATTTATTTATTTTTTTTTTTAGTCTTTTCAGGGACAACTATGCTTTTCATCGTCAACTCTGCTTTTGTCTAATTATGTGTTTATAAATATGCGCGCAGTTATCGGTGTCTGTTTTGTAGTTTAGTCTAATGTTTGTTGGTGTGTTAATTATGTGCAGCATTTCAATTGTATATCTTCTTCGGTAGTTTGACTCCTGTTGTAAAATTTTTGCATTTTCAAAGTCTGGAGAGTGATTTTGCTGGATACAGTGGGCCGCGAGCGCTGTTTTGTAGTCAAGTTTCGATTTAAGATCCGATTTATGTGAAGACAGTCTAGTTTTCAGTTTCGATTTTGTTGTACCAACGTATACTTTATTGCATACGTTGGACCCGTCACCTTTACAATTTATTTTATAGATAAGATTGCATTTGTCCATGTCATCTATTTTGCTTTTTGTTTTACTGTGGAACTGTCTAAGTTGATTGTTTGTTTTTGGAGCCAATAAAAAGTTGTTTTTGTTGTAAATGTCAGACTTTTTAAGTTTTTCTGTCAAGCCCGGAATGTAAGTGATTCCCTTGTATATTTTTGGTTCTGTACTATCTGTGGTTTTTGGAAGTTTGCTGTCCTTGAATTCTTTTATTAAACGTGAAATAGTATGGTGTGGAAAATCGTTGTTCCTTAGTACTAGTTTGATGCGCGTTTTGTTGTGTCTATGAAAAATTCTATCACTAATATTAAGGACTATATTTATAAAATTTCTAGCCGTGTTGAAAATTGTTTTTTTAGGATGTTTTGAGAAAAAAATTGATAAGTCTTCCTGATGATGTTGGTTTTTGGTACCAGTCTGTCTTCATTTTGTCGTTATTTCTTATTACGACCGCATCCAGATACGGCAATGTACCTTCTTGTTCTACGTCAACTGTAAATTTTATATGTCCGTTGCATTTGTTCAATATTTTAAGAGTGTCATCTAATTTGTCTTTTTTAATAAATAAAAATAAAAAATAAATAAATAACTGGCCATTTCAGCCCTTGAAAGGACTTTGACCTAGCTTCTTATGATCAATTGTGTTGTGCGTGTTATTAAGTTTGTACACAATTGACCGAGAACCGGACCTACATTCTTAACGCCGACTCCGAACGGCAATGAACGGAAAGTTCTCGTTCTCAAGAAGCTTTACATGGCATTTTGATTACTGTCTGAGGTTTGCCATTGTCTGCAGAGAGGTGGCGGCCGTACAGAAAAATTATTTTAATTCAAATAATTTTCTGTCGCTGCTGGGGTTCGAACCTGGGTTTCTAAAGTTCTTTGACATAGCGGCCACGCACTTTAACCAACTACGCCACGGACGCCACAATTTGTCTTTTTTAATTGTCGCAAAAATATCGTCTACATACTTAGTTAGTAATAGTGGTTTATCTTCCGCGTTGTTTACAAACGTGTCTAGTACCTCTTCCATAACAATGTCAGCAATAATTGGCGAGATTGGCGAACCCATTGGCATTCCTTTGAGTTGACTGTAAATTTTATTGTCAAAAGTGAAATAATTGTTCTCTTTGATGCAGAATCTGAGAATATCCATGAAAAGTTTTGTTGGAATTTCCGTTTGTATTTCTATTTTGCCCATTGTTTTTCAATGGTTTTGATTGCAAACTCAACTGGTGTATAGGGAACAAAGAAACTACATCAAAGGAAACCATCATCTCATCATCGAAAATGTGTGTGTTATTGATCTTGTTCTTGAAGTCTATGGCGTCTTTTATATTGTATTTGGAATTTAGTGTCAAGGTTTTTAAAATGTTTACCATGTACTTGCTTAGGGCATACGATGGCAAATTTATGGACGAGCAAATGGGACGAAGAGCCATGTCGTTTTTATGAATCTTGAGTAGACCGTAGATTCTTGGTATCGTTGCCGTGTGTGTTGTCATTTTTAACTTTCTTTTTTGTACATGGCCACTGTCTTATTCCCTTTGTCCGCCTCCACAATAATTATGTCTTTATTTTGTTTTAAAATGTTTTTCATTATTTCCGCTGTGTTCATTATGTACGTATCTCTTTCTGTAGGTTTTAACTCTCTTAAATGTCGGACCATTAATGTCGTGAGCTTAATTCTTGCTGTCTCCTGTTCCTCTTTCTCAGTGATTGTCTGTATACAATCCTCTCCTTCTGCGATGATGGTAAATAGCGGATACCATCACCATTTGATACGGCCAAAGCCCAAAAACAACTATAACAATAAACGTAAAAGGCCGAAAAATTTTTCAACATAAAATGTTTTATTTAATTCTTTGTTAAAAAAATCATTTTAGGATTCATAAAGCATTCATTCAGGCAGATTCATAAAGCACTGAATATAGTTAAAAACATTTAAAAGTTTCTAAGTCAGCTTAGTTAGAAAATTTTGTATGAAGCCTACAAAACTTGAATAATACAACAAAGAAAATTTTCTACATGTACTTATAGAATAAACAAAATCTTATTAAACAAATATCGAGGTATAACAAGATTACTTAAGGAAATTGTATTTTGTATGAAAATTCGAAATAAAAATTATAAATTCACCTAAAAAAAAACAACGAAGTTTCATAAAAGTTTTTTAGTTGAATCAACAAAAAAAAAAACAACAAAAAAATTTGAAAGTAAAAAGAATGCAATTTTTTTATCATGTAACGAATCCCTGTTTACCAGGGTCTATAGCTGGGACAGACAAAGCGGCTGTCCAGGGTCGTTCACAAAAATTTATAAATTTTAGACACTAAATCAATCAATCAATCTTTTAAATTTTCGTTATAATTTTATTTCTTCTTAAACCTAACAATGGTTGGAGATGGTATGCTTGTCAACTAATTCACAACTGAATAACTCATACATAAGTTATAAATATTAATTAATTAATATAATAATTATTAATCAACTATTCATTAAAGGGGCAATAAGTAAAAAAAAAAATAAGATAAACATTTATATGGATAAGAATTCTTCAATAATATATAATATATTATTTATATATTATTATTATTATATTTATATAGTATAATATATTTCTTTTATTGAACTTCACCATGTCCTTGAGATACAAATCCTGGGCTATCGACTGTGAGATTCGTCGTTCTGGCGGTGGTGGTTTGGCGCAAGCGTTTCTGGTGCCGTGTTCTGATTTACCTAATAGTGAAATCATATGCCTTACAAATACTGGTGAAGATTCTTAAAGAGGCACGAAAAGGGTAAAAACCTCGCTATCGTGATATAATTACAACTTAAATGTCTTATAGTTACTTTATAAAAGTCCTTAAAGAGGCACGAACAGGGTAAAAACACCGCACTATACACACTATAGACGTAAAGAGTAGCACTGTCAGTAAAGCCCATGTTACACGGTGCTCGTTTGCTCGGCGTGTAATGAACACTTTTATTCTATTTTCTCAATTTGCACGTTGGTAGGTCACACGACAGAAATATGCACGCTGAGCTAGTTTTGACATTTCATTCAGTTCCTTGCTTTTTGTCCTACACTTTATTCCAACAAGGGTTTCCTACAACTATTTTCTTCATACTGTTATAGTACAATAGTAGCACTTTTCTTCACAAAATGTAATTTTCAGCTACTTAAACGCCCAAATCTTTAATTTCACTACACAGCAACATTGTTGCACGGTGCTCGCTGCCATGTATACCGAGCAAAAATTAACATATTTTGCTCGGTCTACAAAGTGTTCATCTCACAGGCTCACTGATTTTTGACAGTCTTGCATTGGAAACAACAACAAAATTATTTGCACGGCAAGCAAACGAGCACCGTGTAACATGGGCCTAAGTGGTGCTACTGATACCTTAGCGACAAAGTCCTTAAAGAGGCACGAACAGAGTAAAAACCACGCTATCGTGATATAACTAATGATAGCCGACGGATTAGACAGGGTTAAAACCACGCCACTACTATATACATAAAATAAATCTGATACGGATAATTGAATATGAAATGGAAATAATAGTTAGATAGAACAGATGATAAGAGATCAAAGAATTTAAAATAAAGAACTTTCTTTAGTAAATATAATAAAATTGGTATTTACAGGATTTTCTACTCAGTGGTGGGATTTAGGGTGAGCACTGGCAGATTAGTCTGAGTAAAACCCACGAAATTCCTTCCACCGGAGTTAGTATGTTGGATGGGAATTCTAAAATAGGAGTGGTGGACAGAGTAACCTGAGTAAAAAACCACGCAGTTACTATGTCCGGTTAGTTATGGAATTTTTATGGTTTGATAGGTAAGATGGGTGGCAAAGATAATCTGAGTTAAAACCACGCGACCAACTCTGCCGGAAAATTATTAGATAGGAAAGATTGAAAGTTTAATAAAAGTAACTAAATAAATTAGATAGTAAGCAGTTAAGATACCAGAAAATATATATAAATAAAAAGAAATTCACGCATACCACCTTAGAACACGCACGCCTCACCACTCCGGCTCGTTGTCTCACAGGGATCCCTTAGTCCCTGGCTTCGCTGCTGACGTGGATGTTGTTGGCTGTTGGGGTCCCTCGATGTTGTTGCTGCACACTCTCAATGTCTATTAATTCGCTGCTGCACTCTGTCGACGTCCACTATATGTTAACTTTATTCGCTGCTGCGCTCTGCCGACGTTCACTATATGTTTACTTATTTATTTCGCTGCTGTGCTCTGCCGACGTTCACTATATGTTTACTTATTTATTTTTACTTGACTTGCCACCACCCCACGGTGACTCTTGACTGACTGACTGGTTTTTCATTCTGCACTTGAGCTTCGACC
This sequence comes from Pherbina coryleti, assembly GCA_943735915.1. Lineage (NCBI taxonomy): Eukaryota > Metazoa > Arthropoda > Insecta > Diptera > Sciomyzidae > Pherbina > Pherbina coryleti. The sequence continues at coordinate 123,405,447 of OX030948.1, read as the reverse complement.
TATCGTTCCTTGTCTCGCTCTGGTTTGTTCTGTTTCTAATTTTAAGCGAACGGGTGGCGTGATAGAACTCTCGCGTTCTCTTCTCACTCTCGCCAGTTTGTTCCGTTCCTAGCGTCAGGCATACGAGTGGCGTGATTTTCTTCTCCCTTCTCTTCTCACACTCGTCTGTTTGTGGGTATCGTATCATGCGAGCTTACCGTTTCCCTTTGGTACACGCGCATACATGAAAATAAAAAAAATAAAAACTAACTGAAATACTCTCGACTCTATGCTGGAAAAAAAATGCTTTGTCGTGGAGTTTGAGACCTAAGGGGGGTCCTACCATATTTTTTTAAAATTAAAGTATTTTCCTTAATATATCCTACAGCCTTATTTATAAAGTTCAATGTTCTTTTATTTTTTCAGTTTCTTAAATATAAGATAAAAAAAATATTCTTAATAATAAAAAAAAGTATGAAATACAGAAATTATTTACTTTTTTTTATGTCATAATCGACTAAAGTTAATAGAAAAAAAAGGAAATATGTATACGGCGACCGCGGTGCCTGCCGTTAGATGGCCAAGGCAACTTTCGATCTTCCGTCTCATGGTATTGGGCTGAAATAAAGGGGGAAACATATTATGTAGGTCAAAATTTATAACCAAAAGTTTGGTCCTTACATCTTCCCCTTACTCCGCCGGGCGTTCGAAAACGTACTCGGTCCCGAGCCTGTCTATGACGAGGCTGTACTGCTGGCCATTAATTATCGTCATGGTGCGTAGCCACCATGGCACCTTTCGCTTTTTGCTGATGAACTCCCGGAGCTGGGTGTATATGGTGCTGGCTGGAGGTGGTGAAGCGTGTGGTATGATATCTGGCAAGATCGGGGCGCAGAGAGACATGCAATCCTCGTTGTCACTCGGAATGACTTGTAGCGTTTGTGTGGTCACGATTTCGCCCGGAACTGTGGGTTCCTGGCTGTCGGACCTATTTCCTTGGTACGGAACCCGTACTGTCGGCTCATGGGTCGTCCAAGGTAGTGCGGTTCCTATTACCTGCTGGGATCCATCGCGTGGTATTCCAGGTGCTAGAGTCTTCGTTCAATGGAACATGGATTAGGGACTCGCGGCTGTTGTTCGCTCGGCCTGGCGAGCTGATGTTGCTGACGCATCTCTCTGCGTTGATGGCGTTGGCGTGTCTTGACACGCTACCGGTGCTGCTAGATGAGCTGCTGACGCTGATGTGACTGGGCACACGTGTGGTGTTGGCGCGATGCGACTGTATGATGACGCCGGTGCTGCTGATATCGGCTCGATGGCGCGCGCTGTCGACGCTGGCGTGGCGTGGCGTAGCACGCTATCGACGTCGGCGCGATGCGATGGTAAACTGAGGCCGACGCTGCTGCTGCTGATTGGGCTTTGTGTTCTGTCGACGCGGGCATGACTCAACACGCTGTCGACACTTACTCTGACGTTGCTGCCGTTGGTCTGGCCGTGTGCGCTGTCGACGTTGGTGCGATTTGGCGGTACACTGACTTTGGTGCTGCTGATTGGGCTGAGTGCGCTGTCGACGTTGGCATGACTCAACACGCTGTCGACGTTGGCGCGGTGCGTCGGTACGATGACACTAACTCTGACGCTGTTGCTGCTGGTTCGATTCGGATCGCTGTCGACGCTGACGTGACTGGCGGAAACCCTGCTGGTAGCGCTACTGGTGGATCACTGCTGGTGGTGCTGTGCTCAGATGAGCTGCTGCTCATTGAGCTGACGCTCCGTAGCCTTTGCGATGCGTGTCGGGTTCGCTCGGGTCTAGCCGCACTTTCTGCGAGGCCCTGTTTCCTCGGAGCCATGAGAGGCTTCTGGTCAGGCAAGTAGAGCCGTGGCAGGCTATCTCGGACTGAGCCGCTAACCATCCGCTGGATGAGCATAGCCACTTCGTGCCGCTTGTACGCTGCTTCAATGGTGGGGAACCACCCTTGACTCCCGGCCTCACGCAAATCCATTTCCGGGTGCTGCAGGAATAACTCGACGAAATGCAGTAAGAAAGCCCCACAGTCACTCCCGTTGGTTTGCTGTGGTACTGGCACGGCGTTGAGGCGGCCTCGGTAGTCGAGTTGGTAGCGTGCTTGACTGCCACCCCAGAGGTCCCGGGTTCGATTCCCGGCCAGGCCATGGTCCTTCGCTTTAAACATTTCTTAATTTTCTTTCCTCATTTCTAATCAACTGAAATTAAAAATTCATCAATATTTACGACATGAAGTTGTAGTTGATGGTAGAGAAGTTTGTGGATGAGATTGCCTTATAACTTGAATTGACTGAGGTAAAGGCATAACACTTGCCTCTGATTCAAATTCACATGTTTCTTCGGCTTTCCACCACGCTTAGAACAGCCTACACCTGTTTCAATTGATTGACCTTTCCTTCCCACTAATCTATCACTCCATTTCGAACCAAGGCAGACTTGACTGAAAAGGTATTCCACCTAAATTCCTTGGTACAAAGCTAAAAAAAAAAAAAAAATCACCTTTTCTTAAAATTTTTTCATAAAGTTTCATTTTATATTTATTAATATTATTTTTTTTGAGTGTCCTTTATCACCTTTCCTTAAATTTTTTTTTTTTGTTTTCATAAAGTTTTCTTCTATTTTTTTTTATATTAATTATTATTATTTTGAGTGTTTTTCACTTTATTTAGTTCAGTGTATCTCACTTTATATTACTTTGTTTGATTGTTGTTATTTTCACTTTGTGTTTACCATTAATAATTTTGCCCTTAATGGGTCTTTTCTTTTATATAGTAAAATGTTAACTAGCACGACTGTCCTTGCGGCATACCATTAACGACTGTTCGCTTGAATCCACCCAGCTGTCCCTTGTTGTAGAAGTTTCGAGGTTGTAAGTCCTAGTGGTGACAACTTCACTCTTTTCGTTGTACAATTGAGTTGTAAAGCTCGCGTAGTGGTTGCAAGTTGTACCATTTGGTTGATCGAACGGCCGGACTTGCATGACAGCCTTACGCAGTGGAAAAGTATCGCTGGTACAGTAGTTGATGTTAAAACTCAAAATCTGTTAATCTGAAGCCAATTTGCAGTTATTTATGCAGATGCTGCTGCGAATATGCAGTTGCTAAAGGAGATGCCGCTGCACATATGCCGTTGTTGACGCAGATGCCGCTGCGCATATGCAGTTGTTGACGCAGATGCCGCTGCCCTTATTCTGAAATGAAATTTAAATTATTTATCGATGTTGGTCTCGTTGTAGAACTTCTTGAGTTCACCGATGTGAGCTTTACAAATTTTCACCCTTCTTTTTGACCTGTACGATTACTGGGGAAGTGTATCCAACTACACAGTAGGGACTCTCGAACTTCGGCGCTAGCTTAGCTGCAAAACTGTTGATGGCACTGGAGAGCGGGTGTTGTCTTACGAGGACCATTTCTCCAACTTCAGGTTTCCATTCACGACGGCGCAGGTTGTACTGTTCCTGTGTCGTTTGGCTGAGTCTATGACATACTATCTCAAAGATTTCTTGTAGTTGTTTTGCTCTAGCTGTCGGTGTCTGCTGTTCTCTGCCTGTAAACATTGTCAACTCATCATAGAGAGCGCCAGGTAACCGGGGCTTGCGTCGTTGAACCAGGAAAGCAGGACTATAACCGGTAACTTCTGATTTACTGCTATTGATTGCCAACATCAATTCTGGCAGATTCTCGTCCCAGGTCTTGTGTTGGTGCTGACTGAACTGGGCGATCATTGTTTTCAGCGATTATTTAACTCGTTCTGTTGGGTTTTCCTGTGGCGTGGACGAAGTTGTGAACTTTTGTTGATATCTTGCATAAATTTTCGAAACGCGCGGTCAGTGAATTGTGAGCCATTGTCAGTAATAATGACCTTTGGAGCTCCGAAGCGGGCAAGGATACGTTGCGTAAACTCTCGCTGGTGGCCTTGCGTAGTGGGATGGCCTCTGTCTACTTGCAGAATTTGTCAAAGAAGACTAGGATCATGGTGTTGCCGTGTTTAGATCGCGGCAGTGGTCCAACGAAGTCGGCACAGACGACGGACCAGGGCTCTTCTGCGATGTGTGACAGCATTTTTCCCGTCGGTGCTTGCTGGCTTACCTTGTTTTTTTGGCATATCTCACAGCATCTCACGTACCGACTAACATCTCGGAAAAGACCAGGCCAATAATAGCGACTGGCCACTCGTATGATAGTTTTGCGCACCCCAAGGTGTCCTGCACTGGGTTCATCATGGTTCTCTTTCATGACCCTATTACGCATGTAAACTAGAACACACAATTTCCAGGGCGCTGAGTTTTCATCACCGATTTGATTGAGGATATGCCGATACAGTTGGCCGTCCTCTTCGATGTAGTCTGCAAATTTCCTGGGATTGTCACGTACCTCAGCCTTCCTTCTCTCCGACCAATTATAATGCTGGGTATCCTCTGCCACCGTGGTGGCCTTGCACAGATTCTCAAGTGGTTGTCGGGAAAGCGCATCCGCAACCACGTTCAGCTTGCCTCTTCGGTACTGGACGTCAAAGTTATACTGCTGCAACTCTAGGACCCACCGCGCTATACGCCCAGACGGACTCTCGATGGAGTTCAGCCACTTCAAAGAAAGTAGGTCAGTGATCACCGTGAATTTATATCCCTCTAAATAACATCGCATTTTTCTTATACCCCATACTATAGAAAACATTCCTTTTCTGTGAGGCTATAGTTTTTTCCTGCTTGTATCAGATGGCGGCTCACATATGCAACTACTCGTTCTACGCCATCGATATCTTGCGTCAGCACGGCTCCTAGCCCATACTCGCTGGCATCCGTCTGCAACACAAAAGTTTTACTAAAATCGGTACACGCCAAGACCGGGGTAGGGTGTACTATGGTGGAAAAGTCGGGTACAATTGTCTTTTGACGGGTATATATGGCATCCATTAATGTGGTGGCCGAAGTAAATAATCGATTGCTTACCTTCGCTATCCAACATTCGTTGCTAGTTTAAAAATTACCAAGATAAAATTTATTTAATACTGAAAAATAAAAGATTAATTGACAAATCGCTTTTAGACGACTGAGGGGCGCTTCACCCTCCATTATTATAACAAGAATATTAAATTATCACTGAAATATGCGATAAATTTCACGGTTATTTTCCGGTGACTATGACGTTTCACCCTCTGTTATTAAAATAAAACTATTAAATTATCGCTGAAATATGCGATAAATTTCACGGTTATTTTTTCGGTGTCTTCACCCTCTTTCATCGTTATCAAATATAGGTTATATATCTTTGTTGGCTAGTTATAAGATAGGTCTTTAGGTTTCTAACTCCAACGACAAGTGTGTTTCCATAAAATCATAACGAACGATTGAAATTGATTTAGGGTTCCTGCTCGGGCGCCATTGTAACGACTCCCTGTTTACCAGGGTCTATAGCTGGGACAGACAAAGCGGCTGTCCAGGGTTGTTCATAAAAATTTATAAATTTTGGACACTAAATCAATCAATCAATCTTTTAAATTTTCGTTATAATTTTATTTCTTCTTAAACCTAACCATGGTCGGAGATGGTATGCTTGTAAACGGCAAACGCTGTTTTGCCCAGACTGAATACTCGATGCACATATTTTTTTCAATAGATGGCGGCAATATGGTTTTAATATTAACTGAGTTAACTGAAAAGTAAAAATCTTACAAATTTTTAAAATTTCATTTTTGCTCATGTTAATTATTTTTAGAAATTTTTTTTATACAATTTTTATATTAATACTCCTCATGTTTCATAGAATAGGTATAATATATAAATTTTTGTCTGATTATTGAAAAGTGGCCGTAGCTTCAGTGCGACCACTAAATTACCTAATTTTAGTCTAATGCGACCAAAGCCACAATATATTGCAACAACACTTTAAAATATGAATGCAGTTTTAATAACGCTTATTCCCCCAAATGTTCCTAATAAATACAAGTTTAACCCACAATTTGAAAAAATACCAATCTGGCAACATTTCGCAACTGACAGATTCAACAACAGCTGGTTTTAGTTTGCAATTATCAAATTCTTCGGCTAAAATTGTGCAGCGTGATCGTTTCATTTGAACTTTAATTTCTGAAATGGCAACCAAGACCGGCCAAAAAATTGCAATTTTACGCCAAATACTTTCGTCAAAAGATGTACTTTTTGGTGCCTTTTCGGAAATATTGACCAAAGAAATGAAAGTGGCCGAATGGAAGAGAATAGGGCAATCGTGCCAATCAATGGGACTGATAAAGTCAGAGAAGTCGTACGCATATGTTCGAGACACTTTTTGGTCAAACTTGAAACATGCGATATTGGTATGTTTGAAACTAGTCTTTGTCTTGCAAGTAATTATTTGTTTCTCTAATATAATAGGTTAAGAAAGACAACGCCAGGAAAACAGGCGCAGTTGGTGGAAAAAATCAGCGCAAAAAAAGCAGCTCACACCAATCGATGACCTCGTCTTGGAAATTTTGGGTAAAGACTCTCCTATAATAGAAGGCATAGGTGGTCAAGATTCAATAGAGGCTACTAATACTATAGAAGGAGGTGCAATTACGGAAGTTTCCTTAGAAACACCAAAGGAATCAAATTTGGAAATTCAAAAATCTGAGCCGAGTAGAGCATCGAGAAAGGGTACATTACAAAGTCCTATATGTACATTTTTTTTTATTTTTTAAAAATTACCTTTGTTAATAATTATAGCCATGAAATTTATTACAAAGGGCTCTAAAGCATACTCCGATCTCGAAGAAGATAATAAATTGAAACGCTGCAAACTTATGCTGCAAATAGAATTTTTGGAAGTCACCAACTACAAAAAAAAAAAAGCTAGAAATTCTTGTGTTGGAGCAATCACTGAATGTTCCATGTCAATCTAAAGCCGATTAGAAAAGTTTTAAGCTTCTCTAAGATATGTATGTAAGTGAAAATTAATGACCGAGTATTTGTATTCCATTTGCGGAACGCTCTAGCGAATACTTTTTGAACTGTATTAACTTCACAACGTCACAAAGAAGATTTTATTCCAAATTTAATTTTTGTAGAGATTAACAAAATATTTATTTTTTAATGAAAAATTTTAGTTTCTAAAAAAGTTGATAGTTGTTTGAAGTTTGCTCTCTTCTATCAGTTGGTTGCTCTTCATCATTAGCTACTTCCAGAGAAGTAGTTGCATCGCATTCGTCAGCGTTATCAGAAGTCTCATTTATTGTGTACTCGTCGTCAAATCGTGCAAAGTTGCATAAAGCTACGCAACTGTTAAATACATCACATGCTTTTTTTGGCTCTAGTCGCAAATAGTTGAGACATGGAAATTTTTCTTTTAAAACACCGATGGCGCTTTCAATAATTCTTTGAGTGGATTTATAAGCCCTCAGAAATAGGCGTTTGGGTTCATTATTTATATCGGTTAAAATCGGAGGAATTAACCAATCCTTAAGCGGATATGCAGAATCTCCAAGAAGTATTCCGTTTGGGAAAGGCCGCCAACCATTTTCCATTTGTTGAAATATGCCATTTTTTTTTAAAACTCGAGAATCATGCGTACTTCCCGGCCAATGAGCGTATGAATAACAAAATTGCAAGTCCTGTCCACAAACTACCATGCACGTTATTTAGTGGTTTCCATGCCGGTCTACATGAGCTTCTTCGTGTTCGGTAGAAGCATCTATTTTGATGAGATTTCCATCGATGCATCCGCAGACCATTGGCATTCCTTTTAGTGCAAAGAAGCGTTCTACGATCACCTGAACATTTTCTGGCCATTTTACGTAAAGTTGGGGTAACGTCTTATTTACAGCACTTACAACATTCTGGATAGCTCTGCAAACACTGGCTTTGCTAACACCATGCATATCTCCAATTGCAATTGTAATTCAACGGACATGGCATTACTTTTTCCAGTACATCTTTTCAAGTGGCGTCCTAATAGGTTGTCAAGATATTCCAGCTATGTGCTGCCAATCGAAACCTCTCATTGAATTCATACGACATCTCAAAATATCCATAATTAATCCGCGTTCTAATAATCGTTGGTCTTCTTATAATAATGAATTCCTTATCACTACTTGAATCACTTGACCACATTTTTCTGACAGCTTTTATTTTTGGATAATGATTATTTTTATTTTTGGTTATTTATGTTTCTTGTAAATATTTTAAGAGACTTGCGAGCCTTTCAAAGTTTTTGACAGATGGCCACAAGCTACAAGTGTTAAAGTAAGTTTTGAGAAACAGAATTTAATTTTTAATTATTTTTGAGACTTGTAAATAAGACATATAGACTTGTAGCTTGTATTCTGCAAGTGTATTTTCTATAAACAGACACTTGTTCAATTACTCTAATTCAATTACTTACAAGTATTTCACTTGTATAACAAGACTTGTATATTTTGAGAAACAGGACCCAGGTCAAGAAGTCTTTCAAGACTGTTATAAGTACAACTTACATGTTGTAAGTTAGAACATATATTGTCAACAAATAGATGTTCTTAGCGGGTCTTCGAATTTGATGCACAATAATATGTATCATCGTCAGAAGAATGCCATTTTAACTTGGGCAGATTAAAATATCCCAATAATAAAATGTCATCATTAACGCCAAGTATGTTTACCTCGCAGTCAACGCAATCTGCAAGACTTGTATAGACCTCTGTACTACTCGTCGGAGGAACATACGCATTTATCACATATACATTGGAGTTACAATTTATAATTTTAACGCATATTAGTTCTATGTTAGATGAGCAGGGAATATCAACAAGGGAACTCACAAAGCAGTTACGTACAGCTAAAAGGACACCACCACCGACAAAAAAACTATTGCCAGTGAATCTGTCCCTTCTTAATACTTGAAAGCTATTGTCAAACAATTCCAAGTCAGTAATGCTTCCATTCAGTCACGTTTCTGTTAACGCAATAATATCCTCAGAGCAATTCTGCGACGACAAAAATATGTTCTGCGTCTTTGAACGTAATCCCCTTGCATTTTGATAGTAAAGGGATAGCCTATTTTATTTTTTTGGGTCTGACGGGCAGCTGCGGTCGTACTACGAGACTTTATTTTTTAGGCTTAAAATCACTAACGAGAATTCTCTCACTAACTCACTCGGCCCACATTCTTGAGTTTAGTACAGTTGCAAAGTAACAGTTGAGTTTAGTTCAGATGCAACTGTAAGAATAAAAGAGGCGTGGGAAGACTTATTATCCATTTTCGTACATGAGCAGAATGTATTTGAAGCAACTAAGCTGTTTTGTTTAACAAACGTTACAATATTTTCAGATGATGTGCCGGGCTTTAGACGTGAAACAAAAATATTTTTGGTCCTCGACACTGCGTTTAAAGTCAATTGACTATTGGGCGCAGTTGAAATTGTATTTGAGCTACTACACAATTGAGGAATAGGAGGAGGTGTAGAAGAAATTATCGAATAACTAATTTCTGGTTGCTGAAGAGTTAGAGGCGTTGCTGAGGGGTGCTTTGCCTTGGAAGATCTAGAGGATGCTTTACGGCGTTTATTATTATTATTTTTGTTTATCTTGTTTTTCCTCTGTGTTTTAGAATTAATTGGGTCTTCTCCTAATGAAACCGACAAAGTGTCAGAAAAAACATTCTCAGATGAGAGAGGCGCAATATTTTCCGGTGTAGAAGTTTCACTAGTGGTACTGTCATTAGGTGCGACACTAACTTCTCTATAAAATTACAAAATTTTTCTAAAATCATTACACTGTGCGACAATTTAAGGGTCAGTTGGAATAACCTCAAATATCAGTTGGAATAACCTCAATGGTTTCTAATAGTGCATGGTCTATATATTATGCCCTCAGACTTAGTTTTATCGGATTAGGTCAAACAAGAGAGAAATTCAAGGTCAAATTTCACCTTAAAGTCACAAATTTTTTCTTATAACTCTTAAACTAAATTCAAATCCTGTGTAGTAACTACATCTAAACATTTGCAATGGATGGTTCTTAACATTTTGAGACCATTTTTTGCTCAAAAAGTTACGCAAGGGGGTGAATATTTTCTTCGAAAAAAGGGTTTTTAAAAAAAAAACAATATTTTCAATAGTTCAGTTGCTTTGTATTTTTCTTCAAAAACAATCAGATTTTGCTGAATTTTTGCATACACTTCAAGTAAAATAAAATAATCCACTTAAATTAAATTAAATTAAATCTTAATTTCGCGAAGTCAGTGCAGCATTCTCCAGATTAGCGAAAGAGTCGAGTCGAATGGGTCTTGCAATGAACGCAGATAAGACGAAATACCTAGTGTCAACAAATAAACAGTCCCAGCGTCTTGGAAACCACGTCACTGTTGACAACATCTCCTTCGAGGTTGTTAAGGACTTCGTCTACCTGGGATCCAGCATTAACTCTTTCAACGATGTTAGTATTGAGATAAAACGAAGGATAACTCTTGCCAACAGGTGTTACTTTGGGCTGAGTAGGCAATTGAGAAGCAGAGCCCTCTCTCGACGAACAAAACTCACGCTCTATAAGTCACTAATCATGCCCGTCCTATTATATGCAGCACAAACCTGGACGTTGAGCAGTTCTGATGAAAAGACTCTGGGAGCCTTCGAGAGAAAGATCCTTCGTAAAATCTTCGGTCCAATCTGCGCCAATGGCGAGTACCGAATTCGATGGAACCACGAGCTGTATGAGCTGTACGCTGACATCGACATAGTTAAGCGCATTAAAATCGAGCGGCTCCGCTGGCTAGGTCATGTTGAGCGAATGGAAAACGACGCTCCAGCGAAAAAAATATTCGATTCGGTGCCCGGTGGTGGTCAACGCAGAAGAGGACGCCCACATCTTCGTTGGAAGGATCAGGTGTTGGATAACCTGACCACGCTTGGTGTTTCCAACTGGCGCCAGCAAGCGCAGAACAGAAATGGCTGGCGCAATTTCTTATACGAGGCCAAAACCGACTTACGGTTGTAAGCGCCAGATAAGTAAGTAAGTAAAATCTTAATTTAATCAATCTTAAATTAAATTTCTGAACGCACCCTTTCACTAATCATCGAACTGTTACTGTCAATTTTTTCAGTAAACTCAAAATTTTCATCATGAAAGTACAGGAACGAACAACGTCTGTAAATTATAAATATTTAGTACCGAAATTCGGAGTCGGTGATCGCAACTTTAAGAGCGTGAACTGCCATTTTCGGTCGTAATTCTCGCCCTGGTAGACATACAATATCAAGTTTAGTGCAAAAATTTGAGTCTACTTATTCGTTGTGTGAAGTTGCCGTACCAGTGAGACAACGGGTTGGTCGAAGTGTCGAAAATAGCACTGCCGTTCAGCAAGCGATACAAAACAGCCAATTCCACGGCGTTCTCAAGAATTGGGTATCGCCCAGACCACTTTATGGCGAATTTTGCGCAAGGATCTTGGATCTGGACCCATACAAGATCAAGCTGACTCAAGAATTTAAGCCGATGGACCATTTAAAGCGAAGTACGTTCTAAGATTGGGTTCTAGAAAAGATGCGCCATTATGATGAATTTCATCGCAAAATCATCTTCAGTGACGAAGCTCATTTTTGGCTCAATGGGTTCGTCAATAAGCAAAATATGCGTTATTGGTCTGGTGGAAATCCACATGTGCTTCATGAATCAACACTTCATTCTCAAAAAATAAAGAGTGATTTTTTAAGTGCCTGATAACTTTTTTTTTAAAAAAAACGCATAAAATTTGCAAAATCTCATCGGTTCTTTATTTGAAACGTTAGATTGGTCCATGACATTTACTTTTTGAAGATAATTTCATTTAAATGTTGACCGCGGCTGCGTCTTAGGTGGTCCATTCGGAAAGTCCAATTTTGGGCAACTTTTTCGAGCATTTCGGCCGGAATAGCCCGAATTTCTTCGGAAATGTTGTCTTCCAAAGCTGGAATAGTTGCTGGCTTATTTCTGTAGACTTTAGACTTGACGTAGCCCCACAAAAAATAGTCTAAAGGCGTCAAATCGCATGATCTTGGTGGCCAACTTACCGGTCCATTTCTTGAGATTAATTGTTCTCCGAAGTTTTCCCTCAAAATGGCCATAGAATCGCGAGATGTGTGGCATGTAGCGCCATCTTGTTGAAACCACATGTCAACCAAGTTCAGTTCTTCCATTTTTGGCAACAAAAAGTTTGTTAGCATCGAACGATAGCGATCACCATTCACCGTAACGTTGCGTCCAACAGCATCTTTGAAAAAATACGGTCCAATGATTCCACCAGCGTACAAACCACACCAAACAGTGCATTTTTCGGGATGCATGGCCAGTTCTTGAACGGCTTCTGGTTGCTCTTCACTCCAAATGCGGCAATTTTGCTTATTTACGTAGCCATTCAACCAGAAATGAGCCTCATCGCTGAACAAAATTTGTCGATAAAAAAGCGGATTTTCTGCCAACTTTTCTAGGGCCCATTCACTGAAAATTCGACGTTGTGGCAGATCGTTCGGCTTCAGTTCTTGCACGAGCTGTATTTTATACGGTTTTACACCAAGATCTTTGCGTAAAACCTTCCATGTGGTCGAATAACACAAACCCAATTGCTGCGAACGGCGACGAATCGACATTTCACGGTCTTCAGCAACACTCTCAGAAACAGACGCAATATTCTCTTCTGTACGCACTGTACGCATTCGTGTGGTTGGTTTAATGTCCAATAAAGTAAACTGAGTGCGAAACTTGGTCACAATCGCATTAATTGTTTGCTCACTTGGTCGATTATGTAGACCATAAATCGGACGTAAAGCGCGAAACACATTTCGAACCGAACACTGATTTTGGTAATAAAATTCAATGATTTGCAAGCGTTGCTCGTTAGTAAGTCTATTCATGATGAAATGTCAAAGCATACTGAGCATCTTTCTCTTTGACACCATGTCTGAAATCCCACGTGATCTGTCAAATACTAATGCATGAAAATCATAACCTCAAAAAAAATCACCCTTTAGCTGTTTGGTGCAGTTTGCATGCCGGCGGCGTCATTGGATCATATGTTGTCGTCGACGATAACGATAATAACGTTACTGTGAATGGCCATTGTTGTCGCACCATGATTATCGATTATTTTTGGCCTGAATTGGAAGATATGGACTTGGACGACATGTGATTCCAACAAGATGGTACCACAAGCCACATAGCACACGTTACAATCGATTTATTGAGTGTTATCTCAAGTGTTGAGTGTTATCTCAAGAAATGGGCCAGACGATTGGCCGCCTCGTTCGTGCGATTTAACGCCTATATACTATTTTCCTTAGGGCTACGTCAAGTCATTAGTCTATGCCAACAAGCCGACGACGTTGAAAGAGCTCAGAGCTCACATTGAACTCGAAATAGTGGCCGTTTCGGCCGAAATGTGTAGCCGAGTCATCGAAAATTGTGTCCAATGAATTGACCACTGCATACGTACCCGCGGTCGCCATATGAACGAAGTCGAGTTTTATTCATAAATGTTTTGATTATACTTCAAGCCGATAATAAAGTTTTTGAAATATCTCAAATGGTTTGTGTTTATTGAAAAAAAAAGTCGTCAAGTCCTTAATGGAAAACCCTTTACATATTGCAATTGTTTAAAATATCACCAAAACGAAAAAAACGGATTTTATTAATGCAAAGTAGCTTAAAGTTTCGGTCAAAAGCTTTTCGGTCATTTACTTGCATTGCTTCTATATGTCAATGAATGTTTGTATTCACCAAAGTGCTATGCACTGAATACATTCGGCTGCAGCGTCCTGTAGCTAAATATAGTGAATAAAACCGTAGTAAACTCTTTGGAGTCACCCTTGATTTTTGTATTTTGATTTTTAAAAAATACAAATAAATTACATTCTTCTCTGAAATAAAACCAAATTTCATAAACAGTAATTTTTGATAAACCATGGAAAATAATTGTCCTTCTTAAGATGATTTTATTCTTTGTGAATCAATTGATTTATTTGAAATTAATTTGCCTATCAATCACGATATTTTGAATTAAATTTTTTATTGGGCGATCGTTACAAAACTAACCAAAGAAAGTTTTCATACAAAAGTTTTTACTTTTAAGTATTAAAAGTTTTTTTTCATACACAAAACCATTACTTCCCAGCAGTAAAGTGGACCAAATTTGAAATAGTTCTGAAATTGTTCCAAAAAGGGACCAGTACTAGTTCGACTACAATACCCTTTAACATAGAACGAACTGACGCTTTTTGCGGGTTGATGTCATAAGAAAAGACAATTTTCCCCAGAAACAATCCTTTTTCCCCATATTTGAACTAGTTGCATTAGGAACATTTTTAAACTGGTTGCTTTCGCAGAAGCCTGAAAATGGTTCTTTTTTAACTAATTTTAAAGGGAACTTATTAAAAGTGTAAAAATTTAGTGCAACGGAAAGGTCCTAAAGATCTCATTTGTACCATCTTTTCCATCCACATTCCAGAAAACATTTTGTATGTTAACATTTTTTTTTATTATTTTTTCTTGTGCGCAGCAAATTTTAAAAAGTTGCCAGAACGCGTTTATTTTTTTCAGCAATACTTTTGAAAACAAAAGCAAAGATAACTGTTCTACACTGAACGCCTTTTACACTTTTTCAGTGCTACTGCGAACTGCGCTAGAAATGAACTAGTTCACTTTTCAATTGACTCCAAAATAACTGCTGGGTTATAACCAGGGATCGTAATTCTTGTAAGCGATATCCAAAAACTCAAAGTTTAATTCTTATTTTTAGATTTTTATTTTATTCCTCAACAATAAAAAATTACTTTATGATTTTTATTGTTTTGATCAGAAATTAAAGTTATTTTTGGATTTTTATTTTTCTGTTCAAGAATAAGAGTTATTTTTGATTTTTATTATTTTGCTAAAGAATAAAAATTGTTTCTCAATTTTTATTTTTTCGCTCAGAAATAAAAGTTGTATCTCAATTTTTATTTTTTCGCTCAGAAATAAAAGTTATTTCTCAATTTGTATTTTTCGCTCAAAAATAAAAATCATTTGTCCAGGGTTATTTTTTTTTCCTCAAACATAAAACTCAAAACACCACACAGCTTTGTTGTTGCTGGCACATGCTCGCATTGAGTGTGTCTTGTGTGCGTACGAAAAAATTGTGTTTAAGGGCCGTTTTCAACATATCGTTAAAGTCAGAATTTATTTGTATTGTTAGGGCCAAGTAATCAGTGTTGAGGTAAAATCTGGTTAATATTATTCCATTCCAATCTACAGAAATTGAAAATGTTACGGGAGGGTCAAACCCCCTTCAGGCTCCTCATTAAAGCGCAAGCCACATAGTTCTTAATTCTTAGAAGCATAGATACTAAGGGGGATCGTTATATCAAGTCCTTTTTAGAAATATTAATTTGTTTAAAACTTACTGAAAAATCTATAGCGATTTTTGTAAAATATAGCCAAAATTTGAATTTAAAAAAATCTCGAATCTAACAATCTTCTTATTCATAACTTTGTGGCCCCAGATACCTTTAAATTACACCGTACTTTGGGGTATTTATTTCAGCTTTATTAGAACTTACAGCGAAAACACTGTTGACTTTTGGCGAAAAAGTGATTTCTTCAAATCAAAACCGCTGGCAAACGGTTGCACCGATTTCGATATCCTTTTGAATTCAAGATCTACTTGAACCCAGTTTCCAGAATATGAGTGTCGAAAAAATTTTTACCCCGCCTGAACAAAACGATCCACCTTAATAGACACGAGCTCATGTATATTTACATGGAAGCTGCATGGCTCAACAACTAAAAAGTCATACTGAGCGACTTCCCAGTAAGTCAAATGAGTTCGAAACGAATCCGCATTGTTTCGAATGCGCGAACGGAAGAAAATCACCAGTCGTTAACAAGTCCGAGAATACGATTCGAGAACGGTTCGCTAATTTAAAATAATCGAGTCCTTCTCCAACTGTCTAAAATATAAGATAATTGCCAATGATAGATATTATTATGTTTGTTAACTGCAGTGAAAATTCAAATAAAGTTATGCAATTCAAGTGTTTTACAAACAAAAAAAATGAAAAAAAAACACTTAGATTTATAACAGATTCATAAATTTCTTATAGGGAATTATATGAAGAGACTTAGAACATCTTCATATAAAATGAGTCACATTTTTATACTCCCACGTTTAAAAAACGTAAAAGGGGTATATTAATTTTGTCACTTCGTTTCTAATCAGCATCACCATTCGAGACGATTAAGCCATGTACGTCTGTCTGTGTACATCCTCAGTTTTCAAGCTATCATTACTGAACTCGATATTTAAGCTTACATCTAAAAATAAAGATCAAGTTTGAAAATGAGCCTAATCGGATGAAAGCCACGCCAACCTCCCATACAAAGTGCCTTTATTAATAAATAAAAGCGAATATTTTGCGGTGAAGCTATGACGAAAATGTTTTAACAAATAAACATTTTATTGACTGCTTAAGACTTTGAATATACTTTGGTTTGGCCGTGGGCGTATTTTAACTTCGGCCCAGTCGAAGAATATTTTTAACTAGTTTTTATTCTGATTGCCATATTTTTAACAGATAATTAATATAATATTATTTTGTATGGATCCGAGAACTCGTATTCGTTTCGAGCTCGTTGTATGATTCTTTTATGTATGTAGATTTATTTAACTTTAAATAAAATAGTTTTTTCCTTCTTTTTCAAAGTAGATTTATTTCATTAATTAAAATAGTTTTTCTTTTAAGTTTCTTTATTTTAACATTAGAATCTTTTGTTTGATATTACATTTTAAGTTTTAGTTAGATAATTTAACACAGTAACATTTTAAGTTTTAGTTAGATAATTTAACACAGTAACCTTGCGTTGCATATAGATTAAGCATTACATTTCAGTTCACAATTTGCAGTTAAGTTCATATCTTTTATATTTAGCACAATTGCAGCACATTACATTTAGTTCAATTAAGTAATTTATTGTAGACATTTAAGTTTTAAGTTTAGACATTACATTCACATATTACATTGCATTTTTAGTTCACTTATTTATCTCTTAGTTAAGTTTTGTTCTCAACTGCAATTTTAGTTAATTTCTTTTACAATTAGCACAATTTTATTCATATTTTGATTTTACTTTTTCTCGAGCTAAAGAAACACGTCCGTTCGCCTCAGCGCTCACTTTTACTCGTCCCACGCTTCGTCCAATTCGTCCAGTCTTAACGTCTTAACGTAATTCGTCAAATTCGTCCAGTCAGTGTTGTCTCTAGTAGGCCTGTCCGCTTCGAGTTTTCCGTGTTGCATGTGGTTTGTTGTTGATTTGGCCGGTTCCCACATTCGGCCCTCCTGACTCGTCATTCGACCCGAATGAAGAGTTCCATTTCTTCATAAATTCGGCAACTGTGCTAGTTTTTCTAGGCCCTTCAGATTGTCCAACCTTTTCAACAAGATATCTTCCGTGATCATATTTTGCAACAACTTTGTATGGCCCGAAGTATTTTGGTTTCAATTTAAGTCCTGAACCATATTGAGTGCGCTTAATGGCGACTAGCTCGTTAATGGCATATTGCGTTTCAGGAACTCTCTTTTTGTTGTATGTTTTCCTATTTTCTTCTTGAATCTTGCTAATATTGTATCGCGCTTCTTCCCTGACTTGATCGCGGCTTTGATCCAACTCAGCTATTACAGCATCTCTCATCAAACTTCGGATATCTTCATTTTCGGGTACACGCATCTCTAGACCAGTGAGAATCTTGAAAGGAGTACACTTGGTACTACG
Source organism: Pherbina coryleti (assembly GCA_943735915.1). Classification (NCBI taxonomy): domain Eukaryota; kingdom Metazoa; phylum Arthropoda; class Insecta; order Diptera; family Sciomyzidae; genus Pherbina; species Pherbina coryleti. The sequence goes on along the minus strand of OX030948.1, from coordinate 123,387,721 downwards.
TGGTGGCGTATTGTTCATTGTTTGTTGCACCCGATTTACGTGCTTGTACCAGTTCTGGGGATTTTGAATACATAATTTAGTTAAGATTGGCACCAACATTTTATGGATCCTCTCCACTTGTCCATTTCCACGTGGTACGCCACTGGCGATTAGCAAATGCTGAATGTCATGTTCTGTGCAATAGTCCTTAAAAGCGTTCGAAGTAAAAGCGGCACCTCTATCTGTAATAATCCTCTCCGTATGTCCAAACACAACAGACTGCTTTTGCAAGCGATCAATCACCTCACTACTTCTCGTGCTATTAGTTGGGTAGAGCCATACAAATTTAGAGAAGGCGTCCACTATGACCAAAATGTGATTATATTGTTTTTGAGTACATTCCATAGGTCCAATGTGGTCTATGTGGTACGTTCCCAACGGCTTATCAGCCTTGTTTATTGGATTCAGCAATCCCTCCTTTTTGCCCATTTTGGCCTCCGCTATAATGCACTCGATACAACTTTTAACTACAGCTGCCACTTTTGCAGACATGTTCGGGATGTAATATGTCTTTTCGAGTAAGTCTTGTGTCTTTCTATTTAGCAGCAAAGTGACCCTGCGAATGAGAAAAGTTTTATTATTTCTTGCTCCATGGATGATGGAATAACTAGCAGTTCCTTTATAGGGTCTTTGTGCAGGACGTCATATTTCAAAAAGTAATCCTCGTAGTTTTCCTTTTCGAGAACCCTTCTCAACGCTTTCGTCCATGGGTCCTTTAGTTGTGCTTCTTTGATACGATGTTGTACTGACTCTTCGGTCATAAGACAAAATTCTCTGCTGAGTGCATCGACGTGCTGCATCTTTGAACCTGATCGATGCTCTATAACGTAATCGAAATCTTGCATAAACATTGACCACCTTGATACCCGCAGTGGTACATCATCTTTTTTCATAGTCATAGAAAATGCATTGCAGTCAGTCACTATCTTTATTTTCATTCCTAACACGTATACCCTCCACTTTTTTAACGCCTCAATGATCGCAAGAACTTCCAATTCATAAGAATGATACTTCTGTTCGTGTACTGCGGTTTTCTTACTCATATACTCTATTGGATGTAAGCTTTGGTCTTCGCTATCGACTTGCAGTAGCACAGCTCCATACCCATGCATGCTGGCGTCTGTGTGGATTTCAGTTGACGCTGAAGGATCGAACAATTTCAGTACAGGAGCATTAGCCAACGAAGCCTTTAATTGGTTAAATGCAATCAGAGCTTCCTCTTTAATTTGAAATCGTGCATCTTTTTTTAATAAATCAGAGAGTGGTTTTGCAATTATAGAGAATCCTGGTATAAATTTCCTAAAGTAGGAGGTTAAGCCTAAAAATCGTTGGAGTGATTTTTTATCTACTGGCAGAGGAAAATTCTGTACTGCTCTCGTTTTTTCATATGACGGTTTAACAGAGGAGTTTTCAACAATGTATCCTAAAAATGTAACTCTCTTCATTAAAAATTGGCATTTCTCCCACTTAATCTGAAGTCCATGCGACTCTGCGACAGATAAAACTTTCTTTAATTTAAAAATTCCTTCCTCTTCATCTCTAGACGGAATGATAATATCATCCATGTAAATGACTACCACATTGTCTTGGGCTAATTCTCTAAAAATGGCGTGAATGTATCGACAAAAAACTGCCGGCGAATTTGAGATTCCGAAGGGTACGTACAAGAATTCGTACTGGCCATTAGGTGTTACGAACGATGTGTATTTTTGTGAAGATTGTTCAACTGGAACATGAAAAAACCCGTTTCTTAAATCCAGCGTCGTAAAAACTAATGCATTCTGCAGCTTTTGAATCACATCGTCAATCCTAGCCATTGGGAAATTATCTCGTATAATTTTCTCATTTAGCTTGCGGTAGTCACAACACAATCTCTTTGAACCATCTTTTTTAGACACGAGTACGATTGGAGATGCATACTCAGAAAAACTGGGTTTAACTATACCTTCTTCTAACCATGAATCAACTTGCTGCTGAACTATGGACTGATCTGCTGGTGACAATCTTCTGGGTCGGTGAAAAACAGGAATTTCATCTTTTAATATTGTTTTCATCTCAACTGGCGATGAATATAACTTTCTTGGCTTATACTCTCTCATTGCTTGAACGACTTCGCTTTTAATATCTTCACTCAAATGAGACAGCTCGTAAATTTCATCGCAAGTAAAATCATCGATTGACGTTGATAGACAAATTTGTTCAAACTCGTCTATGAGCTCAGTAATAGTTGACTGGGTTTCCCGAGTATTTGTATTAAATACTTCTTTATTCTTGCTTCCATTTTTTACTATATAGTTATGTTCTATTTGTTTCTTTTCTTTAAAAATAGCTCCATTTGAGTTTAGGGTGATATCGACCAGGTCTAAGATATCATTCCCAAGCACTGCTGAAAATAAGATATCTCGATTGTTCGTGACGTGAAAAGTAATTTTTAATGTAATGCCATCAATTTCAATTTGTTTAATAAAGTGCCCAAGCGTTTGTATTTCTTTGCCACCAATTCCTATTAAACTCTTTGTATTTGGGCACAACTCGATGCCACCCATCTTCATAAAGGTATCGTGACGAATTGCGCTTATATCGCTGCCGGTATCTATTAATGCTGAGACAACCACTCCATTGAGTATAAAATTTTTGAAAACCCGATTGCACGTAAACATAAGCTTTGTATCATTCTCTTGCTTATTTTTTGATAACGTATGAACATTTCTAGGTTCGAGTTTGACAGACTCTTGCCTAGTGCTTGACTTGCACTCAAATGAACGATGTCCTTGCTGTTTGCATTTAAAACATGTAATAGTTGCCGCTCTACAATCCCTGGCCATATGACCTTTATCACCGCATTTAAAACATTTTCTATCATTTTCATGATTATTTCTGCCTTCGCTTTGGTTTGTTCTGCCTAGCGTTTGTGACTGAACTTTAGAGTTAAAAGACTGCTGTGTGCCGCCCCTAATTTTTTCATAGACCTTTATTTGTTCTTTTAATTCTGTAACTGTCCTTGCCTGGTAAAAAACACTCTTATTGAACTTGGAATCTGGGATCCCTTCTATAAAGTATTCTATCAAACTAGTATCGTCCAAGTTGATTTGGCTACCTATTTCCATCAGGCTATAAAGATATTCGCGAAAATTTTCTTGTTGCTTTTTACGTCGATCTTTCAACAACCGATGGACTTCCAATGATGACAATTTTTCACTAAATTCATTTATTAGTGCGGTTTTTAGAGATTTCCAGTCTACTATGCAATGCTGACTTCTCACGAAAATTTTTGCTGCGCCCTTGAGCAGTTGTTTGCCGTAAATAAATTTTTGGAGCTCATTCCATTTTACCGTTGTTGCATTCTCCTCGAATTCTTCGATCCATTTCACAACATCTGGACAACCAGATCCTGAAAATGATGAAAGCGAGTCTTCAATATCACGCAAGGTGAACGTCGAGCGTTCTGGCATGCTTCTTTGTGCATATTGTGAACTTACGTCGTCATACTCTGAGATGTCATCTTCATTTTCACCGCTAACTAAATTCAAATGCTCCAAAAGTCTATTTTGCAACACCGTTTTCAGTCCCGTTGTCTCCAGTCCTAGTTTTTCCAGTTCTGTCCGCAGCCCGTCCACGGTCATTTTACGGATTGTCGATGCTTCCATAATTAAATATTTGTTTTGGTTAAAAGTAATTTATTTAATCTTTGCAATTTAAAAAAAATCTTGTGCTTTCAAAAAGAAATCAACTAAAACGTACGTATTTTAGAGAATATAGGAAAAATATAAAAATATTTTTGCAAATTTTCTTATTAAAATTCTTCGATCAATCTGTTCAACCTTTTTTTTCAATACCTTTCTTTATACTCTTTGACTTTATTCGCAAATTCCCTAAATACAAACATTTCACAAAATTCTCATCATCTTTCTTTAATCTTATTTATGTACGCTCTATTTACATATTACTAGGCAAGCGCAACTGTTAAGATCGGAATTTAACAAAATTTTAATA